>LKUV01000047.1:0-390266 GCA_001414455.1 Hymenoscyphus fructigenus | reverse complement strand
GTGAACTTGTCTGTGTTGAAGTTGAAGTAGATGTCCATCTGGAGGAGAAATGACTCAAGTTCGTTTCTCTTTCCATGGTACGTATCTGGGAGTTTGACTCGGATGGTCTCGAGTGCTTCAACCTTGAACGGTTCAGGTGCATCAGGCATGCTGGCGTTGTCGTAGTTGGGGTCCACTGGTGCCGGTTCGTCGTCTGGTAGTGGTGCGGCGGGGGTGGCCCGGGGTTGAGTCCTCTCAGCACTGCTGGAGGGGGTCGACAAGTTGGTTCGGCTAGTGTTGGGACTAGCTGTGGCAGGCTTTGGTGGAGTTGGAGCCATGGCGACTGAACTTCTAAGCAGATGCTCAAAGTGTAACGAAACTCACTTCCGTACCGAAAGTAACAAGGTAACTTAAGTCTCGAAGGTTGTTATGCAGATAAGAGGTCCAGATGCGCCGGGTGTTTACTCAAAGGTAAACTCGTTACTTGAACTCAAGATGTCAAAACAAGATGTATTGAAAACTAAAGTAAAGTTTGAGCATGAAGCTCCTATCTAATGGCAGACGTGCCAGTCATATATAGAACCTTCATTTCTCATGGGTAGACTGGAGCGCCAGTCGCTCCAGTCGACCCGGTCGCTTGGGTAGCTCGTCGCTCCAGGCGACCCAATCTGTCACGTGATCTTATGCCGAATGAAATCCTTGAATCGGCTAGCTACTCTAGCCAACTCTCCTATCTTATATCTACTCAATAGTATCTTGTCCTGTCAGAACGCCGTCTGGACTTACTCATCACATGCTGACACGTGATTCGTGACAGGTAGCTGCTACAGTTGTGTAGAAGATACAAGAGATACTAGAGGCGTAGGTAGTACGAAGAGTACAGAGAGTACAGCGCTGCTACTAGTTGCCTGGGCAGCTAGGGCTTGTTAGAACAGAGAGAGATTTATCTCTGTCTGGGATTACTAGAACTAGTATAAGGTAGAGAAGTTTATACGTTGATTTAGCTAAGAGGTAGAGTTTAAAGGGTTTGTGTTTTGTTAAGTGTTTTAAGACATCTAAGAGAAGCTTTAAGAGGTGCTTTAAGTAATAGCCTAGAGAGTACTTTAAGAATTGCCTTAAGGAGTACCTTAAGGTTAAGCTTCTTAAGGTTAAGTAGGTTAAAAAGAATCTCTATATTAAAAGAAGAGGTTGTATATTATCTTATGTCGTCGATTAAATCTTCTTGAATTTATATCTCTATTCTTTATGATATTAAGTATCTCCTTGTCTGTCTACTTGACTAGGTCAATCTCCTTGAGAGTATTAACAAGAGCTGTAGCTATATATACCTTCTTGCTGTCTATCTTAATCTATATACCTCGATAACAAAGTGCCTTGTATAGTTTAGTAACTTAGAATCTGTTAGCTGTTGTAAAGTAATCTTTATTCTAGTCTTTAAAGTCTTCTTAAAAGATAGCCTAAAGTACTTTATCGTTGTCTTCTATCTAGTTGTATTTATTAATATACTTAGTAACAAACTTTATAAGGTTGTTCTTACTAAGCTCTCTTAGTAGCTCTATTAGTTCAGCTATGTTGTGACTAAGCAAGGTAGAGTAGAGGTTTAAGAGTAGAGGTATAAGAGTATAAGAGTATAGAAAGCCTTAGATTCTAGCTCTTTCAAGGTTTAAGGGTATTTACAAAGTAAGAAGTAAATCCGCTAAATATTATAAGAGTGTAGTAAAGGTAAGAATAAGAGTATAAGGGTACTAATAGCGATTAGGTTATAAGTGTTTAGTCTTTGTAATTCTAGTACTTCTAGAACTTGATCTAAAAAAGTGCTCTATATATACTTGTTATAGTAGTAAAGTATAAATTCACAGTCTAAGAGAGAGACTTTACTCTTTAAGTTATAATACTACTATACTACATTAACATATACTATAATTCAAGAAGAAGTAGAGGTAGTTAACAAGTATATCTAATCTATGTATACTTACTAATTAGTATTAGTATAACTTAGTAGTTATAAAGTGTAATGTAATAAGTAGTTGTATTTCTATATCTTTATTACATAAAGAGTAAAGGTAAAGAGAGGTTGAATCCTGTAAGCTTAAGTATATAAGGAGCAAGCTACTTATATAAGCCGAAGTACGTAGATCAACTAAGCTGTTATAGAAGGTACTATTCTAAGAATATATAATAACACTTATTATATACTAATATATAATTTATAATATCTATCTATTATAGGTTACTAGTAGGCGATACTAAAGGCTATTAAAGAGATAAACTTTATTTATACTAGTAGTCTAAGATTAGATACTTATAACAAGAACTTAATAATAACATTCTCTTTCTATAAAGTAAGGTGCTGTTAGCTTTAAGCCTTTTCTTCTATTAAACGTTGTCTGTAGAGACGATAATAGAGAGTATTATAGAGGACATTGCTATAATCTACAAGAGTATAGTATAATTTACATATACTAAGAGACATGCCTTGTGCTAGTACTTGACAGGCTTTGTTCATTATTCTATTGTTGTGATAATGATATAGAAGGCGACAAGAGAGCACTCTAGTGCCCAGGCACTCGCGTGCTGCTGCGCACCTGTATATAAAAGGTTCGAGAAACCTGCTCTTGAACTACATACGTGACATTTGACGCCACACACATGACCAAGCTTCAGAATAGTGGCTGTGTAAAATATAGCAAGTCCAGACTTGAATACAGTATAACGCAATGCAGCTAATACACATTACCAAGCACTAAACCCTGGAGCTAAAAAAATGTGGTCTCTCCTCCCACAGCGTAACTCCCGAATAGCATTATTTTCCTCTCTGAACAACTTCAAAATTTAAAGCCATATTATTTCTTTATAGAACCTTTCCCTAAGTGCTCCGAATTTTAAAGAGACTGGAATAGTCGCGATTAAGCAGGGGGGAATAGCAGAAGCGGTGACCAGTGGCGTAATTGAAACAATCGGTAGCATGATCAACCATAATCTTTTTCTTATTACTGAGTGGTCTTCGTAAGGAGAAATAGTTAAAGAAAGCGACATGTTAATAATGACTTCGTAGACTTGTAAAAAAAAAAATTGTGAGTCCTAAACTATAGTTTTGTCTCGTCACGGGGTGCGTCTCTCGACACAGGGATGCACTTTACACTTCCAAGCAAAGCTTTCTATCGTCGGAACTCTACTCATTTATCTTAATTGTTCTAACTTGTCACTACTTCGTACATTTTAGTAAATGAATCAAACATCCAAGTAAAACTTGTAGTTTTCGGACATATGTCCGATTCTTTTTATTAACCTAAGTTGTAGAATAACATGAATGAACTTCTCTAAATAAGGAGGGTAGATTTCAACTTTTAAGTACATGCCTCAACTTTCAAGGGGAACATAGACTTCATTCCGAAGATTCCTCAAATTTGAAAACTCCTTTAAGGAACCCTAATCTTTCTTTTACGAATAGAATGCCCAAGAGTAGAGAACATTGTAAAGCCACCAAACTTCAGAGTTCTAGTGAGAGCTACCAGTGAAAGGAAGGCGTCGAAACAACACCTCGCATTCTCACCGACAGATAGCGCAGTCTTTTAGACCCGACCCAACCGCTGAAACAAATAGTCGAGGAAGAACCGAGCTCAAAGTGTTGAGAGACATCTTTGAGCTGCCATGCTTCCAGAGAGGAGAGATAAAAGCGCCGATAAAAGAAACAACAAATGTTAGACAACGCAAAGTAAACGTGATTCAAAACATAAACCAACAAGCCGAGAAAGACTTTAGAGCGAATTAAACTCGCGTCTATCTGAATTCTTCCCGCCTTTTTGTAGAAGAGATCCCTGGATTCATAGATGTAGTTAAAGCGAATCCGGGGACCCCATCACTGGATGTCAAAGAACAAACTTGATCCAAATCATGAATCGGGGAAACCAGTAAGAACTTCATGATAATGCAACATAGATTCGATATCGGTAGAAATCATAGTCGGACCGACAAACGGGGCTCAACAGCATACAATAATTGGCCAATATGCAGCCACAGATACTGAATTCTGGCGATTTTCGGCCCTATCATTTAGTTTCCCCGTGCCACACGTTCGACTCTGGGGATGCGGAAAGCTAGAAGTCTTCTAGAGCCATTTTGCCACAGAGCCTCGGGTGGAGATGGAAAAGATACTTTTAGATGGCACCATATTCAGCATGTGGCTGGTGGTGTTGAGGGCGAGAGATCCAGCGACGGCCTTTTTTCTTGGCAGCCGTGCAGCTTCTCCCCAACGCTAATTTACTCCAACCACTTCCTTCCCACGTAAGTGCCGTCGCCATACGCACCTGCTTCTTGCCACCATTACCACATTGCAGCGAAACCTCTCGGATATTCCCATCGCTTTCTGGTGGTTGTTACGGCGTCGTCCTACTCCTACCCTTACAACTACCTGCATCTCAACATGGCAGGAAACGGTCGCGGGCTTCTTCCCGCGACCTGCCATCACCAACCATCCCCTTATCATTCCGTTGTGTGGTACAACCACGATCGTCAACATCTATGATGCTGATTGACGACCGAAAAAAGACACACGCGACCTCTTGAACCTCCACATGGCGTTGAAACATTTCCTGCGAGCCCAAGACTTTCATGACTTGTACCAGTAAACAAGAAGAGTCCCGCTCTCCAAGTCTGGGGCAAAGTAGGTGAACGACGATCAAAATTGCGGGGAAACAACCTAACAAATGCTTGACTGGCAACCGCCCAAGCTAGCTGGCATCTAAAAAGAGCTTCAGAGACACAAGTGTGACAACCATAAACTCGGGTAGGACGATCAAATGAGCTTAGTGGTGGCGTCGGGGGGTTTTCCTTGCGAGAGCTGCATTAGCTCTTTACGACTGGCAAATATCAACTGCAGGCGGACGAGGCCTAGCCCTCTTGATCAACCAGCAATCGTTCTGGCAAAATACCTATTATCGTAACCACAGAGCGTCCTTTCTATCGAGGGCACATTCTATCATGTTACTTGCTCAGCCCGTTGAGTACTGCTACCTCATGCAGGTTTTCTGCATACTGGCACGAGAATCCCATGCTGGATCTTGTTTTCGTAGCCTCAAATAACATGGGGATTTTCCCCATCCCCAAAATGCCATTCTACGCTACTCGCGTCGACACTAATACTTCCTCTAATATCAGCCAAGCAGCCAAGACACATGGGGTATGCATATCATGAACTGCCATATCTGCAAAACCAACTAAAGCTCCCATGTCGCGGCTCCGGGTCCAACCTTTGTCTCCTCAAGACCCTATTTTCTGGTGCACGGCATGGCCGATGTCTTCGGGATTCTTCGCGCTTGTCTATGCTGGGTCTTAGTTTGAGGCCAGTACTCGACGGTGTCATGCACAACGAAACCTTCAACGAGATCGTCCAGTCGTTGATGAATTGAGTCTTTCAATATCTCCAAAGGATATCAGGTATAAGTATCCTCATTCCTCCACTTGGATTTGGACATCAACAGATTCAATCATTCTTCTTCAGAAGTTCACCTTGATCACTTGCTCGCTAAACAAAACCACTCTAACGAAGAACATATCCACCTATCAAGATGTTCGGTAAGAAGGAGGAACCAGAAATCAAGGAGGTAACGACACCGTTGTTCACCTTTACTTTCCATCACCCACTTACATTTTCCAAAAGGTCCTTGGCCAACGCCGACCCTCAGCAGTTGACGCCATGAACAATACTCACAGATTATCGGTTTCAAACCGAGGTTTGACGGGTGCTTCTGCCTTGACAGTTCGTCAATCGATCTACCCGATTACCTTGGTTACCATCCTTTTCTTCTTGTGGGGTATGCATCTTCCTATCCCTCTCTTCTATCAATCTAACTCGATCTACAGGTTTTGCCTACGGTCTCCTGGACGTTCTCAATGCCAAGTTTCAAACCGCCCTTAACATTACGGCTGCAAAAGCTGGTGGTCTCCAGGGTGCTTATTTCGGAGCTTACTTTATTGGTCCTCTCACCTATTCAGGATGGATTGTCAGAAAGTTCGGTTACCGCTGGACATTCATCGTTGGTCTTTGCATCTACGGGGTAGGAGCACTCATGTTCTGGCCCTCTGCAGTCTATCGAAGCTTCCCAGGTTTCTGTGGCAGTCTTTTCATCGTCGGATCTGGATTATCAACTCTCGAGACAAGCGCCAATCCATTCATTGCCACTTGCGGACCTCCAAGACTCTCTGAATTCCGTTTGGAGTTGTCTCAATCTTTCCAGGCTGTCGGCTCGGTCATGGCTCCTCTTCTCGCATCCCGTGTTTTCTTCAGTCATACCGATCCAACTGATTTGAGCAAAGTGCAATGGACTTACCTTGGAATTGCTGCTTTTGTTTTCCTGTTGGCTATAGTTTTCTTCTTCTCTCCACTTCCAGAAGTTACGGATGCCGATATGGCTTTGCAAGCCGAGCAATGCTCTGGATTGACTGGTTATGTATGATCCCCATTCCAACCATTCTTGACCAGTTATCTAACAGAAAAAAAGGTCGATAAACCAATGCGCAGACAATACAAGCTAATGTTCGGTGTTGCGGCACAATTTTGTTACGTTGGCGCTCAGGTACGGCTTCTGAATAAAAACCCCGAATCTCCAATGCATGCTAATGGTGATCAGGTTGGTGTTGCTGCAAATTTCATCAGATACGCCGAAGAATCAGCAGGTATCTCTGAAGCTGCCGGATCCGATCGTTACGCTATTGGTCAAGGTCTTTTCGCCATTGGCCGTTTCGCAGCAGCTGGTCTCATGATGATTGTCAAACCCCGTCTCGTTCTACTTGTGTTTATGAGTGCTATCATGTTGTTCATCGCTTTGGCAATTGGAATCAAGGGCGAGGCCGGAGTAGCATTCCTCTCGCTGGTTTTGTTTTTCGAATCCTGCATCTTCCCAACCATCTTCACGCTATCTATCCGCGGTCTAGGTCGTCACACCAAGCGTGGATCTTCATGGATCGTCGCATCCGTCTGTGGTGGTGCTCTTTTCCCCTCGCTCACCGGTTTGCTTGCCGACAAAAAGGGTTACCATATCTCAATGACTGTTCCTCTTACTGGATTCTTCGTCGCCTTTGCATTCCCAATCTACCTCAATACTTTCTGTCGAAAGGAACTTGATGGCTTTAGTGCGACAAAGATCGGATATACAGATAGTGATGGTTCCGGTGTCATTGGTGATGCCGGCACATCAGAGGGGAGAAGACCAAGTGTTACGATGGCCGAGAAGGGGGGAGCTGAGCAATTGGAGGTATACAGCTCTATCGAGAAGAGATAGTGATAGATTGAAACAAAGGGGAGAAACTTTCAAAGATGTTTCGATATTCAGATGAGATATGACGACTGGGGGTGGTGTTCATGGCTCGATCGGTCGGTGGCAATTAGATTTCCATCTTTCACATTGTACATAGTTGCAGATTCATAGCAATGAGAGTTCAGTCTCCATTTTAATGCTTTCCATTAGACAATAGGATGTGCACATGCCGAAAATGACATAGTTTTTGGGGAGGTGGATGAGAGTGTTAAGGGATTGATTGTGGGCTAACCAGAAAGGAATGTTTACTCTTCAGGAAGGGACAGTTGAAGTGAAAAGAACAACATTGTAGCAATCATAAGTCTTCAGTCAACTTGATAAAGTGTATCAGCTTTTAATGCTTCTATAAATACTCTGTAAGTCGCGGTTCAAGTGATGAAAGAATCCATTTCTCTTCTCTTGAGTTTTGACTTCGCCAAAGATTCAAGTTGTTAAGAAGGCTCCGGCTGGACAATAAAAGCGGTAGTAAATTAGTACCTTGTTCTCATTGGCCAAAAGATAATTAACCCAGATAGTACTGATAATCGAGCTCTATTGTTCTAAATCACCTGGGTTAGTTTTGTAAATTGTCCCAAGTATTTGGGTAAATTCTCCTGAATTACCTTAAATATTTAGAACAATGGGAGGGAAAGGTAGGTACAACTTAAAGATTTACTGCTGTTTTTGCTTGCATCACGAGGAAGAGTGCTAGTTGTAAAAGTAGGGTGAATCTTCAAATCATTGACGCGATATGTTGGTTGCCCAAAACATCGTCGCTGTATTCACCCAAGGTTTGTCAACAACCGCTAGCGTGGCTAGTAAGTTAAAGGCCAAAACCCTCAACTCTACCTACATTTTGTACCTCTTGAAATCCATCCATTTTGACCTCAAACAGGCATACCCAAAACAGTACTTTCTAGTCTTACCTCGAGAACAGTAACCGACCCAACTATGTTTCTTTGAACATGTGTCGAAAATATATCCTTCATTGCGAGACTTGCGGATCCGATTCGGAGTCGAAGATCACCATCACCGTCTATTGTCAGAGCCGACGACACTATGGGAAATTTGAGATTGGATTTGATGCAAGGGAAGTGGTTCAGGACGTTTGCCCCGAGACCGAGGAGGTGGGAGGTCTTTTTTTCGGAGCTCTCTGCCGCTACTGTTACAACAAAGATGATCGACCTGACCCAGACCCCGAATTGGTCAAGACCGGGGAGCAAATCATCAGACATTTGACGGATATCAACAGTAAATTGATGACAATCATATGTCTCAACGCAAAACAAGCCAGATTTCGAGTGGAAAACGAACAACGAAAAGAATCCAACGGAGTCTTCACTGCTGTCAAGGCCTACTTTACTTCCTAATTGCGTACATATTGGTCGGTATCACCAAATATCTAGTCTCTGACATCTCCGGACCTAAATGGAAAACCTCTCTTCATACTGCTACTACCCATCATGTGCTTCAATATCGTGGCCGACGAAGAAGACAAGCGCAGCGATTCCATCGAGGAGAGTTCATTGCCACCATTGCTGAAGGAGCTTATCCTCTCCAAACTCGCCAAAATGGACTGCGACATTTGTGGTGAAGAGATGGGCAAGGTTTCGCCTAAGATACAATGGAAACACCATTCCAAACTCCATGGAATCATATCTTCGGTGATTTTTGTATCTTGAAATGGCTTCAACAAAATTATCCTCCAACATGCCCTATGTGCAGACGGGTCTTTTCTACTAAGAACCATCAATTCCCAAAAGGTTATGATGACGATGAAGATGGTGGAAATTATGGATACATTGAAGACATTCCCAACGACTGGCTTGAGATATTAATGGATGCCGCCAATTCCGAGAGACCTCCTGCTTCCGTTGCGGTGGTTAGTTTTGAGGAAGAGTTGCCGGCGGAGGAGCTGAACTAAAGAACAAATGATGAAGGGAAAGGACTTGGGTTTCTGCAGTGATGCTCTAGCTGAGAGAGGATGGGCGTTGCATATCTTTGTTGGATGCTTCTCGAGACTCTAAGCGAGAGTAAACAGCTACCTAGCGAACTATGATAAATGAATGATCCACTACAAAGGCTTCTCATATGTGACGAAAACTTGAGGATTTTTGACCTGTAAAAAAATGAATGCTATTCAAGCCTTTGTCTTTCATTTTTTCTCTCATAAATCTCGATGCTATTTAGCTCTCAACCCCCCTCAGTGGACAAAAGCCCGAGGCACTGATTGGTGAAGTATAATTCATAATTATACCCCTTATAATGAAGTCGTTAGTGGACATAAGAAGCGACAGTAAATTAACAGCCCGTTATTCCAACTTCCTAGGAGAATTCAAGCCATTAGCCTAGATAGTTTGGGGCAATTGAAGTTGATTGTTCTAGATGTCTAGGTTAATTTGAAAGTATTCTATTCAATTAGGATAATTTACTTAAAATATTCTAGCTAGATAGGCGGGTATAAACTCGTCGTCATATTTACTACTACTTTTAAAGTCCATCGGGAGAATGGTGTATGGCATAGGTTGGGATCAAAGAGTTGATGGTTATGAAATTACATGTGGGAGTGATGGAGGGGCAGAGGCCAGGATCCTGCCTATATAGAGGGTAGACTAGTAAGCGTCGTTATTGCCCTAACAATGACCTCCGAGAATAAATGGCATTAATATAGTAAATTCACCCCTGGACTTAGGATAAGATTTCACAATAACGCAAGACATGAACTCTCTAAAAAATCTGTTTACTGTTAACTACTCAATTCTGCTTCTATCTATATTTCTTTGTGTATTTTTAATACTCTGTTGTGTTAAGTTATATGCATCTTAAAAAGTATCCGGTTATTTGACGGTTATTTGATGCACAGAAGTTTCTTTATTTCACGAATTTATTTTAGTCGAGAATTAATTTGAAGGTGTCCATTGTGCCATAAAATAATGCCTTTATAGTTCGTAACCTTCCAGCTTTTTAGTAATAAATCAAAACTGGTGGAACAATTTAAATAATTAACTGAAATTTCTAGCACCAGTGTCGAAATTGTGCCAATCGAATTATTGGTTGCCGCTTTTAACTGAGGAAAACTTATCCCTGTCAGCCTCTTTGTACAATTGACAAGGCTGAACAGCCTTCAATCAATTGACACAACCAACTCTCTGACCTCCAGGTTCAATCGCCATCGAGAATTTCTCAATTCCTTGGAGCCGTTTAACAACTATACATCATGAACTCACTCATATGCGCAAGCTGTCGAGCTTCCCTTCGGAAGGCATCTCAAACATGCGCCATCCCCTCAATACGCACCTACTCAAGCTCCTCAACATCTCAAACCAACCCCGAATTCCAAGAACCAACACGAGCACCTACACGAGAAACCCAAACCTTCGACATCGGCGCCTTCCTCTCCAAGCCCTCCTGGTCCGTCCGCTCCCTCCTCCCCGACCCCAAAACCCCCCTTAAAGAAGAAATCACCCCAAAGCAGCTCCACCATCTCCTACGTCTCTCCGCCCTCCCTCAACCCAAGTCCCCCGAAGAAGAAGCGCAGATGTTAAAAACACTACACACACAATTGCATTTCGTGCGCGATATACAATCTGTGGATACGGAGGGGATTGAGCCCTTGCAGAGTATACGGGATGAGACGACGGAGGGGATTGAGGAGGCTACTATTGGGCTGAGATCTTTAAGGAAGGCGTTGAAGAAGGAGTTTTTTGGGAAGAGGAATGGGAGGCCGAGGAGTAGAGTGAAAGAGGAGGTTGTTAAGGAGAGAACACTGAGTGGGATGGTTGATAGGAATAAGACACCGGTGGTAATGTTGCGGGGTGAATCGAGGGGGTGGGATGTCATGGCTACGGCGAATGATAAGATTGTTACGCCGAATGGGAGTTATTTTGTTGTTAGGAGTGGGAAGGTGGAATCATCCGTGAAAGTAGAGACCAAGGGATCTACAGAGGCAGGCGGGGATACTCCAGGACCTGAAGAGGATGGCGGAAAGATAGGACAACCTATGGAGGAGGGGGATAACCAAGGACCTGAAAAGGTTGGTGACAGTCCGCCCTGAAACGAGATGTCATACTCAATATCACTTGGTCTTGCTTGATATTTGAAGTACTCGCCCCAGAAGGAAACGTCTGAACATTGAGGGGTCCTCGGACTAATTTCTTGTATATTGAAATCCGCTCATTGCTATAATTTCTCTACCCCGAGCTCTAACATACAGCTTCCTTGCTTCATCCCAGATGAAACTTTTCAGCAGCTTTCTGCATCAAAGTTTGATGTGTTTTGTGCTCAACATCCTTTTCCATCTTGGCAGCTTCTTCCTCAGGTTTCAAATCTCCACCCTCTTTCTTCTCCTCTTCCTTCTTCTCTTCTTCCTCCATCAAAGCTAATGTCTCTTCCTCTCTCTGCACCTCATCAACATCGATATCCTCGAAACCGATCTTCTCCAAGATACTTCCAACCAAATATTGCAATCTCAAATGCCCACTAACCATATCGCTAACGTCCACGTTTTCAATCCCTCTCACGTCCTCAATTTCCTGTAGGCCAGCAACTCCATATTGGATACTGCTCGTTCGATAAAGGAAAGCAAGAATGTAATCATTCTCAGAATAAACATTGATCAACCTCCCCGCAACAACACTCCTCATCGCTCGCCAAGGGGCCGCATCAGAAGGTGCGGGAGCGCCAATCAAAATAGCACTCTCCACTAACCCAAAAGCTCTGCGCTCTGCGAGACTCATCAGACATGAATATATCAGTCTAGCACCGAGACTATATCCAATCAAAGTGACTGGTCTTTCTCCTTGTGCTCTGTTGATGAGTGCATCGGCTAGGACGAGACCAGCTTTATCAGCTCGGTTTTTGGTTACGGAGAAGGGGTTATCAACGATTTTGGAGATTTTTAGGAGCCCGATGGGCCAGAGTGCTGACATGAGGGAGGCGAAAATTGTTCGTGAGATGATTTCTTTTTTTGCGACGGTCCAGGCTGCGGATTTGACTACCGATTCCATGGAGGTACCGAGTTTTCTAGGATTTTGTTAACTTCTGTGCTATGAAAGTGGGAAAAGAGAAAGCTACTCACGTCAAAGCAGCCAATTCCCATCTCAAAGCAAACACCTCACTTTGATGACCCAGCGCCCTCCACGGCGTGATAATATCCTCTCTTTGAGTAATCCAACCACTAATCCCAATAGTAATTCTCAATCGCCGATCCTCTGGAAGTGGTTCATGATGTTTAGAGCCTTTGAGTGGTAGAAAGGCAAAATCGTCTACTTCTTTGGCATACTGATCCATCATCTCACCTGTCATTTTTCCACCGTAAGCTCCGAAGAGTGTACCAACTATGACTCCACTCTCGGCCAAGGCTCCTAGGAGACCGGCAGCTGTTGTGGCCCCGAGTCCTAATCCACCCATTATTGTGCCTATTGCTCCGGCTACTAAGGGGGCTGCAAGTCCACCAGTTATTCTGTTTTCTTTGTTAGTGTAAGCGAAAGAAAAAAGGAGGTATGAATAAAAAATGGTAGTAATTACCCAATCACCGCAGCACCAGCAACACCAGCCAATCCAACTTTCCACCTTCTCGAGACTTTATTCTCATCACCTCTCTTCTCGGTCTCATCCTTACCAGACATATGTTTTGCAGCCTCAAGAAGACCTTGAGCAACTTTCACTTCTTGCTCGGCGAGAGTGTGTAATGGTAAGTGAAGGGAGGACGAGAGGTGGAGAAGTAAGATTCTGGAATATGCTGTGTAGCGTTTCAATGAGAGGAAGAGTAGGAGCATGGCGTGGAGAAGAATAATACGCTTTTCTCGTGGGAGAGAACAGAGGGATGTTGATGTTGGTGGGTAGAGTTCTATCAGGGCTGCGTCTGCTTCTTCGATGTTTGTGTTTGTGTCTGTTGGGGGTTAGACATTGATAGTATTATATATTTCTTGACCTTTTGGAAATTGAGTGCTTCGATTTGACTGGTAGAGGAATAAAGTAGGAATTTAAGAAGGATACATTTGCTGATGGGAGGGAAAACGAGAATTTGGATACTTGGACACCTTGATCCCGCAAACAGAAGTAGGAAATATAAAAGGAACAAACAGAATGAAAAAAGAATAGGAAGAATGACAGAGGAAGATACTCACGAAGAATCTTAGTGCCTTCAGGAGGTCCTTTATCATCCGTCGTCTCAGTAGTAGCATTGTCAACCTTCTTCTCAATCTCCTTCTTCGGCTGATTAACCACTTCACCCAACCTCACAACAACACTCTCCCGCCAAGCATGAAAAAACTCCTCAGCATCCTTCTTCAACTCCTGAATTTTTGGAGCAGACAACTCCTTCTCTCTACTTTCTCTCAACTTCCTTGCTTTCTCCTCTTCATCTGTCTCCTCGTGTTTCTCTTTCTCATCGATATTGGGATTCTTATCTTTTATATCGAGGGTGGGATGAGATTTTTTGGGATCTGAGGTAGGAGATGCGTCGAAGGTATCCGAGATGCGTTTTCTCATTACTTCTGTGGTATTGGCGATTAAGAGGGTGAGTTCGATCTGTTCTTCTGTTGAGAGGATCGTGCTGAGGTCTTCTCCACGGTTCTCCTTCGAGTCAATCTTTTCTTTTTCTGGGGCGGAAGCCATGGTTTATGTGGTTGGTGTTATTTTGCTCACTCAAGGGAAAAGGAAAAAGCTGATATGAAGGGCGAGTCAAGATTTGGGTATCACAGTTGAATGGACTCAGGATTTGGGGATGACGTCGGCTCATCGATGGTATTCAACACGTGACTCAGCTCACTTTTGGATGGAGGTTATTAAATACCACAATAGGAGCTTGGACTAATTTTGATCGTATTTCAAAACGATTGATAGAACCCTCCCCTAGAGTTTGAAAGATGTTCCGGCGAAATCGATAATATCACGTGTTATGAAAACGCGGTCGCACCCAACCACGATCTCGGTCACCTATCATTCTCATTCATCATTATGTATCATAACCTACAATTGAGGAGCTTGAAGTTGTCTCTATTCATGTTCTCGCTACTCCACGCAAGTTGCGAGTCGCAATTCTTGATCTTCTCACCTCACATCTTCCTAAATTTTCCTCACGCAGTACCCAACTTATTATGATAGAATCTTGAGAGTCAAAATCCCTAACTGGCAAGGTACCTATATACATGTTTCAATTACGATGATAATGATATAAGTATGTAGGAGTTTTCCTGCTACTTCTTTTGGCGAAATGGTTCCATTCATCTCTTTTACTATTAATAGCTCAAAAGCGCCACTTCTTAGCCTGGTCTGGAATCGATTCTCAACTACCTGCTCTTAGGTATCATTCTCGCATTCGATCTTGTTGTCTTCAAAGCCTTTGACTTTATTTCAAGACTTTATCCAAATCACTCCCTTTGAGGTTGTCTCTCTGATTATGGATGTATCCAACATGGACGCATCAAATATGCGTATCGCAAGGCTCGATCTCTCAACCAGAGCAATCGACTTGACCACGGGATTTCTTAAGGCAACTACATCATCTGGCTCACTCCTTAAAGAGGCTGGGAGATTGGGCAATGGCTTGGCCAAGAAAGACTTAACCAGTACGAGCTTCTGGACTGCATGCAAAAGTCGAAGGGTCTTACTTTTGCAAACAAGCAAAGGCAGCAGTTCTTCGACCAGATTATTCGCGGCATGGAGGCCGTCCCTATTGGACCGCTGTTCTTGCAAGAAACAGGTTCTCTCGGTCGGCTAATGGCTGGGGATCCAGACTCGAGCTGGATTGTGTCGACAGTGGCTTGTCTTTTTCAGCATCACTAGGATGATATACTTTTCATAGAGATGGTGCTGGCGTTCATCATGAAATGCCAACCCTCTCAAAGTAGTAGAGATATCCACTTCGCGGAATGAGTTACCCCGGAACAAACTAGATTGCGAGCAGTTGTAAGGAAAATTATATCTAGCGTTTAGTTCAACGTTGTTAACGTCGGTTGCGATACGATTCCTCTGCCCAATGAACTCCTTTCTATCTGTTCCAGAGGCCGCTATCTCGATCCCGTGGTCTTTAGCATTGTCATCAATACTATTTACGCACACTGTCCATCCAAAGCAATCCTACGAACCGACCACCTTCTGCGTGACGTTCTACTCTGGCTTCTCATGCACTACGACGGGACCATTGTCGTGAATGTTGGTGGGCATATTATTTACAGGGCAAACCTGGGGAACCCCAACAGAGAGCTTAAAGTCCACGTCTCATCGACCTGTACGGAGGGAAATGACTGTGGTAGTTACGGGCAAGAAAGTCATAAAATTTTACAGAATATCTCTGGCACTTTCAAGGATTTCCTATCGGGGGTTTCATTCTCTGAATTTACCGATTTCCCAACAAGATCAGGAATCCGACAAAAGCTATATGAAATTCCGCGACTATGCCCTTCTGATAGTGCGATGTGGAACAAGAGTCTGCAGATCTTGGTGAAATGCTCTGCACAGTCTATGATGAAGTTGTTGCTTCGCATACCACTGTTCCTCCAGACTGACTTCCAACCTTTGGCTTTCTCGGCTAAGCCGGAGCAACTGTCATCTCCAGATTCACAATGTCGCGACGTTGCGGCTCGTCATCGTCCCTCTTCTTAGGCTTTCGTAACGGATTGACATGGTGATGGAATTACAGGTAAGTGAGAATCGCATGCCACATTACTCTTTCTGACGCCGGCGTCACTGATATGTCTGCAGTATTCTCCTTTGGGCGCGAGCTGAGGGAACCAGATAAGTGGAGGATGCCCTTCCGGAACTTGATTTATCGATCGGGGAGCTTTCATCAACATAGGTAACCCATCTCCATCCGCCCTCAACATGGGAAGGCACCCACCGACGTATCACCCTCTCAGAGAGTCATGACCAAGGCCGATTCCTCGACCGGAAAGGACTAGATCATGTTTTCACATGGCGCCTGGTTGGGGGTATGTCGTTATTTTGCACTTTTGTTTTCTCCTTGTCTGTGCTCTTCCATGCTAATCAAACTCCAGGAACTAGCGTCCTAGATTCGCAATATCGTTGCCCAACTCACCACAAAAAGGGCAGACCCCTCATCGTGCACACCTCCGCGGATTCCAAAGGAAGGCTACGACATACACTTCGACCTCGCCAGGGAAGGAACGCTCTCGACAATAATCGACCTCACGACAACCCTGCTCAGAGGAGTCGAGGTGATGAATTCGAGTTTTTCGATGACCACCTTGCCCTCGTCAGGGAAGGAACGATCTTGACCTTAAGACAATAAACACTGAGAGACGCCAGCCCAAGGTTCCCCTCGACTTGTACCAGCTAGCCAACTCACTGTAACTACGGAGGATATCATCAAAAGTATGGAGACTACAGGGCACTACGCTGTAATGAATCTGCCCTGAAGGCTTTTAATTATCTGCCAGCCCTGTAGGAAGCGGCGATAGCAGCCTATAGGATGGCCTCCCAGCCCTGAACTACAAGAAGCTCTACTCGGGTGGCCCTTCAGGGCACTTTACAGCGCATTACAGCGTACTGCCTTGTATTCTTTATACTTTTGATGGCCTCTCCCGTATAGGTAAACTCGACTATTTTGAAGGGGAAACGATTATTATACTACTTTTGAAACACCGCCAAATACCTATTACAGTGAAAACCCCCCAAAAAACATCATTGTCGTCGAACCAAGATCAAGAAACAACAGAAAAGAAACTCAAGATGTGTACAAAGTAAGTCGGAACAAGCCCCCCAACCTGTCCAACTTCCATAACGTATATACTCCTTTACCTAGTTCTTCATCCATCTTCCCCGGGAACCCAGCTCTTCCATCTCCTCATATCGCCCAAGTTCTTCTGCACATCCCAAACACCATCTTTGTAATCACTCATCTGTCTCCCACCCCTCCTAACACTTTTGATTCCAACTTTTGGTACCACCTTACTGGCATTCCCACTTTCACTTCCAGTCCTATTTTCACTCTCGTCATCAACACTCCCCCTTTCTCTTGCCTCTTGCCTCTCTGCTTCTCGCGGCGGTAAAACCCCCCACAACCTCCCAAACCACTCATTCAAGTTCTCCACCACCCCCTTGGCAGATTCGGTTT
This sequence comes from Hymenoscyphus fructigenus, assembly GCA_001414455.1. Lineage (NCBI taxonomy): Eukaryota > Fungi > Ascomycota > Leotiomycetes > Helotiales > Helotiaceae > Hymenoscyphus > Hymenoscyphus fructigenus. The sequence continues at coordinate 372,914 of LKUV01000047.1, read as the reverse complement.
GTCCAGCAGGAATAAACTCATACTCCACAAGTGGTTCTCTAAATCCCAAAGAATGTTTCCCATAATACCACCTATCCTCAAGTGCTCCCCTATCATCATCAGGAATAATACACACTTCCCTCACAGGTCTCTCTCTCAATGCATAAAGAGAACTTCTCAACCCATCCCATGTCCCATCTCGTTCTCTTAACCAGAGTTTGCGATCTAGAGCTAGATACTGCAATCCTGGGAGTTCAAGGAAGGGAGGAGGGGAAGAGAGAAAATTCCGAAGATGGGGTTGGGAGAATTCGGGACCGAGGTATATTGTATCTCGGCTGTAGGAGATGTATATTCTTTGGGGGGCGTAGGGCATTACTTTTTCTTCTTCGTCTAGATCATCGAGGAAGTTGGAGCGGGGACGAACTTGGTATTCTGGGTCTGTGTAAGGATTTTGGGGGTGGTAACGCCAGGGAATGTATAATCCGGATGGGTTATAGTCTTTCCACAGAGATATCCCGATTTCTTCTAGTTGATATATTCGAAGACCTTCGAGGCGGGATTCTCGACTGGTGTGTAGAATTGAGGGGATGGTGTGGGGTCCTACACTTATCTTGAGGGGTGAGAGGGCGGCAGTTGGCTTCCAGGTTCTGAGCTCTATTACTCGTGATTCTGGCGCGGAGAGGGACCATATTCGGACTCGTAGCTCAGGGGGTAGCTTGATGAAGTTCAGAAATGTTGTGTGCTTGAACTTTGGGGATTCTAGACTTGATTTTGGCTTTTTGGAGACGAAACGAGAGGCTGGTGTAGGAGTCCATTTGACACGGGCATGGGGAAAGGGGTTGGGTGTGTAGTAAGCGAGTCCAGGTCCTAAAGGAGCAGGCGGAGGTTGTGGAACTGGAGGAGGGACACCAGGGGGAGGGGGAGGGGGAGGGGGAGCAAGTGCAGGCGTATAATACGGATTGCCAGTTCCCCATCCAGTGGTGTTAGCTGTTGCAGCACTCAGCTGCCTTTGTGATGTGCATACTGAGCATTGGCATGTTGTTGACATGGAATCCGTATTTTGACGGATGGGCTATGATCAATTAGCAACGCACAAGTGTGGAAGGTGTAATGTTAACTTGCCACTTTGAAGATCATTGCAGCCCAACGCCAACTCCCAGTTCACTTCCTCTATCAGAATCCACATTTCTATGGAGATCGTCGTTCCTTTCATATATCTCCACCACTGTGCCTCTCGCCCATCTCCAATGCACTTCTCCCTCCTCCTCCTTCATCCAATTGATTCTCGCTCACCTCGTTATTGTCCTTTTGCTTCGTATAAGCCTTATATCGTCAACCGCGCCTTCCATGGTGAGGCGTTCAAAATATGCGCTCCAATTGACCAGTGGTGTTGTGGTTCGCAAAACACAAGGCTGACGACCGCAGAAGCGACCCTGACTGACCCTCCAACCGAGCCCAACGGCCTGCCCCTCCATTGTTAGGCAAACTCTCAATGTCCAATAGATCACCAGCCTCACTCACGCATCACAAAACCATCCGAGTAATCTCACGGTCACTTTGTCACCCACGAGCCTCATTCTGGAACACCTGCACTAAAACCTCTTCTGTCACCGCCCGAAAAATGACGACGAATGGCGCCCCTCCTCCCACCGACGCCTCGCCGCGAAAGTTAAAAATCCTCATGTTGCATGGTAAGGCTACGCTCCAAACCCCCACCGAGTAGAGAAAGATACATGACGAAATTAACCCTCTTACCCCCAGGCTTCACACAATCCGGCCCTCTCTTCCGCTCGAAAACCCGCGCCCTCGAAAAACTTCTCATGAAAGCCTTCCCCGCAACCCCCAAATCCCTCTACCCCGGCGGCGTCTCCCTCATCTATCCCACTGGTCCCATACTACTCCAACCCGCAGATATACCCGGCTTCTCGATCTCCGATGCTTCCGGTGAGGAACGCGATGCCTGGGGATGGTGGACGAAATCTCCTTTCTCTGCTGCTTCACACCCCACCGGCGATGAGAAGGGTGTCGAATATGCGGGGTTAGCAGAGGGTATGGCTGTGGTGAGGGATACGATAAAAGAGAATGGGGGCGTAGATGGAGTCATCGGCTTCTCACAGGGGGGATGCGCATCCTTATTTGTTGCTTCGCTTCTTGAACCGGGTCGTGCGGAAGCATTCAGACAGAAGAATAAACTCGGGGAGGAGGAACTAAAGTTTCTCGTTGGTTGGGAGGACTTACAGAAATTGCAGCAGGAGAAGGTGGGTGGGCTGAAGTTTGCAGTTTCATATAGTGGCTTCTTCGCTCCTAGTGAGAGGTATGAAGCCTTTTATGATCCGAAGATTCAGACGCCTAGTTTACACTTTATCGGGAGTTTGGATAGTGTCGTGGAAGAGAGTCGTCCTCTGGGGTTGATAGACAGGTGTGAGGAAAAGACTAGAAAAGTTGTCTACCACCCAGGAGGTCACTTCGTACCTGTTGGAAAGGAGATGGCTTCCGTTCTGGTTGGCTTCGTGCGCGAAAGCACAACGGTGGTTGAAGAGAAGAAAGAAGAAAGTGTCGAAGATATGGATTTTCCATTTTAAAGAAACATATTACGACTTGACGATTTGCATAGCGCGGAGTTTTGGGAGATTCATAGACAAAAGATATTAGAATCATTGCTCACGGGATTTTTGATACCTAGAGTCCAGACTAGTATACAGAGGCATCAAAATAGAAGAGAAGCTATTAGAACAAGTCCATGCCTTCTAATGCACCTTTCCGGTTTTCGAACCCTTAGGTGGCTTCGTGGGTTGAATTCTGGCCATCATTTCTTCCTTGGTGATCAAATGATCAATTCTCTCCAACAAGCCTAACAAGCTCTTCATATTACCACTCCACTCGTTCAATACATCATCGGCATCTCTTGGCTTAGCAAAGTTGACAATACGTGCAGGTCGATCGATCTTAGCGTAGACCGTCTTTGCAGTAACCAACTCGCTGATGTACTTCTCAGTCTCATCCTCAGTCAAATCGAGAAGTTGTGTCAATCGTGGCATCTGGATTCGGGTATAGTATTTGGCAATAACGCGGACATTGTGCTCAATGACACGCTTTCGTAGGTCCTCCCATCGTTGGTTGGCCTTTGCATCTGCAGATTGTCCTGGTGATACATCGAAAACGTCGGTTGAACAGAGGTGAGGACCGAAGAGCTTTGAAACTTCGGGCCATCGCATGAGTTCATGGACGGTAAAGAGTTTCAGAAGCTGGGCTTCGAGGGAGACTTGGGAATTTCGGGTGTCTTTGTGGACTCGGTGGAGGAGGTCGGATTGTTCGTTGTCATATGGGGCTAGGATGACATAGTAGATAATTCGTTGCAAGACCTAAAGCTGTTAGTTCGTGCTAGACTACTTCAGGCCAACAAACTTACTGATTGAAGCTTTGATGGGTCCTCCTCCACAGCCTCGGTATCGAGAACTTGTCTGTAATGCTTGCAAGCATCAAGATACTTGTCGTCGTGCTTCGCCAGGGTGATTTGTTGCTCGTAGTATCGTAGCTTCAAATCTGTGACATCATCCTCGATGGGTTCTGGCACATCTTCTCCCTTCTCTCTTCTCTTCTCGCGGTCCTTCTTCTCCTTTGCCACCTGTTCCTCAGTCTTCTTAGGTTTTCTCGACAGGTATTTGGTGCTGATCTTTCGGCTCAAAATTCCAGCTTGTGTCCAGTCATCGTTCTCTATGCATAGCGCAACTTGGGCCAAAATGAATTCTGTCTTCTCCCGTCGCTCCATGGAACCAAATGTTTCAACCTGCAACTCGCACAAGATATCTGCGGCCGCCTTCAAGTCGCCCTGTTCCTTCTTGATGTCCGACAGAATTCTGGTTACACGAGCCCGCTCAACCTCCACGAATATCTTTCCCTCAGTGACCGTCCGCAGAGTCTCGATGACTGTCAACTTTGTTGCCAAATCCGGGGTCGCCTCCAAAAAGCTCATCACCTTCTGAACCATATTCGTCGTAGCTTGTTTGAGTTGGCCATGCTTCTTAGAGAGTAACAAGACTTGCTCATTCAATAAACTCCAATCCCCCGAATCTTTGCTGATTGTTACAATTGCGACAAGAACTCGAGATGTGGATGCGAGATCTGATGCCTTGCGGGTTGTTAGTATATAGAAGGCTAGATGAGGACTATTCGGGGCGCACCTGTCTGGTTTGTTTCTCTAAAGCTGTGAGCTTCTCAATCGCCGCTTGGACATTTGTCTATCGAGCATCTCAGTTAGCAGATGTACCAACAGTTCAATGCAATGAATGAATTACCCTTGCGAGCTTCTCGGCCTCTGGAATTTGTTGGTCGACTTCCTTGGAGAAGTCCTTGTCAGGCTTCAAGATCTGGTCTGACATGGCTGCGGAGATCGTATCGAGGATCGGGAGATAATTGTTATCTTGGGACCAACTTGTATTATGGAGGATATTGGCAGAAAGTGTGGTGAATGTTGGAATAATTACAAGTTGATGGGGTTTAGGTACAGCTTGACTACGCGGCGATGCTGAAGCTTGCCTTGCTGATTGCGCGCGATAGGTAGTTGCGACCCGCCGTACCTCATGTGACCCAATATAAAAATACAAGATCGACAACTCGCTAAGGGAAACATCAATAACGAGTCGGGAATACTAAAGCTCTCCTATACTAGAGGTGACATCGAATCTTCCAGATGGCATGCTGTTGTCACCTTGATGGTGTTGATGATGGCTCACCTTCCTCCGTACTAAGGTTTGTCAATTTCAAACTGGGAGAAAGACGCGAGTTCCATCTAATCATTGGGTAGATCGAAATTCAATTATCTCCTCCCGTTCTCTCTTTCATGTATCGATCTATCGCTTCAGATGGCGCTAGCATTACGCGGAGCTAGTGGCTGTCGTAATCCTCTCTCAGTCGCCTCCCTCAAGGTTGACGATCTCCTCACTTTTGAAATTCAACTCTTTCAAGTATCGAGCTCTCGTCTCAGATGACGCTAGCCTCAAGCCACGCTAGTTGCTGTCACCGCCCTCTTCTGCCACTTGCTTGGATATATAAGTTGGGAGAGAGTTCCTCCTCCACAACCTTTCTCTATTCTCCTTCAAGTCTTCTTTTGCCAACACAACCTTCATCTTCATTGCACCTTTCAATCTTCAACCTGTCAACTAGAAACAAACCCAGTTTATGGACCTGACTTTGATCGTTGACATCTCACCTTTCTCACAACACCTTGTCGATCTCTTGAGATTCATTAAGTTGTACCCCACACAATGACCAACACAAGACGTAGTTCTTCCGGCCTACCTTGGTCTACCCCTCCTAGAACTCCTCCAAAGGTCAAGGTTCTTAACAGATCATCTTTCCAAAAGGATGACAGCCCCCGAAGACCAACTTTCATGTAAGTCGCAGTTCCACATGGGCAGTCATCACCTTTCTAACTCAGCAACTCCAATGCTATTGTCACCGTGGTCATTATCCAAGGCGGCAAGAATACTCATTTCTCTATCCACAAGTCTTACTTGACCACCTACTCGCACTATTTCAGAGCTACTTTGAATGGCTCCTTCACCGAAGCTCAACATTGAAGTTCGAATTCAAGGATGTCTTCCCCAATGTCTTCAATGTATTCGTTTCATGGGCATACACCCAGAGGATCGTTGATTCGTCTGGAAATGCACCAGTCTTCCGCAAGCTCATGGATCTCTGGCTCTTGGCCGACCGATTCCAAATCCCTCGCCTTCAGAATGACGCCCTCGAAGCCATGAATGGTCAAAGCTGCGAAATCAACAAAGCACACATCCTTTTCTTTCACCACGTTTACGAAAATACAATGGATGAAAGCCCTCTCCGCCTGTTCCTTGCAGCATTGTCATCACAGTCGTTTATAAAGGAAGCCAAGACATTCAAATGCCGGAGCAGTACCCCCACCAAATGTTGGTGGACATGTTCAACTGGGCAGCCACTTATCATAAGAAGCTATCCAAATTTACCAAGGCCGATCTTGAGAAGTTCTTCATTTCCCAAGAAGAAGTAATTCAACATCCCATCATCGAACTCGGGGATCTGCTAACATCTAATTAGCCAAACGCCTCTCTCCGACAAGTCGGCTCGCCAATTTCGCCAGCTTCCCCTAACTCACCTTCTGACAGCTTCTCAAGCAGCTCCACCTTTGCTGGTGGCTTTTGAATTCGGGTTGGGCTTTATTGAGTTCTTATTCGAGGATAAGAGTGAGAGGCTTACTTGTATTACGAGTTACTGATGAAATGTTTCAAAATACCTTGATGATGTTATGGAAATGGGTTCTAATATTTGCATGTTTTTCTTCCTATTTTCCTCTTTCGATTTCAAGGGGTTTACTGTGTTCGTCGGGCAGATCTTTGCAGGAATTCTCGTCTGGAATGAGGGATGTTGATATGAAGATGTGAAATCATGTCTCGAGGCGTGGGTTCATAAGGTTATTCAGGGTTACTCTGTAATGTTTCTTTGCTTGTTTCGATGTGGATATCATACAGGAGTTGAGGGTTAATGGATGAGGATTCATAAAAGGCAGTCGGCTCTAGTAGCAAGTCCAGAATTTCCTGTACGATCAAGCATGTCAAAAATTTCTCGAGCTGAAGATAATGATGAGCTAGGCTCAGATTTGTCTCTACGCCAATGCAAACTTCTATCTAGGCTCCCGAACTGCGCTGGAACTTTGCTTTGGGATGGACTGTGGGGGGTCAAGAAATCAGGTCTCTTGTTGTGTAAATGGGAATCATTGTACATCAGTCACGACGCGGGATGAAATTCAGAAACAATTGAAAGCTTTGCCATCATTCTTGACTCTCTTCTGGTGTGAAAATTACTGTGTTGCACGTGGCTCACTGCCCGCTGATTTTTCCCAGCTATTCGCAGTCACCTACGAATAATAATGCAAATAATTCGTGATATTAGTAGGTCACTTATCAATCGCTTTTCGAAGCATGCCCAACTCAAACTCTAAGTCTAGTTAATTATTCCGAGGGAGGAAAGATAAGAGTATTCTTCAGAGCCAGTGGTATAATCTCACTTCTTTCCGTGCGAGGTCATTCCATATAAGCTCGAAATCGCACATCTCACCTATCAGAAGAATGTTTCTTCATCAAAACTTTGAAGAATATAAATCCAAATGCACCATTCCAACCACAAGCTCACATTAATCAAGATAGAACTGAATCATCCATTCCAATCACAATGCTCTCAAGGTAATATGCAAATATACATTAACATTTATCTACTAAAGATCTATTTCTGGAAATTGGAATCTATCTTTTTATTTTTCCTCCTAAACCTTTTACTCCAAACCCCCTCTAATTTCACGTTTATACATTGTACTTCCCGCTTCAGGTGCGTTGATTATCCCAGCCGCTTGTAACTTAGCAGCTAATTCGAAAATCACACCATCGCATCCTGGAGCGGCAATGACGTTAACTGCCACCGGAAGGTACTCGATGTGGTTGGTGATTGTGGAGTTATATGCTGCTTGACCAACTATATAAGAGAGATTGATTAGTATTTTTCCCGAAGATGAAACAAACAGGCAAATTAGGGGAAGTAAAAAGCTCAGCAGGGGAGAGAAACTTACGAGGTAAGACCATATCTGGAACCCCAGCGAAGATAGCCACATTCTGAATATCCCACCCTGAAGGCAACTTAGGCGGACTCAAGTAAACATTTCTGTAATTGGGTGTGGCTAAAGTTCCGGGATAGAGCAGTAATCCATCTGAACAGGTCTCTGAATTCTTGATCATGACCTCTTCATTCCACCAGTTCTTGAACGTCGTCTTGTTGTAAATTCCATCTTCTAATGTGGTATTTTGCGATCGACCATAGCCCCATCTGAAGTTAGGAACGGGATCGAGAAATGGTTTACGGCCATCAAATGCAGCGGCGTAGTCTGCGAGGAATGGTGCACCAAGCGCTACCCATTGTTGTTTGGAGATGAGAGTTGGGTAAGTGAGAGTTAGGAGGGAGGCGAGGTCAGGAGCGGATGTGTTTTTAGCTTGGGGTGAGGCTGCCCATTGGGAGTCGTAGTCGAGGACTGTGGAAGTGACGTTTATGAATGCCTCGAGTTTTGCGAGAAAGGAGAGGAGGATTCCTTCTGCTTCGGTCGAGGCATTCTTTGGGAAGACGGTTGTGTAGAGTTTCTTTGGGAGGGAAGTGTAGGTTGTGAGATTTGTGCTGTAAAGAACGTAACCGGCTGTTTGCCAGAGCTCGGCGTCGCGGGTTAAAAAACCAGCGGTGTCCATGAGTGGGGAAAGAGGCATGACATTATCGAGTGTGACAAGGTTGTGGGTTGGTCTGTTTCCGTAACATCCGTTGACTTGAGAAGGGTTGCGAATAGATCCACCAGTATCGGATCCAAGTGCAATATCTAGCCATGAATACGCTCCAATCCCACCGCCAGGTCCAGAAGAAGAGGAGGAAGGATCTGAATAACCGTCTCCTCGAGCGTTGAATGGGGAATGATAGTCCACCCAATCTGCCGTTGCCATTTCACCGTTCGCAAATTGACTAGTTTTCATTTTCCCAACAATGATAGCTCCGGCATCGATTATTCTTTGAACTACAGGCGCCGTAGTGTTCTTTTCTGGGTAAAGGTCGAAATATGCTCGGCTTCCACAGCCACGTTTGGTACCTGCTACATCGAAAATATCCTTAATGCCAATGCGTACCTAATCGAGTCAATGGATACTCCAAACATTCGAGTTGAGGGTACTTACACCAGCTAATGGCTTTTCCACTGTTTTGGTATAGTATAAACGAGATGGAACTCCAATGGTGGGCGATTGAACCCCCTATACTACGTTAAAGAAAAGTCAAAATGGCATTAATGAAATATCTTACTGGTATAGCTGCAGACATTGCACTGAAATTTCCACTTACATGGCTGATCGTTCCTTCTGTGAAAGCACCTTCATAATCCGAATATAGACGGAAAGCTTGGAACACCTCGCCAGTGTATGCGGATATGAAATATGGGCCATTTGGAATTGGAATAGTATGCGTAGTCGCAGATACAGAGGCATTACTGGAAGAGGAAACCAGAAACAACTTGTTTCCGTACCCTGAAAGGGTGCTGCTTAACGACGTGTGAAGCGAGGTAGGCGTCGAGGAAGTGAGGTAAACAGCTAAAATTCCCAACTGTTAGTATTTGCGTTGACCTCGGAAGCTTCGGGAAGCAGAATTTATGAAGACGTACCTTGTAAGAAACCCTTGCTGAAAACATCGTCTTTTGTAGTAAAGTCAGCAATTGTGGAGTTCAATACACTTGCATCAAAAGTACTGAAATTCCCAGTCATTACAGTTGCCGGAATAAGATCATTTCCTGAGTCTGCAGCCGCTTTCAATTGATGCAACGAAACACCAAGACTAGACACTGGTGTCGAAGGCACATAATAAAATGTACCATCAACATCCACAGTCCTACCGGCCTTTAAGCTCAAAGCCTTTACAGCGGTTGCATAGGTCAGAGCCGCAATGGCACCCTTGAGGAAAGTGGAAGACATATTTCCGCTGCAGAAACAAGGTCTCAGAAGAAAGCAGATTGAAGATGAGCAAATGGAAAACTCAATTGAGGGGAATTGATTATCTTATATTTTGTGCCTTATCCCCTATCTTCTCTTCCAAGGCTCCACCTACGTATGTATCGTATAGCTGCATCCGAGTTCCGCAAAAAGCAATGAAGTTGGGGGACACCCTGTCAAGTGGTGTACACCGTACCTGATCAGCAAATCATAGCTGTATTGGTCCGATAACAATACACGGCAAGAAATCATTGAGAATGTTGTGCATGGTTTAGTTCGTAGGGCGGAGTGAAGATCTGACACTTTTCTTATCCGCCAATAACATTGATAATTTTCGCCGACCTTTGCATCCCGCCTCCGCATTGGGTCCAACCTGGAACCCTTTGCTTTGGGCAGATCTCCCCGGACTCCACTGCAAAAATTTAAAAGGTGCTTGCTGTTGAATTATCCGCCATTTCCAACAACACGTGTAGACTCCTTTCCATAATAAATCTTGGGAATAATCCGGATTCAAAGATGCCTTAGAGTCTATACTCCATTTCATGTCTCGGACTTCCTAAACGATGATCATTGTGTTCTCTCGTCTTTTGAGAACAATCGCTTGTGTAATCTTATTCACTTGGCTATATATTCTGTAAAGTACATCATTTCCTCGATTATGCTTCGAATTTGAGCGACAAAAATATTCTCTGCTCTACAGGAGAAAGACCAAGCCCATGTCTCGGTACCGCAAGAATGGTATAAAAACAAAGCAAACGTATTGACTCGCTCCTTAGAAAGACACAAAAAAAGGTAAAGATATAGAGAATTAAACTTTTGTTTGACAAATACCGTGCTCCCAATTTGAAAAAACTGTCATAGACAAGATCAAGGGAGGAGAATGAAATGCGGATAACCTAGAGATCTGTTATTCCCAAATTCCCAAATTCCCATACAAGACAGAATTGAGGATAGGAAACAGACAAGCAGAGAACTTGGGTGAGACATACTTTTGCTTGGATCATCTTCCCGACATGTCCCTAGACTCGGAATCACCATGTCCTTGGCTATGCAGCAGTATCCGCACTAGCAGGTATTCCCCACGGGGCTATACTGACTGATCACTCATCCAGGTACGGGCCGTTGGGCCAAGAGAGCGGCGAGGCGGAAAATTTGAGGGGATTATTGATTGCGAAGACATGGCAACCAGAGTCATTCGATGTGTCATGGAAGGACTCGGAAGTCAGCATGTCTTTCAATTCCTTGGCCCAGGAATTTAGTGGGGTAACACGTGACCTCTAGAATGCAACTACGTTGAACTTCTGGGTGTGTCGGGGAGCGTTAAAGATATTAAAACCTTGAGTTGTTTCGCTTGAGCAATTTGGTAAACAAAAATCTAAATACCAAAATATGTGATGAAAGAGTTCAGTCACGTGTTGCTCCAATCTTCTGGTTCCCCGCGATGCTGTTTGGATGAACACCCACAAAGCTTGCAGGTTATCCATGAAAAACCTGAGTGTTTGTCTGAACTCGAGACTTGGAGTTGATAAAATAATTGGAAATGAAGCTTCCATGGGTATTTTCGCGACTAGCAGGATGACCAGCCTCAAACAACTCTTCCAACCCAATCACCCTTTAACACCCCGATTTCCAGAAATCCAATCACCTCAAGCTTTTGATCGTTTCCTTTCTCCACACACCCGGTCACCACCACGCGAATACAAGGTTACAAAACCCCCCACTACCAACGTTGACCATGACCACCCTCCTAAAAATAATCCACACAAAATCACAACCTAGGAACTCCCAACCTAACCCAATCACACACAATGCGACTCTCGCCAACGCTGAAACAAAAGTCGAATGATATACCAACCTTATCTCCTGACTTTAAGCGCATACGTGATTCTGAGATCAGACAATGGTGCATGTTTCAAGTGCTTTCCAGACAGCCAGGGGCTAAAAATCGCCTGATTTTTGGGTTAAGCGAGTATGAACTGTATGAAAACCATGCGATTTCTATCTAGAATATAAAACCATCGAATTTCTCTCTTTTGGATTCTTGTTTCCTTCTTTTTTTCGGTAGCTGGACTTCTCTCTCTCTTTTAGAAAATTATTTTGTATTTATTTGGACTGCTAGACAGTTTTTTGTTTTGTTTTAGTTTCCCTACAAAGTTCTACCAACGTACAGACATACGCTTCTACCACCACTTCCACTCTCTTATCGCGAATCTACGCCATCCAAAAACCCTCAAAGGAACCATTCCCAAACCCCCAAATATGCCAGCTATCGATGCAATTCATCGGGGTGTCACAGAGTTGACCTCCGTTATCGTTCGACGGAATCCTCCAGCACAGCATGAGATCTTAGAAGCCTTTCTCGTTAGTAAGTTCTCTCCATTCTTATTCAACCTTTTGAAAGTTACTAATTTCTGTAGTTTTTGTATCGATTTTCGGTGTCGGAGGAGCAATTGTCTACGCCATCAAACGATGCTAGTTTCTTCAACCGAACTTGAGACAACGAACATCGAACTTCACATTAAGAGACAGCAAATACGTGGGAAGAATACAATGTGATCTCTTCGACTGCGATGCGGAAGGTGTAAATAATTGGGACTTAAATATGGGTTATGGATATCGACCTGGTGGAAAGAAGGAGTGCACGAGATGTGCAATATTTCGGATAAGTCGCAGAAACCAAACTGGAGTGGGAGAAGGACAGTTTTCCTACGACCTGAAGAAAAGGAAGGAGGTGGGGTTTGAGGCTTTTGGAACCAGATATGGATGCCACAAGAGACTCGACAAATCTTGTTGGAAGTTAGGACTATGGGCGATGGGCTTGTGTATATATATCTTGTTCAACAATTGGAATCGGGGAAAGAGCAACCACCACGAGGATTTATTGCAAATATCACTAGGTCACTGTGGTGGTCGACCAGAAAAGAAAAAAAGCACTTCACACCAAATTCAGCAACGCAAAAACAATTCAAAACAACTCATCCATAAGTTCCTTACCCACTTGTTCCTTTAGTATCCCTCCGTCTCAGAAGCCTATCTCCTTGAACAAGTCTTAGTTCCCTCGACGAGACGAATTCAATTCACTTGTGTGCTCGTTCTTTCTTATTACAAGAGGTACCGGTAGTAGATGTTAGATAATCTCGAGAACAAAAGAATATGAGTTAGAAGCTACTTAGTTTATATTATCCGAATCTTTTTTCTCACATTCCCAACACTTACATCTCTTCTTCATACGCCCACCAATTGCACTTTGCTCTGAGCCTTCGACTCTATTATGATTGGTTCTGAATTACTCTCCTTTTTAGTACAGAATCGGTTATTCAGGCCAAATTCTCCGGGCTTATTTTGCGTGACTTACCATCTTCATGTTCTACTGTAAATCTCTACTCCTTTCATACTAAAGTCCCAACTGTAGTAATTAGTTGTGATTTCCCGCTTCCTTGAACTGTATTCTCTTCGGATTTTACAGCCCATTTTTCTAATCCTGGAAACGCGATGAAATCTTATCTCCTTGATCAGAGTCTAGAACCCAGTCTTCAAGCAACTGAGGGAATAACCCTGCGGAGCAAGCCAAGTATCTCAGATTATATGAATAATAGCATCTGATATTCCACTCATGGTAGATTTCAGTTTCTCTAAGAGCGGAAAGAAACCTCGTGCCTCTGTCCTGAGCTACTAGTTTGTTGGCTTCCACAAGCTTTGTGTTAGAAAAGTGGTTCAGCGAGAACAAAGTGCAAGTTAGGTGGAGAGTGGAAGGAAGAGGGAAATGATTCCAAACATTAGTGGGAGGAACAGCCAACTTCTTGGTCCTTCACCACCGAAGCAAATTCAGAAATTTAATAATAATTCATGATTTCCAACACTAACAATACTTCCACATCAAACCCTAACACCAAAATTTACATGTAGTGAACAGATCCGTCTTCGCGCCTCCTCCAACCCCAACCCTAGCTTTTGCATACTAACACTCAAGGCTTCCACCTGAAGGCAGGATGCTTCCAGTCCAAATCCTGGATCTCCCCCTCACTCAAGCCCGCCAATTCCCCATCAACATCCCTCTTTTCCCTCTTATGATTATCCATCTTCATCCAGAACAAAAGTCCAATAGAACAAAGTAATACAGTAGTGGCAGTAGCAAGATTCAATCCATTCCCAATATGGTAATTCGGTGCATCGTTAGGGAGGAAAGACCAGGTGGATATCAGACCGCCAATGTTTCCCATCATTACGTTTGTGCCAATTGCGGAGGATCGAGCAGTATCAGAGACGACATTGGCGGATACTTGAGCGTTGCAGAGGGCTCCGAAGGCATATGCGCCAGAGGCAATTAGAACTATTGGTGGGTTAGTAGGTAGCTTTTAACGGACGGGGGAGAGGCAAGTTGGTGACCCAAGGAAAGAATTCAACTTACAAGTAGCCCCATACCTCGTCATAGCGTGTTCACTCGCCAAAAACATAATATAACCAATCATCATCAAAGGTGCACTAATGATAAAAAATATATTCCTCTTATCCATCCTCGAACTCAAGAACGGAAACAGTAAAGTGAAGAAAGCCCCAGTAACATAAGGAGGAACAGTATGGAGTTGCTGTGAAACAACGGTATTCTTGGGATAAATAGTTTTCACAATCGTTGGGGCAAAGAATGCAAGCCCTTGGACGGTAATGTTGTTTAATAGGAAGATCAACGCTGTAGCCACGGTGACTGGAGAGAAGATTCCTTTGAGAACCTTGGCGCGGTCGAACTTATCGAGGACTACTGTTGTCCCTACCCGTTCAATCTTTATGCGTGCTATTGCCATGTCTTTTTCGGATTGGGAGAGCCAGCGGGCTGTTGCGGGTCGGTCGGTGAGTGTGAAGAAGGATATTATTGATAGGCCGCAGGTGATGATTCCTTCGATGGCGAAGAGCATTCTCCATGTTTTCAGGCCTCCGAAGTGAGAGAGTTTGAAAATTCCGGATGCCAGAAGACCGCCAAAAGCGCCGGCAAGAGGTGCCATGACGACCTGCAACATGTTAGCACATTTATTTCTCGTTGGAATGGGGAGGGGCTAGAAGGAAGGACCTTCCCTTCGATACACGGGATTGGGAAGTGCAAAAGGAAAGGGAATGCTTACGTATAAGGAGAGTCTGAAACCCAATTCGCTTCTTGTATACCATCTCGACATATAGTATGCGATTCCGGGCAGCATACCTGCTTCAAAGATTCCGAGAAGAAATCGCACTCCAGAGATGGCGTGGATGTTGTGAACGAAAGCCGTGCAAATTGAACAGATCCCGAACCCAAGAGATATCGAGGGAATATACCATCCAGGTCCAATCCATTTGCATGCCATATTCGAAGGGATTTCGAAGATGATGTAAGAAATGTAAAAGATAGAGAGAACTTTATTGTAATCATAGCCTTTGAGATTTAAATCCTTCTCAAGATTATTGAGCTTGGCATTGCCTGTTGGTCTGTTAGAGGCTAGTGGGGAAGTGAGGAGTGAGTGCACTCACCAATATTTGCTCGATCGATGAAACAAAACAGATATAGCAAGGCAACTGTTGGAATAATGTAGAAATCAATTTTCCGTCGAAGTTTAGCTTCTGCTACTGGATCAATGTGAACGAGGGCGACTCCATATCTGTAAAAAGTCAAATTTTCATTCGGTATTTGGGGAGCCAAAGAGAACAAACCGGTCAGTAGCTGCATGCCCTCTTTCTGCGGCATCATGAGCAGTCTGTTCTGCTTGCTTTTCGAGATGGAGGACTCCTTTATCGCTCTTATCGGAATGTTGAACAGTGCTTTCTGCTGCCTTCTCCTCACCACCGTAATCAAGACTTGCCATTTTTGCAGAAGTTCTTCTTCAAATAAACACGATACAGCTTTTCAACCAATGCTGTCTCTCTCCCTTCTGCTTGCAATTCAAGGAGGGAAAAACAACCACTTTAAGAAGATGAATTGCAAGTTGGGGGGTTGGATCTCTTAAAATTTGTGGAGTAATCATCAAGCCGCCTCCACTGGTCCCCGTATGGGGTTTTTCGTGGAGAAATGCGGGGGAAGGACGCCAAAATATTGGAGGCGCAACGGCTCTCTCCAACGGCTCTTCCCAAACCACCATTCCCAGCCTTATCATGACCACCTCCTTGTTCTCGACAACTTCCCCGAACCAATGATGCATCGTGGATTGGATGGGATGCCAGAGGACGCGTACAGATGCCAATTTTATTTTCCAGGTTATTGGTCACACCCAAGTTGTGCATGCTGTCACTGCATGGCTGGATCCAATTCAGTACATATGCCGTCCACATCTTTCTTGTCACCCCCGCGATTAGAACTCACTTGAGTCGTGAAGTTGGAGAGTCGTCCACTTTATATGTGTTTCAATGTCCGCTCCTGAAGTGTAGAAGTGGACAATGAAATTGATCTTTAGAGTGTCAAAGTGTCAGAGTTTCCCGGGGTCTACATCCTCGGCAGAGTTTGGAGCGAGTAGGGTGATATCCCGTGACCTACCCCTTGTCTTTACAAGGAAGCTGGATAGTTCGGCCAAGAGATCCAAGTTGAAAAAGAAAAGAAATGAGCCGAGCAACCCTTCAACTGCATGCTGCAGCTGCAAACATACATGAAGCAAAAGGTCAATGGGCCAGTAAGAGACCGAGGAAATATTTCTCATTACACCCACTCTAAGATAATGGTAACTTTGCCGAGTTGCTTTACTCTGAAGAATCAAGAAGTTCCTTTTCTCCATACACTTGGTGGATAACAAAAACAACTAAGGTTGTATCTCATCATCTCCAAAGTGATAAGACAGAAGGTTACATCGGAATACATGTGGGACACTATGATAGCATGTGAAAGTGTCCGCTCTCAACAAAAACCAGGACAGAAATAAGGTGTTTGTCAAATAGTAATAGGAAAACGAAGTGGAGGAAGATATTTCAAAAGCTATTCTTCGTAAATCATAGTATGAGAATGATTTCTAAGCGAATGAATTATGAACTGACGAGACTTAAAAATTGTTGTCGTCAAAAACTTCATTATATTCTCCCGGAAAGCTGGAAGATCTAATTTCAATGAGTAAAGTTGAGAGAACATAGAAAGCATTTCTAGTCGTGAACTCTTGATAGTCATCATACTCTTCGAAATATCTCGGAGAATAATTTTACTTCAAGCGAAGCGTAATGACCCCAAGTCAAGTTATAAACAAATGCATAAACTATATACAACAAATGCAAAGAGAAAAAGAGCAATGAAAAAACCCAACAGCTGACCATGCGAGCAGCCCCGGAAAATATGCATCAAAAGAAGCCCCAGCAAATGCCAGAAATCGAGAAGAACAAGAGAAGCCACGACCAACAGAATATATACAACATCCCATCATTCCTCATTTAAAAACACCCGAAAGAAACCTACGAGATCTCGATAGGAATTTTTCCATTCCCTTCCTTTGGAGTAGGATCAGGATAAACCTGATCACTGCACATAGCACCACACCCAACCATCTTATTGACCGGAACAGTAAAGGAGAAATCAAGTATACCATGTACCCACCTCCCATTGGCATTCTTTTCATTGCGTTGGACATCTGAAATCGCGATTAGCAAAATACTTCACACAATTCGAAGAGAAAAGGAAGGAACTCACTGTCGGTATTTCCCTGTCCAACACATACACGTGCAATATATCCATAAACCTTGATATTCCTCTGAGCAGCCCAAACAGAATGACATTTCTTATCATCGAAAGAACACTGTGCTTGTCCAGACTCAGTCATACAGGTTTGCGTTCCGGTCAATTTACTCTGTTTGAAAGAATACTTTGGGTTCGTGCCCAGTGTGAACTTGGGCTTAGTGGCAACTGGAGCAGCAAACTCCAATTTGGCCTCGATACCCTGCTCGAATCCGTTGTCGTAGGAGGTGGATCGAGTAGTACATGATTGATCTAATTGAACAGTTGTAGAAGAGCAGGTAGAAGTTTTGGCGCAGTCGATTGCGAAGCCTGTGTTTTCCCAGTTGTCAAAGACGATTTCAGATTCGACCCACCACTGCTCGGACCTAGAGAGGATATTAGCTTCTGAAGGTACTGCGTAAATGAAGGGAGTATAACATACCAACAATGGGAATTTCCAGTTCCTGTGGTACATGGATCATCAGAGCCTTTTTTCGCGACTTTTATCCCCTGATCGACCTTGTACACACTTTCTTTCTTTACATAGCTTGGATCATCTGAGCACTCGGGATTCTTGTTGGTGGGGAGTGTTCCGACATTTGTGAGAACGGCATCTTTCCGTGTCTCGAGGGCTGAGAATTGTTCTGCTGCTCTGGAGGAGAGGAGGCTGGCGTCAAATGTTACGCCTGGTTGCTTGAGGGACTCGGCGATTTTGGCGGCGTACTCGTCACTTATTGCTTCCCGGATAGCGAGGTTGGGTACTGCAACGACTAATAGTGGTGATGAAAGGAGCGCAAAGAGCGCTGGAGTTGTGAAATGCATGCTAGCTGTTATGATGCTGTTGAAAGTATGAAGCCAAAGAAGTGATGAGAAACTGAAGTGAATGTGGATAGGAAATTAAAGTGAGAGAAGATGATTGGGATGGTGATATTTAAAAAACTATTGGGAATACCAACAACTTAAGTACTCATCTTCTGATGCCATGAGATTTTACGGGGATCAGCGAAGGTGAACTACGTACAAACACCCATTGCAATCAAGATCCTCTCCAAAATTCAGACTATCAAGATCAGCCACATTATTGGAAATCCTTGAGGAGCTCATCTGAGCCCTACAAAAACAGCTGGTCCCTGAATAACTTCAACAAAATCCAGCCCAGAAACAAATAAGTGGGTATCACCTGTAGCCCCACGAAGCAATATCGCAAACTCTTACTTCGTTCGTGAGGTTCCTCAACTGTGCCATTCACGAGAAGGATGAAACAAGCTCTAGAATCCAGATAACTGAGTTTCTCTGGGATAAGCTTAATCCTTCATGATGATGGTTCTCCAGTATTTCGTACCTGCAGGTACCGTCGAATCCCCAAACGAAAGCGAAGCAAAAAACACAGCCCACTTTAGAGTCGCGGGCGCCACGCCTCGGCGTCAACGAATAAGATTTTCTTATCGTACCACGAGTAGCTTTGAAAACATGAAACGGAACAATTTGACCAATGAAATCATAGTTTAAAAAATAGGAACGGGAGGCAGAGCCCAAATGATCCTTCGACTGAAATACCACTGATGTGTTCGGGGTGATCGAGTACCTCCGTATTGTATGTCAAGTTATCAAGAGGCACTGCCTGTCATCGTGCTCGTAGTAATTTATGGAGATTCCAGAATAGATTTCGACTCGGAAGCCTCGGATTTTGAAGGTATTAATTCCCCGATAAAAGAGTGTGAGAAAGAGACATGGTCCCAATTGAATCGAATGCCTATTCTCTGTTTACGAGGCTCATGATGGACTATAAAACAGGCAGTGAGAAACTCTCGTTGTTCTAAATTTTGAAGCTGGCTATTCCAAGGGATCTAGAATAGTCACTTAGGTTATCTGCAGATACTTTGAAGCTCTGGTAAGTTGGAACAGCGAGAGCAGTTTACTCGTCGGGGCCAATATTCTAAACAGGACCAAGCGTAAATCCGAAAGAAATTGGTGACAAACTGAACAGGTCTGCGGTAGAGAAGGGATTGAACAAATTGACAGCTTGGATTTACGCTCGGTCCTGCCTAGAATATTGGCCCCAACGAGTACCGCCTCTTTTATTTTCAATCGTGAGAAGAGTTACCTCATATGACTTTTGTCCTGCTGTATGTGAGCCTCCAAACTTCACATTCCAAATCGTCAGAAATCGTGAATCAGACAATTGAGCAAACTATATAAACAAGATATCTCAATTTCTCGGAAATTTGTTCGATCACAGAAGTAGCCCTAATAACTACTTGCTGGAGTCACGAACGACAGAGAAAAGGTCAACGATGTAATGACTCTCGCTCTTCGCCCATTTTTCGTCACTTGCCCCTGGCATCTGGATTAAACAGTGCGGTACTTCATTTTACGACCTGGCCAATAAACGACGCTTAGAAATGAAAACGAAGGATTCAAATTACCGCATTAGGGTGTTTAGGTGTTGCGCTGATCCCAGCGCGAAGGAAGAACGCAAAATACCCAACCCAAACAAGATACTCGTTATGCGGATTGGAATCCGATATACGATAGGCCCCCGTCGTAGAGTCGGTGGATGAAAAAGCTTGTATGACTTGACTCCTGTTGGGAGCTTGTTCACTTGACAATGTTTGAGCCTACAGGATAACCTTGATTTTCATCTTAATAACGCGGAGCAGGGCAGATGCTGTGATCTATTCGATGCGCTCGCGAAGTCCTTGTAATTTCTCATGACGAGGAAGAAGGGTTGAATGAAACAACACTCACCTATTCGCAATCTTTTTTCGTGAACAAGAACGATAATCATATTGAGACAGGCTGCGATGTAGGTAAAATTGAGCAATCTCATAATTTCTTGAAAGGTGTATGATCTATAGAGGATCATCAGTGTAGGCAGGTGGTGCGTCATCATCTACCAATCGAGGGACTTGATCAAGTAACTTCTTCTGCTCCTCAAGCTTCACAACCCAGAGCGCCGAGCCGCAGGCCGAAGTCAAAAGGAAGAACATCGAGAAGACGGGAACAAGCTGCAGGAGTAAAGCCATTGTCCCAAACCTAAATTTTTGTCAGCACTTTCCCTTGTACCTTGTTCTGAAAGCAGGACGTACCAAGTATATTTCCATCTCCTTTTCGCGATATCATTATTCCTCTCCTTCTTGGTTAACCCTCTCAGCTTGAACCATCTCCAATGATGCAGAGGGCCTGCTCTCGCGCCCGTAAGTACCAGAAAGAATGGTACACCAATCACGGGTATCAGATTAAGTGGGAGGAAGAGGATAAATTCTGCAATTTGGCGGAAGGAGAAGGGCGAGTAGACGGCAGAAGTTGTAGGTTTCCCAAGCATTTTCACTGCCGTGGGTGCATCGTTATGGAGGATTCGGGAGGGGGACACGAGGGAAATTTGACCTTCTCTGATCAGGGTTGCCTGTAACACCCAAGTCAGCATAGATTAAAATTAGAGGTATATGCTGGCAGTGTCATATATTGCATATAATGGAAGAGAAGGGGGCGTGACAAACATCAAAAACATCGACCAAAGTCTCGTCAACCAGAAATCCTTCAAATAATAATGCGATGGCTATTTGCCCCTCGCCCAGAACTAGGAATACCGCGCTGATCCATGCCGTCGGGCCATGAAAGATGAGCAAAAAGGCTGCTTGAGGCAAGTATGCGAAGGTAAATAGAAGGGCGAGAACGACGACGGAGAGAATGGTTAGAGGTACTAAACGACGACCAAAGAGTGGCCAGTATTCCCGGTGCGCGCAAAAGTATAATATTCCCTTGAAGGGATAGAGGAAAGAGGCGCTGACAAGATTCTTAATTGGCTCGAGAGCTGCCGCAGTGTTTATATTTCTTGAAGGCATCGTGAAGTACCATCTGCGAAGAATTTTGGTGGTGCTGAGGGTAAGTAGCGTGGCGTAGCGTAGCTGAGATGATTTGGTATTGAGGGGAGCGTCAGGCGATTGCGTCACTGTACAGCCAGCGGCCTAGGGCTTCCGGGATCAGGCCGAGAAGGCTAAAACCTGACGACCTGGAATAACCTCAACCCGCTTTCATCAATGGCCATCCTTATGACTCGATTTTAGTTGCATTCATGTAATTATACTGACGATTGATGGATAGCACGCTCATTTTCTCTTCGGTCCATAGTGAACCATCCCGGTGTCGAGACATTAACGATGAATGATTTCGCTCTTCGACGAATCCTCCTCATAAACACGAACTAATCACTTGTTGGTAAATTCGGACTTCGACTTGGAGAAAGACGTCCTGGCTACGGGCGATGACTTTAACAAGGTATTACGAAGGCAAAATCAAATATCTCGTATTGGATGCCACTCGGAAGTTGACTCTGTTCGCTGAAGGAAAACCTTAGTCGCCTCCTTGCTCTACATTTTGACTGCAGTCTAACAAGAGAACAACCATGCTTTCAAGACGAAAATCAGGATTGTGGTTTATCTGAGCATCACGGTTGGTTATGCTGGACTGGTTAGTAGAAAAGCAGAGCTTTGGATGGTAGCTGAGTTACGACGAAAGGACTTCCCAACTCTTCGTATTACAACTGGGGCAAATAGCCTATCCATTTTGAGGAACATAGCTGACAATACGAAACAGAGAATGTTCTCGACAACTTCGCGGAGTGCATACTATGAATTTGAAGGATAACATAACTCCACTGGGACATCTGCTAGGTTGTCTCGCGATGGACCTTAAAAGTGGCATCAGGTTCTTACCTGCCATCTAGTTCTCTTTACTCCAATCTTCTAGGGTAATCCAAGTAAAGTATCCTATGCACTTGGAGCAATTTGGGACTTTTGACTTGGGTGTTTCAGAACAATCAATTTTCAAAATCGTACTGGATCAACCGGCAATTTATTTACTGCCACTTCAAATGTCCACCGTGAAATAGAGTATCCTTGTCTTGAAAACGGAGAGAAAGAGGAAACAAGCTTGATTTTGGGGAGGCAAGCCAAGTCACGAGTGCTACACCATCTTCGTACTCGTACCGTCTCCCCAAAACGGTTTGTTCATTTCCCCCGTCGTCACATATCATTCCACATGTACTCGGCCGTCCCAACTGCCAAACCCGGTCCTTAGTACAGTATATGAGCTGAAACGCAAAAGTGGCGGTAGGGAAGTACGAGAGTACTGGTATGCGGGCATCCGAGGAAAGTTCCATCTTTCTGAGGCGGAGCCCAAAATTCGAACCTGTTTTTGTTGTAGGCGATTGTGTTCAGTGCTACAGAGATGCCGGTGCCTGGAGGGAGATGTTGGATAATAAGCAGAAGAGAGAGACGTTGCGTTGCGCAATTGCTCCTTAATCTCTACTCTTGCGCTTCCTGTTTTGACTTGTCAAATGGTACAAACCTCCTGCCCGCCTGTTGAAGAAATGGAAGACCAACCTAATAATGACAGACTGCGCTTGCCTTGATCTTCACCAAGCACCATCCGGGTGCCGGAGTTCTGTTGGGGTGCAGATAGGTGGTTGATTGTTGGGTTGTGGTGGGTGAGGGTGAGGGTGAGGGTGAGGGTGAGGGTGAGGTGAGGGTCGCTCCTTCTGTTTTGTCGCGAGGCTCGCTTCCACTTTCACTGTCTTCGAGGAGTGACGTCGCGTCAACAAACGGTTCGACGCAATCTCCCATCTTTCTCCCTCTCCCTCCCATCTTAATCTCTTTACAAAACCAACCTCTTCCTTCTCTCCCCCCCGATCACCTCGACACCCTCCAACACCACCCTTCTTTCTTTCCTTTTCCTCTCCCACGCTCATTTTATTCTCCAATTCCACGCAAACTCTTCTACAAACATCTCCTGCCCGTTTTCCTTGACCACATTCGTTAAGACCTCCCAATTTGAAGATCGAAGCACTTTCTTTCCCCCAAGAGAAGTGCTTCATCATGCGCGTTACGGCTTTCGCAGTTGCGGGTATCGTTGCCCATGCAGCTGCCGCTCCTGCTCTGTCATCGTGAGTCCCCAACTGCCTCGATTGAATTCGAAATCTAACAGTTTTCAGCGTTGATGCTACAGATTGTGTTGCTGCTCCCAGCATCACCACCATCTACTTGTCATCGGAGCCCTCGACCGTCACCGTCCACGACGCGCCAACCAGCACTGTTTATGTAGGTGCCCAAGAGCCATCTGCCTCTGAGCACCACGAACACCAACCTTCCTATGCTGAACCCTCCTCGGCTGCTACGGCAAACCCAGCAGATGTCACAGTCACCTATTATGTCACCGGCGGGTCCACCGTCTACTTGAACAGTCAAACCCCAGCTGCCACCGACCCAATTACCTATTTGACCAGTGCGGTAACCTTGACTGTCCAGCCGGTTCCCCTCACGTCTACAGACTCCCAAGGACATACTGTTGTCTCGGCCGGCGAAACCACCGTCTATATCACTCAACAAGTCACGGTCACAGGCACCCTCTCCGCTCCAAGTTCCGCGCCCTTGACCGCAACTGCTCCAAGCTTTACATTGACTGGACCGGGAGGATGGAATGGAACGGCTGGTCCCTACCACCCTGGACCTACTGCTTCATCTGGTGCTCTTCTTTATTCTACCTTGACGGCCAAACTTGCCACTTCCTCTGGCCTCGCTGCCCAGTCTGGATTCGGCGGTGATTCAGGCGATGCTAGCATTGCGACAACTGATCCAACTCTTGACGTGTACTCTAGTTTCCCAATCATTCCGTTGTCGACAATGTCTGCACAGTCCGGATTCAATGCCTATACCACCTCAAGCGCGCTCTACCCAAACGCCACTTCTGCTGATTCTCAAGCGACTACTGCGATCAGTGGACATGCTTACTCAACAGGCTCATCAGCTTTGGGTACCGTCACATCAAGACCCTCGCAAACTTTCCCTCAATCGAATTCGACTACTCTACTTCCAAGCGGAGGTTCCTTCGTAACCAGTGTCTCAAGCTCCGGGACAATCAGTCAACTCAACTCGACTGCAACAACATCTGGCTCTGGTTCCTCAAGCTTCACCAGTGCAGCACCTACGATCATTCCCACTTCTGTTCCACAGTTCAACCGAACCTCCACATCAGCCTCTACAGCTCCATCTCCATCTGCCACTGACTGTGGTGAGATTGGCAGCTTTGGCTTGAATGTAAATTGCTTCAATATATTGTGAAACAAGTGCTAATATTTCGTAGTTCGATGACATCCCACCGCTCTCTGTTGGAGACCAAGACCCAAACACGGTCACTCCACAGCCTGTATTCAGTCCTTATCACCAATTCGACTGGTCCAATGGATTTGAGGTTGCACCCCCTCCAACTGACCCATATCTCCCATCGTCCCCACCACAACTTACAATGTTTGTACCAAACTTCACTCTCAATTTTTCAAATCCTAACTCAGGTCCAAACTCGGCTGATATGGGGTTCGCTGGCGATATTGCAAATGGTGACCACGGTCAAACTGGGTGTTTTCAATTCAACTTTTACGGAGCTTCTGTGGGCTGTGACTCTCGAGGTCCAGCTTGTGTTTTCAAGTTTACTGGCCTCCGCTATGACTCCGCCACAGGAAACAATACGGAAGTTGCACACGAGACGTATCCGGTGGACGCCTGTCCAGAACTTGATAACTGTTCTCTGGTCCCAATTACTCTCAAGAACCGTGGTGGGTTCAAAAATCTTACTGTCCTCCGCATCAGCGTTACCGTTGCAGGCCAACCTAAGATCTGGTTCATGGATGATCTTGCAATGGGCTGGTATGATAACTCATGCGAGAAAGGTATATGCCGCCGCGACGCCCATATCCGCAAGCGCCAATTGGCCCAAAATTGAGAGATGCGATCCTGGAAATTCTGTGCTTAGACGCTACCACGGATATGCTTCACAATGTACCGATATAGGATTTTGGCTTCGGTCGGCACCTTTGCTGGTTCGAGAGCTGTAGCATTTGAAGATTGCGAATTCTGGTGGAGAAAAGGTTATGTTTGCGATTCTTTTTGATTTGCCTTTGATTTTCTAAATACAACAGAACCAGGCAGGCTTGCCGTTTCACGACTGTATAATGGAGACATGGGCTTGATGAACGGGATGGAGATGATGCAAGCTTATGGCCCATACCTAGATACGAATTGTAGATGAAATTGAAAACCTCGATTATATCCTGGAAGTGTGGTCTGGTACACATGAATTGACGTGAATGCCCTACCTGCTAACCCCTATATCAAATCAAAGATGTCTTCGTATAGTGGCCCTAGAAATATATTTCTCGTTTACCTCAGACTTGAATTATTTCTACGAGCTCCGCGCCACCATTGTAAGTTTTCTGCCTAGGTTTTTTGAGACTTTCTCCAACGGTGGTTGCCTCATTAGCGTAGGTGGATCCGATGGCCTCAACCTCCATACACTTTTTAGATCTATACAATCTTTTGAGTGGGATATCATAAAGTACTATGTAATGATAACACTTTGGGTAGAAAACTACGAGTAGGTAAACTTAGCAACGAGTAATTGGAGCATGATCATGATGAGGTTGGATTTTTAAGAAGAGGGTTTGAAATAAAGCTTCAGGTACATTCTAAAAAGGAATAAACTATTAACTCGACTCATGAATTTTCGCAACAAGTTGACGAACGAATTTATTCCTCCGGTCACACAGGCAAATTTCAAAATCCCATGATCTAAAAATAGTATACAGATTACCGAGAAGAAAAAGAGATTGCCGGTCTGGTTCCAACTTCCAACCCTTCTTTCTTCATCTTCTCATTCTTCACCAAACCAACAAGCTAACAACAAACTCGCCCATCAGCTCCACATCTCCCCGGAAACTGCCAAAGTATCCGCCGACTCCCGCTCGGTCAGGTCCAAGGGGTTTGTGACACAGGCCCAACAAATGACGCATCTTCCATTTGGCCCCCAACAAAAAAAACCCCCCGTTTCGTTGCCTTTCCTTGCCTTGCCTTCCCTGCCAGGCAGCGTAGATCAGATCAAATTTCTTTATTTTGTTGCATACCGCACTTCTGAGGCTGTGAGTGGGGTTGTCGGTCTGTGGCTTTTTTGGGGAGGGGGCTTTTGGGATGCTGGGTCTGGGGGTTCGGTGAGAGGAGGAAACGCGAAGGGGTAAGCGCGCGGTTGATGGTTTTGATGTTACGTATTTTTTGGTTGGTAAGGCTGGGTAATAATTTTTGTAGTTATTTTCCGTTTTCAAAATAAAAAAGGGGAATAGGGGGGACTTTCTTGCGGTTGGAATTGGGGGCATCGCGATAATTTTCGAACAACACCACCTGCAGGTTCGAAACATTTTCGTCCCTTCTTTTGTTTTCACACCCAAGTGGAAACCAGTGCGGAGTACAACATTCAATCAGGCTTTTACGGAGTGATCAATAACAACCACCTTTCATAGATCGGATTCGGACAGGAGACGGAGGCTAGGTCACGCTAGCCTGGAGAGTTGAAAAGATTGACCCTAACTTGACCTTGTCGCCTCGACTTGACCGCCTGCTGCCCAGTACCTCTAGACGCCGGGAGACTCTCGAGTTCGTTCTTACCCTCTGAAGTCCGACTTGCTCTGGACCCTTGACCCACCTCGACTACTACGAGAAGGGAAGGCACGACTCTGTCCACGTCCATATATACGCTTTCAAGTTATCGAAAAGCAATCGCGGGGGTCAACGGAGCACGACCTTGAAAGGAATCCAACCCAAGATTTTGCCCCATTGCCTTGCAGGATCTCAATGCTCGTCAAATGGGGCCCCGCGACGGATTGGATCCACTCCGGAACCTTGTCTTATCTAATAAGAAATTTTCTCGTGAAATTCATACTTTTATTTGATTATTCCAGTCTTCTCGAATAATTTTGTTAGGCCACTATACCTACGCTAAACAATCGACATCCTTTGTTTTAAGTGAGCATTACCAAGTAGTTATTATGCGTCGTCCCCAAGTGGCCTATTTTTCTAGCTAAACTCGTCCGCCTCTTGGAGGAAAGGGGCACATGTCAATCCATTCATTCCCAAATTCGCTTCTAAACATGTGTTCAAAGTTGTTATTGAAATTGAGGCTGTTCAAAATTGGGTTTCAATGAAAGAGAGAAGCATGAACAACTTCCAAAGTTCCAAGTACTGGTTCTGAAACCAAATAGACTAGAGTATTCATTTGGTGCGCAAGTAAGCGTGAGTTTCAAGATTTGGATTAATTCTAAGAAAGCGAGAGAGTAAAGAAGCAAGAAATCGCGATCGTGAAATACCAAGTTTCCTCTTCAACCCATAATAGACTAACTCGGACATCAATATTCTCTCCTTTCAAGAAGTTCGCCTTTCGCTTATTTTTCAAGAACAGCATGAAAAGACCATAGAAGAAAATTGGTAAACTGAAACAGGAAGCCACATGAGTGCTCAAAGCTTGAAAGGGAAATTCAGTGAGAAAGTGTTGAAACCATTTGCTTATTACTGTTATGCGAATGTACACTGCACTACAAACATCGAAGCTCCTTGCTGAATTGCTCAACAGATATCTCAGTGTCTTTCACTAATGAGCACGCTTGGATTTGTTTGAAGTGATGGAATCGTGGATGTTCAAATTATGTACTCTATGCTCCACCGATCCATAAAGTCTGCTGCAAATCCCCTTCCCCCATCTGCAACGAAAACAAGACATCATCTCACAAATTCCCCGTCGTCAGATGGGCAATTGCCACAACCCCGAACATAAGTCATCCTTACTGCCCAACATATCCTCAATCAATCCGGAACCTAGTATTACCCACGGGACCAAAAGCTTTCTTGGAGTTTGAAAACTGTTGTTCCCACAGATGAGGTTTTCGCATCTCCGGGTAATTCCTCACCAGCTCTCCATCCATGACCCCGTGAACGTAACATGCTCCAATGAGCTCATACACTTCCGCGTCTTGTGTCAAGTTTTCCCACTCGCCGGTTTCTTTTTCAAAGATTTTTTTCTCGAGCTTGACTGTTTTCGTCACCGGTCTCAAACCGACGGGAACGGTGCAACCCCAAAGTAAACAGATCCTATCGTCGCGTTTGGCTTCTCCTGGAACGATACCCATTCTTCCGTCGTAGGTGAACATGAATCGACGGTTCCAGGTAACTGCTTGAAGTCGATCGATAAATTCGCAATCTTTCTTGTCTCCTTTCTTAATAGCACACTGCTTTACCTCATCGGTGAAAACCATTCCTCGCCGCCCCCGTTCGTGTTTCCATTCTCCTCTGAAGTGGCTTCTGCACAATTTTCGATACCAACCCGGCGCAGGCTGTCCATCTGAGTCTCTATCCCCAACTAGTGTTCTCCACTAAAGTATAACATCAGCCTTGATAAACACGTTGGAACGTGGAATAAATCAAATGGGATGCTCTTACAAATGCATCTGAAATATGGGGGAAGCTTTGGGAGTCCCTTCCTCGATTATCTCGAGCACGCCATGCGGACCTTAGGCGAGGAAGTGTCTCCAAACCCCACGGGGACTCGATGTCTTCGTCTTCTCCAACCACTTTCATAGGGCCTAAAGCTTCATCGTGTTCCCATGCCATATGAAGCCAGTCGAATGGTATCTTGCCATCCTGCAAATATCACCCAGTTCAGAGATGCCGGAAATTTGAAAGCCATCAACAACCAACGAAGGAGGTGGTGAATCAAGCTTTGGTTGGCAAAACAACAGCCGCTCCCGTCCAGCGGCATGATAAACGCTGCCTTCCAGACTTCTAATCAAGCAACCCGCATTGGCTCTCTCGTACATACCATCGCCCACCAGTTGCTTGAAAGGACGTTTTTCTCTTGATCCAATCCAGGAAGGCATGTCTTCTTCGTCGTGATCGTGTTTGTTCAACTTTGGTGCCCATGGTACACAAAGAATGTCCAGAGAAGCTGACTCGATAATAACATACCTGATAAACTTCCCATAGACTGTGATTGTAGGCGTTGCATACATCCAATCACCCCGTTTACCCGGTGGAACTGGTTTTTTGTCGTAGTCCGCCTCGAGCAAAGAAGATTCCTTCAAATTGCATGTATCTCTGCCTAAGCGCAAAACGGCGTATATTGCGTCTCGTGAATCCGTAACATCATACGCGACCAACGTGGAAACAAGAGTACCGATTTTTGCAAGTCTTACAATCTCACCGTTTCGGCGTTTCTGGACGAGATGTTCCAGAACTTCGAGCAAGCTCTGAGCGCCATAAGCCCGGATGTTAATAAGGTCCCATCGAGGGGGTTTCGCTATACCCTTGCGATGCTCAATCAACAAACGAACAACGTCATCTTCCCGTCGTATTGTCAACCAAACGGCCTTTCTGAACAGGTCCCAGTCGATCGATGAGCGACGACCGAAGTATAATGTTGCTTTCTTGGCAAAAGCTATCTCTTGAACAACCCTACACGACCATTGTATTAATTCGAATATTTTGCTACAAGAGCGGTGGACATTTAGGAAAGAAGGATCCACATTGGGATATGAAGAAAAAACTCACCATCGTCGAGCAAACCATTTCCGACGCATCAACGCACAGAAAGCATTCCATCTTCGAACTTTTCCCGGAGATCTGCTGGGTTTGTCTAGGTAATTGTCGAGGGTTTGTATGAAATGTGGAACAAGGTCACTTTCATCCCTCCCAGGGCCGAGATACACGCACACATGTTCTGATGCTTGATACTGCTGAAAATCTCGGATTCAGTATTGTCATTTCTAAAGTATGTCTGAGAAAGCAACATGGTAGTTGGAAGGAAACAAAGCTGCCTGAGGAGGAACTGGTGTCTTAATCCTCCTAATACAACTTGGAAGAGGGAAAAAGAACTCGGAGAACACTCACTATCTTGGTCATAAGTTGGAGTTGTTGTTTTTTTTTTTCGACAGGATCGTCATTATCCATACAGATTTGGTCGATCCACAAAAACCGACTCTTGTCCTCATACCTTAGTGTCTTCAAGGCAGTATACAAGATTTTGCTGATTGAAAGCCCCGTTCGCTGGCCATTCGCATTCAGCAGCGATATGCTTTGAGATCTTTCCTCGTCCTCCGGCCAGCACCATGAAAGTGCTTCATACTTCGTAAAACGTTCGATATCTTGAGTGAAAAGCTTTCCCTCAAGAGGTGCTTTGGCGGTTTTCATGGGGCGACCGGTTCTCAAGTCGTCATTCCCCAAGGGGCGCCTTGAGTTATCCCGAAATGGTGGCATCTCGGGTGCCGTGTCTGGAGGGATGAATGTGAAGGGTGAGGCTGGAACTCTCATTCCCCAGGGCTTGAGCTCAAGAACTCGGAGTTTCTGTTTGGCATCTCGGAGCGGTTCGTACTTGTATGATCGGTCCATATTGGCTAAGCAGGATATCAATCGATGGATCTGCTGAAGTTCCGTTCGTGGCAGGTATGCAGTAGGTGAAGTTGAGGAAGAATCCCACCAAGGGTAGTAATATACCAATCATAACAAAGACAGCACAGCTCTTTCCTCCAAACTCGTAGCAAAACTCGTCTATTCCATTTTCCACTGTTCGGAAGAATTTCCCGCTAACTTTCTGTATCCAGAAAGCGAATTCTTTATTCGAGAGGGACGAAAGAGGTTCATTCATTGCTTTCTGTACATCCATTCTGCTAGCATTGTTGTTGAGGATAATTTTTCGAGAACAGCTTAGAAATTGGTGCGCAAAAAAGCCAATGATTTGAACCCTAAAGGAAAAAAGATAAAGGGTTCGCTGAAAGACGATCTCGAGAAAATAGTGCGAATATTCGCCGTCGTGGAAATAGCAATCATAGAATGGCAAACAAAAAGAGCAATCTCGACTTCGAACTCAAGCAGCCATCACTGGAAGGCGCCACTGAGAACTGAACATGGTGCGCCATGCGCCATGGATGATCTAGTCACCACGATCTGTTAAAGGAGACTCGCATACGGGATGTGGAGAGTCACATGAAGCTTCGAATTATTTGATTAGGATGTTTGGTAGGTGAAGAAGGAAGATCGAAGAAGTGAGGCGCTCTTGCCGCGGTGATGAAGGTAAACGGGCCTGTCACATGATCAGTTTCAATTTCACGTCACGTGTACTTACAAGTCCCCTCTCCAACCCATAATACTCTCCTTGGACTTTTCTCTTACTTCAAGGAAATTTCATAAATTCAAGAACCCAGGAACGCAACATAAAACCATCTAAACGCCCAACCCAAGACAAAATTCCCCAACCCCCACGCTCAACATCCATCCCCCTTCCAACTTCTAACTTCCAACTTCCAACTTCCAACTTCCAACTTCCCAAAAAGAAAATTGTCTCAAACATTCCCGAATCCCCGAGAACGAAGCGAGAAACCGGGTGGAGAAACAGGTTTGTCTCAGCCTCTACACACCTCCACGCGGAATTCTCCATGTTTCTGTTTCTCCTCCCAATAAAACTGCCACTCAAAAGCAAAGAAAGATAGGGTGGAAAAGCTTGTCTGTGACACAAATGCTTATCAGTCATTTCAAAGATGTATATGGTTGTGTTTCAGGAAGATGGAAGCGAAGGAAAGAAGAGGCTCGAGTGAGAAATAGTGTCTCAGGAACGGCTGATAAAGTGGTGTTTTGATGTTGTGATGGATAACACTGAATGTGAGTTTCAAAGACTGTGATGGTGCTTCTCCGTGATGGGAATCTTGCATGGGAGTCGCTGGAAGTGTTGAGCTTCGTACGAGTGTCTTATCCTCATGAATTTTGCTCATAGCGACCTCGGAGTTCTTCTAGGCGAGACAAGAGGGGATTGGGAGGTACAAGCAACCAGATAGAAGACACGCGGGATGAGGAACTGGAGAAAGCTAGGGAAATATCAAGAAAGTACTATTACAAGGTGGATACCCAAGTGACTTATACTACATCATGAGAAAAGTGCGAGAAGGACTGATATTCAATTCCTGCTGTTCATAAAAAATCTCAGCCAAAGAATTGCATCCGGAAAGTTCGTCACCAATGCAATCATCACTCTCCCAGTGCAACCCATTGTCCAACCCTCCCTCACCTAACAGAGTTTCTTCCCCTCGAAAATAAATCCCATAGATCAATTCCTGATCATCCGTCTATAATAACTCCCCAAATGAAAGCAAGACGTCATAAAAGTGTTTGCACTACCACTCAATAGCCGCCAATCCACGAGATTGTTGATCCCACTTTCCTTCCACGATAATCGTTCTGTGCAGATTGTAACGGCACATCCGCGCTAAGGTTCGGCAAGTATCTCCCTCGTTGTCGTAGCGTGGAATCCCCCTCCTGGAAACGTACAGAAAAAATCGCTTAAAATGACCATCCACAGAAAGAAGAGCGGTTGATCCAGAATCAAGATGACAAATGAAAAGTGTTTTTGGTTGTTGTTACCAGGTGAAAGATCGTGTGGTTGACATGCATATGTTGAGGATCAATATAAATCTGCACGTGCAATACAACCTGTATGCATTATGCGGTGATGCCGGTTCCCCAGACCTGCAGGGAAAGATTAAGTCATTAGAGGAAAGAAAGGACTTCAGAATCCACCACACTCCACTGCTTCCATCCTGTAGCTGGCCGAACGTTACGTCTCTCTCGCATGTCCGGTTCGTGGGGGTACATTTTTCGTCATTTCGAGGATGAAAGAATCAGGATGCAATAGCACTGTTTCTTTTGCCCATCAAACTCCATCGCTGCTTCTTTTGTTTAGGTTCCTGTACGGCTGGGCTCGAAGCTGCGACTGGTGCTTTGATCTGTCCCGCGGGAGAAATGGGTGCTTCCCCGAGCTTCCTCGTGGTACTTGTGTGCAGACGGTCAAAAATGTCTTTCTCGGCGTATACAATAGCCTGTGGTCGGATCGAGCCGCGGTGTGAGCCAGAGTTGGGTCTCTCAAGAGCAGGTCTTTGTGGCATGGGAGTTGAATGTGTTGTGTGCTTAATTTCCAGATTGTCGGAAGAGTTTGATGTCGTACTATTACCAGAGCTTTCTGCGGGAGAGACTTCTACTATGAGTGTTAGCGGTTTTGTGGCCCAACATTACCATGAATCAATGGAATACTCTTGAGAATAGAAGAAAGACTTGAAATACCTTCGCTGTGCATATTTGAGGCCAGAGGTGAAGGTCCGATACTAGCGCCAAGACCAGAATCATTGTACGAATGTCCTCGGGCCTTTTGTGGTCGTCGTTGTGCAGAATCATGTGGGTGTGAGTAATAGGCATCCCCTCCTCGGTCGAACCATGTTGGGTTGTAGCTACTGTAACTACTATTTCGTGGCAGTGCAGGCATTGAACTTGAACTTGAACTTGGACCGGCGGCTGCATTGGCGAATGAGGTTGTAGAAAGTGTGCTTGGGGGTCGACTCAAAGCCATCTGACTTCTCCTCTGGTGCTGTTGCTTGATCTTGGATCGATCTTCATGCTTCCAACTAGAGGGGGCACCACTGAGCGCGTCAACAGCAGCGTGTTTTGGGATGTGCTTGTAGGGGACTTTGACGGGCTCGTTTTCTTTTCCCTTGTCCGCCGTCTTTGCCTTGTGCTCTTTTGCGGCTTTCCTGCTCTGCTTGATTTTTGAGAAGACGGACATTTTGACGAAGGGGTGTTGAAGAGATCGAGGGCGTTATTAACCAAGCAATTGCAGGGGACTTGGAGAAGGTGTGACCGCGGGGTCTGCCTCTAATAAAAGAGAAAAGAGGTCGGCGAGACGATGAGTTGAAAGGTCGTGAAGAATCTGATTATGAGATTTTGGTAAAAACCAAGCTTATAGTACAAATTTGGCGAAAAAGATCGAGGTGCAGCAAACGAGAGTCGGGAGGTAGCCTCGGATAGCGCGGGTCGTATTAGATCGAGTAGGTACTGACTGGGGAATGGTCTTAGTGATTGGCCTGACGGGAAAATAGTTGAATTGGAGAGTGAAGGTGAAAGGCTGGAAAGTGAGGGGGAGGGCGACAGATATAAGCCTATCAACAACACGAGGAGCGGCAGCAGGGCGCGGGAGAGGGGGAGGTTGGCAATGAAAGAGGAGCGAGTTCCAAGGTTCAATGCAGATGTAAGATGGACATGGAATTTGAATCAGATGTAGGTAGACGGCGGGTTTCGCAACAGAAAGGAGATCGATACCTATAGGAGCCTCGCAGGTTGAGCGTGTACCGGTAGAGTACGAGTGAAGGGGCGAAGTTGCGGACGGTGGTGGTGTGGTGTTGCTCTTGTAATAAAATCAATCGCCTACCCTGCCTTTTAGGTTCCAGCGACCAGCTCCCTACCACCACGACCACACTGCAATACTGCATGCGCGTGGGGCGTTCAGCTTCGCGGGACGGCGCTCGGAGTGATCCAGAATGCCAGCCTCGAGGCCAGCAGGCCAGCAAAAAGGAAGCAAATATTGCAACTGTTGCTTTATGCAGCTTAGCAGCAGAAGCGCCAAAGGAGGCCTGTCCTGTCGGTCCTCGGCGCTGGTGCGCTTCAAGCCTCCTTGGCTGCATTTCGAGAGAGGAGTCAACCCAACGTTGCCTGAACCTGTCAACACCAACTCCCTCTGTACTCCTACCATCCCCAAAACCCCAGACCAGACATCCTCTTGAGGGAACACCAGAGGGCTGTGAGGTTCGGAATTCGGAAGACAAACGTGGGATCAATCTACTTCCTAGCGAACATCCCACGTCTACAACTACGGATGAATTGGTGGCGTTCCTTGTGTTGCCGGGAGAAACCAGAGCCATGCCACCATGTTGCAATGTTAGTGTGTTCGTTCCGTATTTCCCATGCCTTTCTTGCCATGCACGCAGAACCGCACAAGCACTTTGGTTTGCCAAACAGAGAGGCGAAATCCCACTCAACCGGGGCTGCTTCAGGGGCCCTTGAGGCATCAGGTCTTCTGGCTGGTCGGTAAGCGACAGACCGCTTCTCGATGGACAGCCCTGCGATGATTCTCGTATGTATGCACTTGCTGCTTCCAGCCTTCCATGATCTGATCAATCTATTTCAGGCCTTGTTTCCGAATAGTCGCTTCCTTGCAGTATTGAAAGTTCTAGGCTAATTGAACATCATAAAAGAGACATGAAATTCCCCTCCGCCTCCAAAAGCCATCGCTAATTGATATCAAGTCAACGAAAAAATTACCAAGTAAAGAGCCTGCTCTCAAAACAGTCAGAACCAAAACCGGGACCGTTCTTCTCGGCGCGACTATCCAACATCCCGGCCCAGAACTTCGGAAGCCAGTGCCTGGATGGAGATGACACTGCTGTCAGCGAGCAACCATGGCGAAAGACAGAGAATCCAAAACTTGATTCCCAAAAGTAGAACAAACCACTGCAGCCGCCCAGGGAGTCTTAGTTCTCGATAACTACAAGCCATGACAGAGGCTGACAGCTCTATCACTCAACCCACTCGGCTGCGCTCAGACAGCTTTCCAATTGTGTTACCGGTCTCGATATCCTATCATCGTCGTACCGCCCATCAATGAAAACATTCTTTGAAATCCCGAGCCCCCTTCTGGCGAAATGAGTTTGGTTCTCTTATCCTCAACAATATCAAGTATGCGTTGTCAAACACGGCTTACATGCAGCGGTGGTTATGAGGTATTCCTCACCACTCGATCCATGATAGGCGTGTTGGACTATTGACTTTTTGATGGATCCAATTCGTACCATCAAGTCATATCTGTGGAAAATATATACCACGGGCCGTATTCGTGGTAATAGGAGAATTGCGGAGAATAGGGACGATAAACATGCACGCTAAATACGGAAACCGTATCGGTAGGATGGCTTGCTAACGGCATATGCAACTCAACTTGGTGGGCTCAGCTCAGCCAAAACCGACCCCAAATACGCCAACATACAACTCATAATCTCTAACGAGAATATCTGGCGGAAATTGACCAGTGTTTATACGACCGTACAGCAAGAGGCCTCTGCCAATTCAGATCACTGCATATGAGTGAGATGTTGTATTGTTAAAAAGTGACCCCCACGCCTCAACCTGCCACCTGGGCTCCCTTACTTACCTTTGCAGCGGAGAATATTTCTTGAACTTGTCGATCACCATGATCATATGATACTGATCAAAATCCCGAACAAAATAATACAGATCTCCCAGTGTTTCCCCAAATCTTCTCGGTTTTCGTCGTGTTCCTGGCTATCTTCGGAATTCCTTATCGATGTCTCTCAGCAACCCGGCCATGTTTCATAAAAAATCCCAATGCTGTCATATATCAATATTACCCCCTTGTCAATTGATGGATTACCCCAGGGATCAATTATTATCAAGTGCATCGCCGCATCGGAGACGATTGCAATGTAACCAAGCTTCTCGAATCTTGGGTTCCCGTCTGATCATTAGGACCCACACAGGCGTTTGTTTGGTTCGTGTTTACGAAAATCCGGTTGTATGAGATAATTTTGACAACCACAGGAATATTTTTGGTGACTGGTATTTTGCGAGTGCTTCGAGGGTGCCTTTCGGAGGGGCTGAGCCTTCTGTCAGTCATCCAAGCATTTCTGCAGGTACGGTTTCACAGATATCACAATCTATCTGAACACCATTGCCTTCGCCTCAAACTCCAAAAAATAGCGACGCGCTAGATGCTTGAACCGGAGCACAACCGCTTTTCGTTCAGCCCAAGGGTTTTGTGTCTTGTTCCCTATCAACCCAATCGACCCAGTCGTCCTCGAGAATCATTTGATACCTGGATGATATGCATGCATAATCTTATGCACGTTTTGATACGTGGGCAAGAGGCAGGCTGCAGCAGCTTTCTTTTTGCTGGGAAGACTTGGCCTCGGCTTGGATTTCTTCGGATGCTGTCCTAGCTGGTATCATGGGTGTTCAGACTTGTCAGTGAGTCTGCGTTGTAATCACATACGAGGAGAATATCACCTCACTTCTTTCTTTTCTTCGTCATCCCCTCATCGGGTCTTTAGAAGGCTCTACGAAGTGTATCCGCAACGCCCTCAACGGGTATTGTGCCGTCACCCATCATACAGACCGTATCTGTACCTGTAAGCCCTCAATTGCGGCTTGAAGCGGTGAGACGAAGCCCAGTGCAAAATTGGTTGGTTACAACAGCGACGACGAGAATTGAGAGATAAGAAGCTGTTGGAATTCGTTGGCCTCAAGTATTGACCGTTGGACAATGGCCTGCAGAGTCTGGATGACAGCGTCAATGAAATGAGAAAAGCAAGGAATTGAAAATATTACGGACGAGGATCTTCGCTGAGATATCCAACGTGTTGTCCCGCTGGACGCTGATCTTGGAGTTTGTGGGAGAAAACCAAGAGTTGGTCTCCCGCGATAATTGACAAGGACAGCCCTTCCTGAAAATCCTGAGAAGAGTCTTATTATATATTAAACCAGAGAAGAACACGTGGAGTATTTAGGGTTGACACCAGGGCCGCAAACGGGTGATAGGCTGATAGCAGGCGGGTCAAAGTTTATCTCAAGACCTCCCTTTCTCACCAAGAGCTTGAGTCCAGAGCTTGCGTCGTTCCTTCCCTGGCTTGTACATGAACGCCCGAGAATGAACAGATTGGTCTCGCCCTTCGCGACACGAGCTTTAAAGTCGTTCCTTCCCCCTTCAAAGACTTCAACGAAGAGAAGGCACTACCCTAACCACATCCAGAGTAGAATCCTTAAGGCGCTTGCTCGTCTACACTTCTCCTAACTGCCTTTGAAGAATAAAGGTAACTCGAATTTATTTACTCGAGCCTTTCAGAACAATGGAATTACCTTTCCAAGTCTTAGTCGAACGAGTGAAGTCGTAAAGTCTTGGAGTAAAGTCGTGGAGTGCTAAAGGTATTCTACTCTCGACAAGTTACTTGCCTCGCAGTGGACATTAAAATTGTCAGTAAACAGCTCGTTGTTTTAAAGCACCCGGGTTAATATCATTAATTACTCCAGGGGTTTGGAATAATTGCTTTGAATTACTCTAAAAAGCTAGAACAACGAGAGGTAAACAAGGCAGGTGCGACCTGATGTATTTACTGCCACCTTCAATGTCCATCGCGAGACCTGCCTCTCTCTTAAAATGAACGAGGTCTAGAATTCCAGGCGGTGATTGGAAGTGTTTTTATATAGATTTCTTGGTCCGTGAAAGAAGCTTAGAGATACTGATGTGAATAAGGGGTTTCAAGCATCAGACGGTGTTGACATCAAAACACGAATTGTTAATAGCGGGGTGAATCAGGTCGGACGAAAAGTTCGTCGTGTCTTTGAAAGAATTATACGCGTAGGAAAAAAAAACATATATATCATTGTTTGATAGTTAGGTACAATAAAATAAAAATGAGGGCATTCAGACATCGAGTTTTGGTGAGTGGGTTGAAAAGCGAAAGTCAACAAATATTTTGAAAGAGTCGCGTCTCGACGTGATATTTTAAGCTCTCGATAGCGTCATTCCGTTTCAGAAAAGTCCCTCGCACGGCTCGGGCCTACCTATATTTAGCCAGCTATCACCTCCCAGCTCAGATAGGCGCTGCAGGTGGCATCCGTTGCTCAAGACACGTGACGATGAGGAACTTTGACTCCCGATGCGCAACACTAGGAGTCTCTGCTTCGAGAAAAGACCAAAGTACTCATCGGATTATCTCAATCCTATTGCACATTTAATTGCAATTAATGAAACAACGTGGTCTGTTTAAAGTGCGTATATTGTTGACAGGGTCGGCAACCCGACCTCCGTTCGGCATTTCCTCCGCGCTTGTCTCTTTCGGATCGCAACTTCAACCTTGGACACAACCACACGGCGTCACTACCCATCAACCGCCGAATACCCAACGACGCCTTCTTAGGTCCTTCCCCCGCACGCGATCCACAACACGATACATTTACGGTTGACGCGATATTTATACATGATAACCGGCCTCACCTGAGCTGCTCGTTGCCTCGCGCCCTCGCGCCTTCCCCATCTCACCATCCAACCCCAAATCCGCGCAAAGTGGCGCTCACGGCCATCACCACGAGCCAGGCTCCGCTGTCTCTTCAACAACACGCAGACATTGCCAGCAGTTCTGCAGAAGAGCTGGAAGGGGAACTACAACCTTTGATGATGGCACAGCCGGTGCCTGATCCTCCTCCCAGCAACAAGAAGAGGGTGAAAGTCTATGAGCTGCGCAACAGCGACTGGTTTGATAGGGGCACTGGATTTTGCACCGCAGAATTAATACTGGTATGTGATGTACCCTTCAGAATTACCACCCTGAGCTGTCCATCATCGCGTCTTTCGAGTGTAGACGTTGTCGCGCATACCTAAATACTCTAATGCTAACTTGGGCGCGTTCCAGAACGATGCCAACGGCCATGAGGAACCGCGGGTGGTGGTACAATCGGAGGATCACCCAGAGCGCATATTATTAGAGACACGCATTGTAAAGGAGGATTTGTTCCAGAAACAACAAGGTGTGTTGCCTAACAAAATTGGCAGAAAGCCATGTTGGCTGACAATGGACAACAGAAACCCTGATAGTATGGACGGAGCCTTCAACCAATGTTGACATGGCACTTAGCTTTCAGGAAGCCGAGGGGTGTACCCAGATATGGTCAGTACCGCTGCCAATAACATGTGAAATCGTGGTGAACGAATACTGATTTGGAAACCCTGTGCAGGAAATTCGTGAGCAACATCCAAGAAACATTTTCACAAATGAGTGGAACAGGTAGGCGGCCATCCTGTATATACTCCCCCTATTCCATCCCTCTTTCCTTGTCTGAGGCCATTCTTCAGCTTAAAGCACCTTGCTAACTCTCGCAGATGATGCTCTTGACGACGATATGCCCCTCGACCATGTCTATTCCCACCAAATAACACTACCCGTCCCATCACTTGGGAACTTGCCAGAGGTGGAATCCCAAGTTCGAAACCTCAACAATACCAATCCTGGACGCGACGCCATGGCAAAATTCATCATTTCCGAAGACTATATAAAGCAGATAGTACCTTTATTGGAAATGGCCGAAGACATGGAAGACTTGAACAGCCTGCATAAGCTCTGCAACATAATGAAGACATTTATACTCCTCAACGACAATTCGATCATGGAACTTGTGGTTAGAGAGGACCTGTATCTTGGTGCTATGGGTGCACTCGAGTACGACCCGGATTTTCCAAGTCACAAGGCAAACCACCGGCAATGGCTTTGTAAGGAAGGAAGATATAAGGAAGTTGTGCGAATTCAGGACGACGATATTCGGAAAAAGATTCACACGGTTTATCGGTTGCAGTATCTCAAAGATGTCGTCCTTGCCCGCATCCTGGATGATCCTACATTTTCTGTGCTAAATAGCCTTATTTTTTTCGCGCAAGTGGACATTGTCCAACACATCCAGTCAAATCCACCATTCTTAAAGGAGCTATTTGGTATATTTAGCCCACAGGAAACAAACCAGGAGCGCAAGAAGGAGGCGGTTCTTTTTATTCAGCAGTGTTGCGCAATCGCAAAAAATCTTCAGCCACAACCAAGAAACGCACTCTTCAACAACTTTCTAGCGCATGGGCTTCTGTCGGTGATCACTTTCGCATTGCGCCACAGCGATGTTGCTGTTCGAGTGGGTGCCACAGATGTATTGGTCTCAATGATTGACCATGATCCTCAAATGATTCGACAGACTATCTTCAGGCAAATTAGCGAAAGGCAGGTACCGCTAACGGATTCGCTGATAGACCTCCTGCTTGTGGAGGCGGATCTTGGCGTCAAGGCACAGATTGCCGATGCGATCAAGGTCTTGTTGGATCCCGGTCAACAACAACAAAATGGTCCTCAAGATCCCTCTAGAGCAGGCGGTGAATTTGGACAGAGGGTATTGAGACCGCAGGTCGATCCGCAACAGGCTGAATTCGTGAAAGATTTCTATGACGACTCGGCAAAAAAGCTCTTCAAACCCTTGGTTGATCTCAAGGATAGGACGGACATGAATTTCACCGTCCAGCAAGTCTCCCTGTTTATATACCTGATTGAAATACTCTGCTTTTTCGTTCGACAACATACACATCACAGCAAGTATTTTGTGCTTTCCGAGCACCTGGGTGAACGCATTGCTCAGCTTTTGTCGAGTCCAGAAAAATACTTGAAGCTTAGTAAGTTTTCTTCCACCGTTTCAAAATGACTATACTTACTATCCCCTAGCTGCCTTGAAATTCTTCCGCAATCTGATAGGACTCCAAGACGAGTTTTACAATCAGCACATGACTGGAGGTAATCTCTTCAAGCCAATCCTAGACTTAATCATTGAAAGCATGCCTCGAGACAACCTGTTGAATTCAGCCTGCCTCGAGTTTTTCGAGTACATCAGAAGCACCCAGACCAAAAGCCTAGTCAACCATCTCGTCGAGAACCATCGGACTCTGCTAGAGCAAATCACATACGTAGACTTATTCCGAGTCTTTATCAATAGATACGACAATGCTGCTACATTTGATCCAACGACCTTGGACAGTTCTTTCTTAGATACTGAAGGAGGGGATACACCAAAGAGGCCGGAGACAGGCAGAGGACGGTTTGAAAATGAAAGCGGGATCAGGGACCTTGATCCAACGGAAGAGGAATACTTTAACACGTCTGATGATGAGGAAGAGGACAAAAAAGAGGGCCATTCTGCAGAAGGAAGTCAATCCAACAAGAACGGTGCCTCCCCACCCTCTAAACCTCTGGTGGATTACCCGTCAGACGAAGAAAACGAAAACGTGGAACCGGGCATGAACAGTGGCCTGACAAAGCCCAATGTTGATCACGATCTTCCTCGCAGCAAGGTAATCGGTAGAGCCCAGCTTGGCCCAAATATCTTCTCGAGCGCTGGGCCGCCTCCACCAGAAAAATTATCGGAGAAGCGGAGGCGAGAAGAGGATGATGACAATGATGAATTGACGAAGCTCTTGTCTAACAAGCGCCGGAATTCGAGTAGTTCAGTTGGCTCGGTGGGCTCGGTGGGTTCGGTGGGATCCAATGCCAGCAACACGCTGAGAAGGAAAAAGAGCTTCACATCGCATGGTGGTAGTTCTGCTGCAAAACCGAACAAGATAGCCATCAGCGTGTCATCGGCAATCAAGACGGGAGATGGCGGCGGAGCAGCAGATAGTGGAAGTTGAAGTTGAGAGGAGAGAAAACAAATATTAGTTTCAGTCAGAAGAGACGCAGCGAAGACACTTCATTTGGGCACAGGGTGTATGGAGTCTTTGGAGGGAGGGTGGGGTTGTTTTTACAGATAAACCCGCATAGCTGGCTATTGCCTCGCTTTGTGGAGAGACATATTTGCACCAGAGAGCATTTGATGATATTGAGACACGACTTGCTGGAATTGTTGTTTATTGCGAAAACCCTTGTATTATATCACGCGGGTCGGTCAGGAAGAAGATGCATGGATCGGTCTCCATAGCAAGAGCTACTCAATGACAACATTTGAGAACGTTGTTTGAAATTTGCTGGTGCATGTGGTTTTGCGCCGTGTTTTTATTATCTTCGAAGATCAAACTTTACAAGCGGAATCTTTACTTGAACGGAGACCCGACGACATGGACTTGTTTTGGCCGTCCCGACTGCTCCAAAACTAGGGGGAAGCTTCGGTCCACACGGCCGATCCT
Organism: Hymenoscyphus fructigenus; assembly: GCA_001414455.1. NCBI lineage: Eukaryota > Fungi > Ascomycota > Leotiomycetes > Helotiales > Helotiaceae > Hymenoscyphus > Hymenoscyphus fructigenus. The sequence continues at coordinate 330,296 of LKUV01000047.1, read as the reverse complement.
AGTGAAGCTCCAAGTGAATGTTCTTTGGTCTTCATTAGACAGAATTAGCATAACTGATGGCCAGCAATTGTCAACTTTTTTTTTGCAAAGTGTTCTTCGTGTTTTCTGCAAAATTGGGATAACGATACCCAAGTTCATTCAGCCTTGTCCGTTGGAGTTCTAGAGCTACAGCCTCGTAAGCCACAGGCATTACTCAGTACCGTTACCCCTGTTTTGTATCCACTATTCGTACCCGCGCCTTGTGTCGACCGTGTTCATAAATGCGTTCAGCTTGCGCCTCCAAGACCACGACAACCGATGCGTACCACGACCACTCTCTGCAATTCATTTTTTACCTGAACTATTTTGCAGATTCCTTTTCCCAAGATCATGTACGATTAGAGCCTCACACGTCAATTGACTTTCCGCAAGCGCTCGGCGCAACTTCTTCAATCCATGTTCAAATCTTATTCACCTTAAACGTCTCTTTGCCTTTCCTTCAGCTACTACTTTTTGTTCTCGAACTTGAGAGAAATACACCTTCTTCTACTTTGCAGATTGGAGATTGAGAGATGGATTTCAATCTGGCCAATGTTGTGAAATTGGCGCAAGGTTACTTAGGGAACTTGCGGGAGGCGGCGCAACAGACACCCTCACATATTCTGTTGTTATTCTGTCTCTCGACAGTTCTCTCTTCTTTGGTTTTTGTAAATCCCCTAAGTTATCTCCCGAGGACTGCAGCTAATGATATATAGCTTTACGGTCTCATCTTCCTCCTTGCGCCCACACCAAGAGCCCCGCACCCCTCGGAGAAAACGTACATCACCACAACCTCCGCCGGTCCCGTACGCTCGCAGACCCTGCCATGTTGGCACGATGACTGGTTGGCACATAGACACGATGCTGCGACTGGAAAGGGCGATTCAAAACACACTGGTAGTATCGAGGGTCCGGAAGTAATGATGAGCGTCGTGGTCCCAGCATACAACGAGGAGGAAAGAATGGAAATCATGCTTGAAGAAGCAGTGGAATTTCTCGACGCGGAATACGGGAGAACACCAATATCTGGAACCCCAGAAAAGGGTGAAAAGGCAATAAATCGGGGAATTGGAGGATATGAGATCTTGATTGTGAATGATGGGAGTACGGATAAGACTATTGAAGTCGCGCTGGAGTTCTCGAGGAATAATCAACTTCATGATATCCTAAGGGTCTGTACTTTGCAGCAGAACCGAGGGAAGGGAGGTGCGGTCACACATGGATTCAGACATGTTCGTGGTGCGTACACAGTTTTCGCCGACGCAGATGGAGCCAGCAAGTTCGGGGACTTGAGGAAACTCGTAAAAGGATGTCAAGAAGTGGAGGACAAACCAGGGCGAGGTATCGCAGTAGGAAGTAGAGCACACATGGTAGGAACCGAAGCAGTCGTAAAAGTACTTGTCCCTCCCCTCATTTCCCCCGAACTCACTAACAAAAATCCCCGCAGAGATCAGCCCTAAGAAACGCCCTAATGCACTCCTTTCATCTTCTCCTCCGACTCCTCACACCCCCTGCGACCTCACGTATTCGTGACACACAATGCGGATTCAAACTCTTCTCTCGCGCGGCATTGCCCCATATCGTTCCTTATATGCACGCTGAAGGCTGGATCTTCGACGTGGAAATGTTGATGCTGGCAGAGAGTGCGCCGGAGGGGATTAATGTTGCGGAGGTGCAGATTGGGTGGCAGGAGGTTGGGGGGAGTAAGTTGAATGTTGTGTGGGATAGTTTGGCTATGGCGTGGGGATTGGCAATTTTGAGGGCGAGTTGGATGGTGGGTGTTTATCGACGGAGATGAGACCCTTGGGAAACGGGAATAGAAGAAGCGCCTTGTTTATAGGGCACTTTGGACGTGAGAAGGTTTGATTTAGGTGTAGGTATATATGTATATGTTCGGAATAAATGCACCTAGAGTCATTCAAATTTTACACATTACATTTCTACTCCTCATTTCAAGGAATATTCTTTCTCAACTTGGCCTCTCTCCACCAGTATAGCCGCTCCAACAATCCCTAGGACGTCCTACCGTGGACAAACAGACATTTTTAAGAATGGTCCGGTTTTCAACTATTATGAGAGAATACCCAAGAATCGCATAAAATGGGGTTTTGACCAAGATTTCAGACGAACATGGCGAATACAAGTCTACCAACAGCCTTCAGCTATCTAGAGCGATGCCAAAATTTGTCCCAGGAAATATGGAATGGTTTTAGTAACCCTTGCACAAGGTGGAATGAGAGCACGAGAGGTTATGAGGGATCTGGGGAGCTATTTTTGGCCATGGTACTGGATGGAACGACAGTGGCTGTTCCTTCGACACTAATAGTCTAAGCTTTGCACTTGTTTAAATATTCGGATGAGCCACTAGTATCCTTCCTGCAACTTCCAGTCTATTTAGTGGCCCGAATCAAATACTACTACTTAGAATCCTGGACCACGAAAGTGTTCTTGCCAGTGTCGGAGTGGGTACGATCTCCTGTCTTAAATTTCATGCCAGCTGTTGGGAGTGACGATTTTCTCTAGTCACTCATCTTCTCCTTCGTGTCCTTGCGGGTTTACTCTCAACGAAAAGTCCTTATCACTGTTGGAATCACTCTCTGTTTTGAAGCTTATATAAGTTGGACAGTCTTGGAAGCCATTTTATCGTTTAGTTTCTTGACCGGATTTTACTTGTTGACGCCATTGTTCTTTCGGATTCAATGAGGGTATTCCAGTTTCCGCAAAGTGGCGTAGACCCGGAGAGAGGTTTTTATAGACGCATGGAGAATACCTAGGTGGCAACAAAAACCCAACGCAGAGCGAAAACCTGCAACCGATCATTGAAGGCAAAAGCAAATTGAAGATAAAAGTTCTAGATACATGTTTGAGCTGCCTGAGCTATGCATAGTAAGTGAAATTAGACCTGATTTTATTACAGATTTTGAAACGAACGTGGAATTTATTAAAGACAGCAAGGTGTGAAAACGACAGTGAATGTTCTCTCAAAACTAAGCATCACATACGCTAAAAACTCCCCCGCCTCAAGAAAAACGCAGAATATTTCCCGCTACCATTAAAGATTGGCATCATCACTAGCTATTCTTTTAATGCCAGGAGGTCAGCCTCTGAGGGTGAAATGTCCCGAATGGTGATGTCAAGATACTTTGCCAACTTCTTACTTAGAGGAACAAACTAATATTATATATGCGGAAATAAAGACGCCAATCCGATGAGACTGTTTCCTTCTCCCTCTTTCTTGATTCAACGTGTACTATCTCTCAAAATTACACCTTAGATACTAATTTATGGGAATTCAGGTAACCTTGAGTATTCTTTTTCTTCAAAATTCTAGGTAACTCGATTCTATAATGAGTTGCTGTAAGAATGCTAAGCGAGAGCTGTGAACTTTTCTTATGGAAAGCACAAAGATAAAGGGATTGTATAGAAACATTGGTTTCACAAGGGAATTCAAAATGCAGGGTTTTCAAACGACGATGCATGGATTTTCGGGGAGAGTAGTTTATCTTATGAAGACCTCGGGTCTAATAAGCAGATTTGGGAAAGAAAAATTCATTCGTTTCTAAAATTGTATAAATAGTCCTTCACTAAAAGGGGGCAGGCAACATCAAAAGTGTTAATTTTGTAATTATGAAATACTTAGGGGTATTTGAATTTTATTGTGCTACAACACCTGGGTTAATATTTTAAATTGTTCCAAATGTTTAATTCAATTACTTTGAACTGCCGTAAAAGGCTAGAACAACGAGGGCTAAGTGGGTAGGCAGGGTAGGTGAGGGTTACTGCCACTTCTAATGTCCATCGTGAAGGGAACATTCATGCGTCAACATTGCTCTTCTTCTTTCTGGGAGATTTGTTACGTCCTCTTTTTTGTCTTCGACTTATTTTATAGACATTTTTTCCAGTACAGTATAAGTGCGAAAATTAGAGCTCAAGATGTACATCTCGGTCATATTTTTCAATAGTAGAGGAGTAGTCTTTTACTTAGATAAAAATCTCTGTAGAACCCATCTGACGGAAAAGAGGAAATTATCTTACTAGAAGAAGCTACTCCTTTTTATATCTCTTGTACTTTTCTAAATTAAAAATAGAGTCGATCACAGCCAGTTCTGAATAAGTTCTCCGGTTGCTATAATCCTCTATACTTAACAGAGAGTCTGCATGTTTCTCTAACCAGCCGAGTCCTAGTTATCATACTCGGTTGGGGTCTTTTGAGGGAATCTAAGATCCTCACTTGCCAGCCTTGTTATCCACCTATTCGACCTCAGGTACCTCTCAATATTTTCAACTGACAACTGTTCTTGATTTGGACAAACATTGATACGGCAGTATTTATCTCTGGTCCTCCGCCTGTAAATCTCTACTTCCAAAGTAAAGAGATAGAAGTTAGAAGGGATATCGACGGTAGTATCGAAAAGGGCAGTAAAATTTAGGAAATACCTAGAAAAGAAGTGGTTTTAACCTTATCTATTCCTGGGAAACCAACTTTTCAAATACAATTAGCATCTATAATAACTTCGGTAACAGATTCGTAGGTCAACAGTCCCATTATAACATAGTTGTACTTGGCACAGTACCTAATTACTCGTTAATAATTCCGAAATTTTCTATTGGTAATAGTAGGGTGGTAGTATACTTGTCGAAATCGGAATTTTATGAGTTTCGAAAATGGTATCAAAAGTCTAGAAAACTCCCCTCTAATCACATAAGGCAAGGCTTATCCAATGTGAATTTTGGTTTCTCGGCACAGTCTAACTCCAACGCTCGTAGCATATATCTAGGAAATTGGGAATAACAAAGATTAAAGGAAGTCGATTAACGTAAACCTTTTGTACAATCAAGTAAATTACTCGAGGTTCTTTAGTGTGGTATCATTTCGGCGTTGATCTCTCTCAACTTTATAAAAGTTTGAAGTGAAGTGAAGAAAAAGTACAAGGCAACAAGTTTGTTCAAATTTAGGAACCTTGTTTAAGTAATGCTTAGAAAATATACAATCAAGACGTAAAGGGACAGAAATCATATAGGAATAATTGGGACAAACTCACCCCAAGCTTAGAACCCGGTGTAGATTTAGATAACCCTATTTCTACCCAGTTGAAAGTTTCATAACATAGATGGCAACGAATGCGCAAGATGCATTGTGTGCTTCAAAGACAACCTTGGGCGTTGGTAGCTCTAAGAAAACCTCCCAGCGTGTTCACAACTTACTCAATTACTCAGAGTTACTCTAAGTAACTCTGAGTAATTACACTTAAGTAAGAGTAACAAGCTCGGTTGAGTAATTTGAGTAATTACTCGTTATTTACTAAAAATTAAGTAAATAAATAAAGTAAATTTTTACATACTCAGCTCTCGGACTCTCGTTCAGCCACCCCGGTGAGCTCTCCGTATAGGCCCGGTAGACCCCGAATTCGGCACGCCGCTACTCCGAGTAACTCAGAGTAGTTATTCATGAATAAGAGTAACGACCCGTTACTCTACTCTACTCTACTCATTTAACACACTGAAACCTCCTACAGCGCTATCTTTTTTTCCCGGAGTCCCGAACAAGAAAGCCAAGTAAAAAACGTTGGTATTACCTGCATGAATTAAGCCTTGATCTCGACTGCAAAATACGAAACGATAGTGGCAGAGAAGGATGTCAAAAAATGTTGAGAGTATCCATTTTATCGCCTGGATATCTTTTAAAATATGGATAGAAAACTTATTTTCATGATAATAGGACCGTATGGCAAAAGGGGGCTTGTTCATGAGCTGAAAGCATTGCAATCGACACTGTTGACTTCTTTTTCGTGGCTAATCACACTGAAAGGTTCCCCACAAGCATTTTATAGAAAACTCTCAGAACTGATATCCAAGCAAGAGAGAAAAGAAGAGAGAAAGGATCACCAGAAAAAACCCTCAGGATAAAAGTCTGAATATTGAGTTGAATATTTTATTACTAATTATACTTTAATCTAAACCCAGACCTAGAAAAGTCTGAGGCCCCAAGAATTCCAATCCCAATACCCATGCTCGCTATCAAAAGGGGATATATTACAAGAAGAAAAAGCGCAAACTATCAAAGGCAGGCCATCCGCCAAAATGCATCATCTTCTCTATCCCACCCATATTTACGGAACCCTCTATACACAAACCACCCCTCAACTCCTCAGCTCACTGAAGATAAAAGGGAATATTACAACGCATGCCTTCCAAAGGATCAACACGCTCTTTTCAAGCGCTAGTGGAATTTTCCAGAACTCTAAGATAGAACCAATAGTATCTTGTATCACAATCCAGATGGAAAGTAATGCCACAGCAAAGAAATGATAGACGAGAACGAGAGGTTGACGGATGATACCACCTAGTAACCCAGATGGTCCATCGACACAGTTCCCTCCTCGTTCGAAGTAAGCGAAACACCCTTTTTGTAAAGCCTTCAATTGGCTATCGTCGGCCGCAAAAAGAGAATATAATGCCATGGCGAGGATATTGATGATTGACGAAAGTCCCTTTCTTTTCCAGTGGAATTCCTTCATTGCGGCTTGGATTTTATCTGTGTCCCCTAGATTTGGAACACGTTCTGGGGATAGGAGATCGGCGAGAAGGACTACGTCGTTGAAAGCTACCGTCATTCCGCCTCCAGTGAGTGGATGCCGCATGTTCATTGCGTCCCCTAAAACAACCACTCCTTTCTGTAATTGGGTACTGGGTGGGAGATAGCTGTTTGGCATGCTCTTGGGCAGTTTGCCGTCTGCAAGAGCTGCTTCGACACTGGGCTGGACTGATATTGGCAGAGTGGGGAGGATAACGTTCTGGATATGTGCTCGTACACCGCCTACTTTGGGGGAGGCCGAGGGTGTGTTTTCTGGAAGATCGAAGAGAGCTCTTGTCTCGTGTGTACCGATTTGATAAAGGAGAACGGGTGGTGCGTCGCTGAGAATGACGGTTCCATGATATGGTGCGGGTAGTTGGCAATCTATCAATTCGAGAGCGTAGAATTTACTCTTGACAATTGGAGTCTTTCCAATCAATTGTTTTCGGAATTTCGAGGCGTAACCGTCAGCGATAATGGTGAGTTGGCCAAAATAAAAGTCTGCCTCTTTTTTCCCCGTCTCTGTATTCTTTGTCATTGTTTCCACCCCGAGGATCTGTGAGCTGAATGTGCTGGTGATGGTGTCTGTGACTTCAGTCTCTACGATGGTAATATTTGGTTGGCTTGCACATGCTCTCCGTAATTGCGAGATAAATTTCCCATGGTGAAATGCTTTTCCCTCCGGTCTTCTCCCTATCTCAATCTGTGAAGCCTTTGTACCATCTGTACCCATATTTGCTGGATATGGAATCAACACTTCCGTGCCATGGTATATAACGTCATAGCCCTTGACCGCTATAGCATCAATTCCGTCCAAGCAATCCCCTAGGCCGAGTTTATTCAATGCTGAGATTCCTCCTGGTTGTAAAAGTTCGCCGACGATCCGATCAGGTTCTTGCATCCATCGTTCAAGAAGTAATACACTGCGACCTTGCTTTGCGAGCGCAAACGCGACCGCGCAGCCAAAAATCCCAGCACCAACCACTACCACATCTGCCTCATGATGGAGACGCCGCCGCTGTTCGTTCGTGGCTTCGAGGGTATAGGTATACGTCGACATCGTTGAGGATGGGGATCGGTGGGAGTTGAGGAAATTGGTGGGGGGCTTCGAAAGTTAATGAGGCGAGGGGACGGGATTTTTCAAAGCATGTGAATGCGCGGAGCTGATCCTTGTAGATGTTGAATTGAGTTGCGCAAACAGACTTCTTATTCTCGAACCATATCAGACGAACAGGATTTGAATGAGCTGAGAGTGGGTTAAGAAGAATGACATGTGTAAATGCGACGGTGTAAGAAAAGTTATGATCTGATTTCCTGGTGTTACGATTCTCCCCTTGAATCGGTTCAGGCACAATTTGATTTAATTTTCCCGCCAAGCGAGATGTCTGTTGGGATTATCAGGCATCATCGTCAGGTACACCGCCTTCTCTTTAACCTTTTAACACAGTCACTAAATGTGCTAGATATTAGCTTGAGATGAGGCTACTCTCGACACAAGCTAGAAAACGTTTTGTGATTGACAGCAGCCTACAGAGCGCAGTAATTGCAGGGTGTGTGGTTAAAATCACGGCGAAATAGTATGTCACATGACCCTTACCCAGAATCTTTAGCTCTACCCCACAGTTTACCCAAACCGCACCTTCCATGAATCCTCAACCAGCGCCGCCGTCATACAACGCCAGAACAACCCCGCCATGAAACCCCTCTTCCTGTTTAAGCGCATCCATACACATTCAATCCATCAAGTCTATTGTGCCACAATCACACCAATTCGTACTTTCAAAATGTCCACCTGTAGCACAAGCACCCCAAAACCCCGGTTCTCATCCTCATACACTGAAGAACAAGGCACCAAAGACCTCTTACCACTATTGAAAACTTCTGGTGAAGGAGGAAGATGGAGTTTGATAGATAGTGGAATGGGAATTGAGAGGAGATTTAAGTTCAAAGGATTTAAGAAGTGTTGGGTTAGTGTTTCTCCCCTGATATCTGTAGTCACTGGTTTTTATTATTTTTGGTAGAGACCTGAGTGAGAGGAATTTTATATTGATTGAATATGTATAGGAATTTATGAATACAGTAGCACTAGAATGTACTGTTCAAAAGCATCATCCTGAGTGGTCTAATGTAATTTCCCTATGCCCTCATAATATATCTATCTAATAGAAGCAGGTTTATAACACAACTTTTATCCGTTGGACAACTCATTCTCCATCGGGATTATCACCAAAGGATATTTTGATGGCTAGCTTTTGTGATGAAGTAGCTTTGAAATTTGGAGAGGTAGTTGAGGAAGTTGAGGAAGAGGTAGGGCCAGGAAAGGATTTGGTTGATAGGGTTGCTGTTGAAGCTGGAGATTGCTGTGTGCCCAAAACCAAGAGCTGATGGTGACTTGTTCTGATGAAGCTTATGTGCGTGAGGAATTTTACAGCGTCACAACCTGAAAAGTGCATTCATGATGTAAAAAAGTTGCATGAATCAATTTGTATTAGATATTATTAGGACTATAACGATGAAACATTCTCTTAGCTTTGAATGATGACTAGTTTACCTCCCTTTACGCCTGACAAACAGAAACCATCTATAATGAGAGGCACCCCCAACTCGATGTAGACAATCGTCCTTCAACAATCGAATCGGCTTCAGACAGGGATGGAATTCCGCTCATCGTTCACTTTCCAACCCTACCTCTACCTGATATGCCTCTCCAGTATCGTGTACAACTCAGAAAGGAATCCACCTCCAACGATACCTCTTTCCAGGGCACTCTATATATACAACCTCTTTTCCAACTATCCACATATTTACTGGGCCTTCTTAGCTTCCTTTGCGAGCTTACGTTCGCGTCTTGCCTTTGCTGCCTCTGGCCCGGACTCAGTATCCATAACATAATCCCACCATCTGAAGCTGCTAGCATAGTTGCCAATGAAACGTTCGTGGTGGACATCGTGATGTTCGGCTCCAGCCCAGAATGGGAGGAAGTGGTGTAGGGACCAAGGGAATTCGTAACCGCTGTGAGCATCAATTGCTTGGAAAAGTCGGCATACGATCCAGAGGTACATGGTGACGATGTGAAGGTTGCCAGTGATCAAAACCCAAAGGATTGGAACACCAACGCTACCGAAACCGAGGACCATGGTTTCGATAGGAGAAGCATATTCAGCGGCGAGACCGAAAGGTGCGGAATATTGGTGGTGGATCTTGTGAATGTTCTTGTATAGAGGACCCCAGTGCATCGCGCGATGCATCCAGTAATGCCATGCATCCTCAACGACGAAGAAGACTGCGATTTGTAGTGCGATGGTTGTCCAAGCGGGAAAGGGAACACCGGTTTCCATTCCGCACATCTTTGCCATTGGGTGGAAGAGCCAGATTTGAGGTAATTCGACAGTGAGGTGACTGAGGAGGACGAGTCGTGTGCAGGCCCATTGTTCGGCGGCGGTGGGGATTTTTTGCCCCTGGATCTTCCATTTGTTGAAGTAAGAAATTTGACCCATTATCACCCAAGGAAGACTTCGACCAAAGTATACGACTTCGTGCATGACGAAGCTCATGATTCCGGTTGCGAGAACGTCGTTTTGCATGTATTGGTACCAACTCTACACCAAAATATTAGCAAAGGGACCCAGAGTGACGAGGCGCGCGCGATCAACATACGGCCCAGAGACGCTCAAAGATGTTGAGGTGAACATTGTACTTGGACAACTCGCTGTAGATGCCCATATAGGTTTCTGGAGCGGTCGCATTAGACATGAGGGTATCCATGGCGGGCGATTGAAGGAGTGTGTGCAGGCAACTTGTCGATGGTAAAAGTAAATTGTTGAGTCCTGAGGAGAGCTCAAGACTTTATTATCTGCTTCTGCAGCCGGGCAGTCTCAAGCGACATTCGTCGGACCACTTCAAGGGGTTCGGGATTGGGATTGGCCGACGCTAAGATGTGCCAATTTGCCCCGCTACTTAGGTAAGTACTCGAGTAGCATTATGATTATAGGTCACGTGTTAGCACTAACCTCGCTGAAGAAAACCTGGAAGGGTCTCTGGCGATGGAACACGCCGACACGCCATTTCATCGTCTTCGCAACTTTGGCATCCGAAAGTAGTGCTACGACGCTGAGTGTTCAGTCCAATACATAAAATCAGATCAGAAAAGGCATGACCTGCGTGTTCGTGTTCGTGTCCGGGATACCGCGGTCACTTACGAGTACATACGTTTCTATTCGCCACTGTATTCCCCAATCAACTCGCTCCAGGATAGAATAAATCGCTGACCACAAAGATCATAGAAACACCGGCAGACAGAAACCAAAAAGTCGGGATTTGTTCATACCCCGGATGATCCGGAACGCAAAGAGCTGCCATCGGTATTCTCTCAGATTGCTCAAATCGTTCGAGAGTTTAGTGGGGCTTCGTCATGCCCATCTGATTTCTCCTCCAAGGCCTTGAATATTCTTGGGAGTTCTGAGAGGTTTCCCAACTATAAGGATTATTGTTTTTTTATATTTTATCTAAACATCCACGCACTTTCGCTTTCATTTTCCTTTTGCTTATGACCAAAACTGCAGTTCTAGCCATCTATTTATTTTCGTTTACGATTTTGTTCCATCAGAGGGTGCAGGAATCGGAATTAACTAAGAGTGGAATTTCTCTGCTCTGCCTGCCCGATGTTCGACTAAGGTTGGGGAAATGAATTTTGTTGTCTTAAACAATTAGAACAACTATATAGTTTATTCTCCCAGAATTCTTGTGACAATTCTAGAAGGAACGGGCCACAGTCACGAGTCCCTGCAGCCCCTGAGGTGGTGTTCCAATAGTAGACCAGTCAGCAGGTTTGAAATACCTCCTTGAGTGTAGACACCGAACCAGTGGTTGGGCTGTTGAATATTTTTTATAACCCTGGTTATCGTTTTCTAATATTGTTTATTCTTTACCCCAAAGCCCTGAAGAAAGATTATAAACTTTTCCATATTTCACCACCGGGTAGCTCTTGCGATGCGTTACAGTTGGCGTGATTGTGAGGGTAGGAAGATTCTCAAAAGCATGAAGTCTTATTTTTGGATCAGATTATTGTTGTTGTGTTTCCAACAGCGGGTGTGTACGGTATTACAACTGGAGCAAGCTAAGTGGGCTGCCTGGAGACCAAACACCTCACGTGTTTTATTGCAAATACACAACCGCCTCAGTTGTACAAACTCTTGTGCCGATTACAGGGCGTGATGTCGATTGTCGTATTCTCAACCGTTGTCAGTTGTCGCTTGTTGCCCACAGACCGGCAGCTACTGTAAGCGAAGATATCATAGGGGTCCAAGTACATCTTCACTGTCTTCTGCTTCGAAGTACGAGTACGAAAATGATTTAAGAGATGGTGTTTCTGTTGCCTGGCCAATGATGGAGTCGCGTGAATTTTGCTTTCTGTTGAAATAAAATGTTCATCGCATTTATAGGGAACTACTGGGATATTCGCTGTGGGATCAGATAACACACAGTCCATTTCCGTTCGCGCTTGCCGCATTCTTCAAGCTATGCGAGTCTCGCATCGCAACTCTCCACGTCTATGTGGCATTGCATCATTGTCTTCTTTTGATGTATTCTTGACTTCGCGAGGACCCCGTGCTATGTTTTATCTCAAAATGGCTTGACTGAGTAAATTTATATATGTGCTCTGTAACCCAACATTTTTTGACATGTTCAATTCAGCAATCAAACAATTCAGAGTCGTGTATTTTTATTTCAACTTTTGCTTCTTTAACAAATATTCAATAACATCCTCAAGCATTGCCAGGCAAGATGTCTGAAAAATATGAAGATGAGGAATCTTCGAAAACTCACCGTAAGTGTTTCCCAAGTTTTTCCTTCTATTCAGGTTCTTTCCCCGGGGAGTGGGGTGGAGGTGGTTGAGACTGTTTCTTCCTCAGAAAGTCCTCTCTACTCCTATATACACCAGAGGGTGTAGGTATACGTGGCGGATATTGATATTCGATTTCCTATTGTACAAATGGCCTGGAAGAATGTCAAAGTCTAAATGCTGATCATTCGACGCCAACTCGCACAATCTCCCATGTTGTGCGAAGTGGGTTAGAATGATAAGTGATTCTTCAAGATCATCTAGTACAATGCTTCAATGAATGACTACAACACTGGTGATGTGCCCGGAGAGTGAATAAGGATTGGAGATGGCAATACTGACTCGAAATATTCTACAGTAAATAAGGCATTGTCCTTTCCAATTCGTGCCGGACTTCATCACACTCTATTGAAGGTTCAATATGGCTCAAAGGGATTCTTTCACATTAAGCGAAAATCAATCCGTCCCACATCAAACCAACACTCAAGAAACGCTATTCAATACGTCCTAAGCTCAGACATCGCATATTTTACCCACTAGTAGAGAAAATGGGCACGCGACCTCCTCCATTATATTTGGATATCTACGGCGGTGCTTGGGTTCTCTGTGACCCATCTTTCGATGATACCTGCAACTCGGATATAGCACCCAATTGGGGCTGTATGATCGTAAGTCTGGATTACACGAAAGCGCCAGGAGTATTGTTTCCAACACCTATCTACGAACTCGTCGATTGTATCTTAGCCATCCTCGACGATCCAACCCTCAATTTCGATCGCTCGCGTGTAGTTCTAGGTGGCTATTCGGCTAGTGGGAATTTAGCTTTGGGGTTTGTGCAGGATAAACGATAGAGAGGGTTGATAAAAGGTCTTATCCCTCTTTATCCACTTTACAATTGGAGTCTGGATGTGAAAACGAGAGCTAGTACGAGACAATACATTAAACCATCCGATACCGACTTACTACTCAAAGGAGGACCGCTTATAGGCACGTTCTTCGACTATGTTTATTGTGAAGGAGGGACGGATCTTCGAAATCCTCAGTTGAGTCCTGCTTGGGCCGATCGACAGGACATGCCAGAATGGATCTTTTGCATCGCTGCTCAGTATGATATTTTGGGGAATGAAAGCGGTGCTATGATGGAGAGATTTGCTGGTATTCCACTGGGAAAAGTTGGAGGCGAGTATAAAGGACACAAAACGGGGAAGGCTGATGATTTGGTGGGTCCAGAGAAGTATGGGTTCGAAGCTGAGGATGGGAAATTGAGATTTCAGATGATTGAGGGTATTAAACATGGATACACACATACTTTACCCAAAGAAGTTGGAGCAGCAGAGGTAGAGATAAGAGGGCGAAGGAGACATTTGAGAGTGTTGTTAGGTGGCTGTTAAATGGACCTTAGAAAGAGGATTTGGCTATTCTATCGTCTTGAAAATTCCACAGGGAATCGTATGTTAACTTAGTTTTTAGATAGTAATGGCCAGTCTGGCATGCCAAAGATTACATCAACCCAGGTAACATGGAGAGGGGCTTGAGGGGGGCAGCTCACGTGTAATATTAGGCTATGCTCGGACCTCATGTGGGCACTTGCATGAAACCTCTCAGGCTCATCACCACATATTCATTTCTCCAACATACGTGCCTCTTACACACCTCTCCTCCTGCATGCAAAGATGCCTGCTCGCCACTGCCACTGCCCCCTTCCTTCGAGTGACGGAAGATGAAATTTTCAGCAAAACCACGCACATGTCGACTATTTGGATCGTCGTCGATTCCGAGGCTTCGAGGCTACGGAGTCCGGCACATCAAGGAGTCAAGGATAGCTCGTTCAATCCAGTGCACGCGGGACATAGCTTAAGGAAGGTTCCCAAAAGCTCCCAGCGTTTGTTTGGACGAACAGCGAGCAGCTAGCCTGTGTATCTAAGTTAGTTGCGTGGCCGTACCTACAAGAAATTACTCGTCGCAGTCCTCATTTTCCTCAAGGCAAGGAAACAAACAATCCGAAGCCAATCACGGAATACCCGAGGCACATTATTTATCATATACTGTCGGGAAGGAATCTCACGCGTCAGATTGGCTTTGTTATCGGCAGAAAACCTGGCTCTTTTGTTGTTGATCTGTCTCGAGGCTCCAAAGACAGCCTTTTGACAGGTCTTGGTGTGGTACAAAGCGGCGCAGGCACAAGTGGTGTTGTGGCGTATGCATGATCCTTCAGTGCTGTCGTGCAGGAGGGTCTACTCCACCTGCTCAAACAAGCGGCTTGCAAACAACCTGGAATTTCCGGAGGCACTACTGCAGTTTGTCCGCAGTCGAATTGTTAGTTGGCTTAGAGTCATGGTGCAAAGTTGGATGTGTAAAGCCAGGCAGTAAGTACTGTGACTAGAAGAACCGCCCACATCATGTACCTAAAACTCGTTGCTGTTAGACAGGGTTGTATCTCCAGCTAGACTATCATTCAGTCAGCAATAAGATCACTTGGGTTCTTCCCAACTTTCATCACTTTTTTGTTTCTTTTTTTCGTTTTGCAGCTTCTGGGGACCATTGCACAGGTCTCTGGTTGTGCTCTACTACCAAAGAGAATGTCAGGCTTGTCGCCTCAGAATGAGGGAATAATCCTGAATGGGCCTGCCATGTCCCCTCCGTCTGGGGTGGTGTCAAATTTTGATCATCCAGACACTCTTTCTGTATATGTGGTACCGACCATAGCATTGGCCATAGCATTTTCAACTTTGGCTTTGTTAATGCGACTGTATACCCAGCGAGCGATAGGGAAGCCATTATATTGGGAAGATTGTAAGAAATATGTTAGCTTCCTAAACAATGCGCCTGCTAATCAAGGTAACAGACACTGCAGTTTTGGCATGGGTAAGAATTGCACAACAAATCAGGTCTATCAACTGCTCATACTCTTAGGCAATGTTCATTGCTTTTACGGGTCCAAATTTCATCGCTGCACGTCATGGAGGAGCTCATCAGTGGGACACTCGACTGGAGGAGTTTTTCATGATGCTTTATGTAAACTTCTCCCGAATGTGTTATGGAAAAGACGCTAATATTCCCCCCAGTGGTCCAATCTCGTTCAAATTTTATATGGCCCCGTCATATTTGTGGTCAAACTATCGATTCTTTTACAATATCTTCGCATATTCGTGCCAACACGACGGGGCAACTTGGGAATGTACATTGGACTGTGTGTGGTCTTCGGTTCTCACCTGGCTTTCTACATTGTTGTTACGTTCTTTCAAATCTTTTCTTGTAGTCCGAGAGAAGCCACATGGAACAAGCTTATTGCACATAAACATTGCTTCGATCTCCCAGCAATGTTTGTCGCATCAGGGGTAGTCAATGTTGTATCGGACTTGGTCATTCTCGCCCTCCCAATATACTCGATATGGAAGTTGCAAATCTCCACAAAACAGAAAATTCAGGTTTCTGCCGCTTTTGCGACTGGGTTTCTGGTATGCTTAACTCTCAATTATCCCTTCTAGATGAGTCAGTGCTAATATTGTTTCTTTCTTTGTTTACAGGTATGCATTGCTTCAATTGGCAGATGCGTTTACATAGTCAAACTCTTCGAAACACAAGACCAAACACGAGCCATAATCGCACCAGGTCTCTGCGGAATAGCAGAAATCTCACTTGGGATAATATGCAGTTGTCTTCCAACGTTACCCATGTTCTGCCACGTCGTCAATTCCCAGCTTTCACACATCTCCTGCTTTGGACATAAACCGTTCAAAGGTTCAGGAACCGACCCAAGGACCCCCTTCAATTCCACCGCCTCGGCTCTCCGCAGCAAAAACCCCTCACAATGGAATGACGAGAGCGGGAATAACAACCAGTTTTCAAAGAACTACCACGAGCTGGAAGATTTGCAGTTGGCACCCAGAGGGAACGAGCTCAGGGTTTCTATCACTAGTCCGGGAAGGGGAAGATCAGATTCACAAATCGAGATGGAAGAAGGGAGGATTGTCCAGACAACGATTGTGGAAGTTGAAGAGAAAACTGTTCTGCCGCCGAGGGATATCAGAGGAAAAAGCTATTATGATGATACTTAGATTCCGTGGATATACCCCAAAACAAAAATACAGATATCAAAACTTGGCCATGGAGTACGGAGATACCTCCAAGCGGACACCGGATCTCATCTCGATGTTTTGCAGGAGTAATGGGCGATGAGATTCCTTGCATTTCTCAAATACGCTAAGAAACCCGGACGAGCTTCCCGTTTAGGTCATAAATTCGCCCTAGTGTCATGGTCGTAAGATCTTACCTAGTATTTCAAAGATGATGACGATCCGAAACATGCCAGTCAGAGCTAGCAACTCCTTCCCGCCCCTTCAACAAGGAATTGGGAGAGGGGAAAAGACCTTGGGGAAGATAACAAATTGTTTTGCCACGAGTGAGCCATGTGCTGTGCCTTATCTCCATATGGATAAATGGAGTAAGCATGGTGATGCACTGCATAACCCGTTCGCGACATCTCGGAACGATCTTAGCGCTGAATGGAGAGACGTGCTTTCTGCAGCGAGATGATTGGTTGTCTCGGTTAGCTGTTCATTTGCTACTAGTTGTATACAATAGTTGGTGTGTTAAACGTTTCGTGATTTGGGGGAATAAAGAATGCCATGAAGTTGACGTACCTGTACTTGGAATGGCTAAGCACCAGGGATTGCAGGAATTCGTAACTGGATTCTCAAAGCACTTGCACTTCTACAATTGTTCCAACTTCTTTGGAACAACAAAGATAATATAATCGTTAGTATTCGAGCTTTTTGGGATAATGGAATCGAATTATCGAGTCTTGGATGAACAATGGAAGGAGTAGAGGAGAGGTGTTCTACTATTGATCAGTCACTAGTTCCCGCACCCCCTGGTGGAGGATGATGCGGGATCTGCGAATCGCTTGTTATTCAGCAGTCAACAGGGAAACTAAATAAGCTGGTTTAGTAGAACTAAACTGAACATTATTGGACAACCTCGTTTAAAGCGTTCTCGGCTTCACTTCATTATAATCCATTGTTGGCCTCCGTTGTTAAACTTTTTACAATTTATATTTGTACTGCTGTTACTTCTCCAATAACTGTACAGTGTTGTTTGCCCTTGAAGAGAGAGGAGTTGGACCATTATGTTGGGCTGAGAAAACCCCGGAGGAATGTTAGTTACGCTGCTGCTGAGTTTGGGGAAGTGATGAATTTTCGAAGCGAATAGGAATAGAAACCTGAGATGAGGATTTGGTGAAGTACTATTAGTATATGCAGGTTATCAATTGGGAAAAAATAGTTTCCGTAGCTACAACCTCTATTTCACAAATTTATTGGTTTTATACTTGTACTGGGCTCAATGCTAATTATTCCCTACCATTCATGCCGCGACTTTCAATGGCATGTTAATTGAAAACGATATATTTGCAATAAGCATCGCGAGAGTTCCAAGTTGACATCAGCGAGCCCATATGTTTGGCCCTCTCAAAATAGAGTTTTCTTCGCAGTTGTGGCCCAACTGTCATATCTCTTTAACATATCCTCCGAAATACCCTTTCTAGCTCCAGCAATTGCCTTTACGAAATCCTCCATCTGCAATTGCAACTCCTTCCCCTCAACCTCACATCTTTCCAACACCTCGTCACAAGCTGCCTGACATATTCCCACGATTTCCGCTCCCGAATAGCCATCGGTTTTCCGAGCCAACTCAGCAATATCAACATCAGGTGCCATGTCCATCTTTCGTTGTTGGACACGGAAAATAGACTCACGACCCGTGAGGTCTGGAGGTTGAACGTAAAAAAGTTGGTCGAATCGACCAGGACGAATAAGTGCGAGGTCGAGAACTTGAGGTTGATTCGTTGCTGCGAGAACTGTCACCCCTTTTAATGTTTCGATACCGTCCATTTCGTTAAGAAGAGTTGTTAGTACATTGACCCCGCTATTGCGTCCTCCTTCTCGCTTGCTTCCGATACTTTCTATCTCGTCGAAGAAGATTACGCTGGGGCTAGCAGCTCGAGCTCGTGCGAAGACATCACGAACTGCTCGCTCGGATTCTCCTACGTACATGTTGAGAAGTTCGGCACCTTTCACTGCGAAAAAGTTGAAGCCTGACTCGGTGGCCATTGCTTGAGCTGACAGAGTCTTGGAGCAACCAGGTGGTCCATAAAGTAGGAGACCCTTCTTGGCTGTTGCACCGAGGCGAGCCATACGTTCGGGATGCTAAGTCGGATGTTAGATTGAAATTACGAAAAGCTGGGTAAGTCCAAAAAGAAGAATAACTTACAAGTAGGGGAGTCTCGACGGCACGACGAAGCGCTTTCTTGGTAGTTTCCTGGCCACCTATTTCGTCCCACCGAACACTTGGCGGACGCAATGTGATATCATGCATTGCCGTTGGTCGGATATGGTGTAGTGCTTGTTCGATATCTTCTTCTGCCAAATAGTAATCCTCGTTGGGGGCTTCAGTCTCCTCTTTCTCTGTCTTTCCCTCTCCATTTGCCTTCTCCTCTCCATCCGCTTTCTCTCCATCATCTACCTTCTCCTTTTCATTTGCCTTCTCTTTACTTGCCTTTTCGTCTCGATACTTCTTCTCAGCGATATCACAAGCCATGTCTAGGAGTGAAAGAAGATCCTCCGCTGTGTACGCATGAGTCTTGTCTCCTATTCGTTCTAGAGCTTCATTGTGCTTGTCTGGATGAATTGGAAATGAAAGGGACTTGAGAATTGCCTTTCGAGCTGCAGCATCAGGGGCTGGTAGTGGAATATCAACTCTGAACCTGCCTCTTCTCCGTAAAGACCTGGGTACTGTCCCAATGTCGAGCGTAGCTGCAATAACAAGAACCCTAGGTAAAGAGTTAGAGTGGCCACTAACAAGCTTATCCATTTCGTCGCATAGAACTGCGGTGACATCCTCAGATACGGAATCTTCTTTTGATACCAACTTTTCGAGCTCATCAATCACGATGATAGATGGCTGGGTGGAAGTCGCATCCTTAAATATAGTTCGAATTGCCGCAACCTTGGTGCTCCTTTCAATTCGGTGTACTTTTCCCCAGCCCGTGGCAATAACTTTATTGATGAGAAAAGTCTTCCCAGTCCCATGGCCCCCGTGCAGAACAACAGAACACGATCTTTGAGCAGCGGTAAACATGAACTGGCAGTCGAAATTACTGAGAAAGTCGTTGAGTTTATTCAATGCTTGGTCAATCCCAGCCACATTGGTGATTTGGAGTGGAACCCTTGGTCCGGCATTCTTTGCTTCGATATTGGTGCCCAACGCACTTGCAATTTTGACCGAGGATGAGTTATCGCTATAGCTTCCTTGGCCAGTTGGACAATTATTGACAAAATCAATGATGAAAGTGTGCTTGGAACCTCTAAACTGAATATCCTTCAGAATCATGCCCGCAAAGACAACATCGGCACGGTCTAGACACCATCAGCTTTTGCACTTCAATAGAAGTAAAAAGGTGGGTCTTCCCAGAATTTGCATTTTTGGTACTACAAAAAGGAAATTCTATAGAAGAGGAGATTCACCTACATAAATATTCTCTTAAACACCACTCCCAGTTTGCCTTGTCTTCTCCCTTCAACTCCCTAATCGTATCATTCTCCTTGGGGGTAATATCTCGCAAGACGACAGATTCTGCTACTCGCAATGGTCCGGCAGCACAGACATGACAATCGTCAGCCAAGTTGAAGCCGCAGACCTCCTGGAAAGTCCTGGTCATCTGCAGAGCCTTCTTTCCCAGTGTCTTCTCCGAAGCAAGCCAGGCAATCGCTTCTCTCTTCTGGTTCCCCGATGTTCCTTTTTTCCACAAATAGCAAGGTTGTCCTGATTCCAACTTGAGATCAAATAGAGCTTCTTTGGAGAGATGTACACGTGATACGCCTTTCTGATCTGCTCGCTCTTGGCTATTGTGGTTGGAAAACGGACGAATTTTGACTTCCAAGATTTTGTGCACATCTTTGCTGTGCGACATCGCAAGATGGAGATCTTTGAGAGTCGACATGGCGACGGCGATGAGGTGGTATAGGAAAGGTGATATTCGCGACTCAACGTTGTAGGTGTTGAATGCTCTTGCTACTTTTTATGAAATTTATTTCGAGCCTAGGTACTTGACTCCGATTAGGCGCCGATCGAGGCCGATGTCGGTTATTCGGAATATCTGCTCCGAATTGAAAGTCGAACTCGAGCTCTGTCACAATTTATTTTGAAATACTCCATTGTCCACCACCATCCAATCCACCGCTCCACCAATGCTTTTCCAATTGAGCAACATTAATGCTGACGCAATCGCTGCCTCCGCTGTTCTTGTTGCCAGCATGGAGCGCCCAACGACTGCGACTGCTTGCCATTGTACAACAGCAGAGGGCAACACATCACCATAGCGAGACAATCCCCATACACGAGAGAGGGAATACACACAATGGACCAGCAGCCGCCGAGGCGACGGGAGGGACGAAACAAACAAAGGAGGCATCTCGTGTCTACGAAGAGGTACGACCCGAGCCGTCATCGCTGGCCACATCCAGTCCATTGGAAGGAGAAAAGACTACAGAGCACATGCAGCCAGGACGTCTAGTCGCAGAGGGGGGCAGCAGGTATGGGCGAATAAGGCGTATAGGCACAGAACTTTCCAATAAAAGAAAGGTTCCGTCGTGGTACCCCTTGGGACCGTTACCGGACTCTCCATTCTTACGGAAAGTGAGAACGAGGAGCACGAAGCGTCCAAAAGAAAACCGTTTTCGAGTGACGCGAATCATCTTGAAGGCACCTCCAAAAGCAATACCTCCCAGAGTACCAATCATTAGCTCAACGAAGTCTGCAGGAGTAGTACATAAAGGAATCCGACGCAAACCACTTGCCCCCCCGAAATCCCCAGAAGTGGTCCATCCCCTCGTTCGAATCAAACGCATTGGCATAAGGAAATCTTCAGGAGTACATTACATAGGACGACGCAAAGAACTTGCCACAACGAAATCCTCGGAAGGAGTCCGTTCCCGAGTTCTACCAATTCGAATCCATCGAAATGCAACTGCCCACCAGTCAAGTAACCCTTCCACGAAGAAGCGTGAAGAGAAAATACGGGCTCATTTGGAAGACTATGATCTACGTTTGTTACACGCCATTAAACGTTTAGGCACAAATAAAGTCAAGACATTATTGCTGGAGGGCTCGAGGAAGTCGGATCTTGAATTTCTGGAAAAGAATAGACTGAAAAACTTGGAACCGGGCAATCTTAGCTTGCAAGATAAACTGCGACTAATGGGTGGTGCTCCAGTGGAATCAATTCAGACACAGATGCCTCAACCAATTGCAGAGTCCATTTCTACACAGGAAGAAGACCCGGAACGTGTCCCAGAAAGATTACCACTTACTCCAACAGAATCAGCCCAGCTAGTCTCTGAGGTCACTTCTGGCCCCCCAGAAGCAAATATTGATACCATTAAACCAATACCAATGAAGCCAACTGAACCAGCCAAACCACCCCCAGAATGGAAATTCAGTTCAAGGTCAGACCCAAAAAAGAGTAGCAACTTGTTCAGCGAGATATTCCCTGAAGAGAAAAGCACCCAGAGCCAACAGGTGAAGGCAAAAAAGAAGCTCGACAAGTTGCCTGTATTCAGTTGGATGGAGGATTTCAAGGAACAAGAAATGGGCAACGAAAACGGAGAAAAATGGAACCAGACGCAGCCTTTATCTACGGTGACTGGAACCCGGACTTCGATTCGAGATGTAACTTCCCAGAGCGTATTGGTTTTAAATTGCGCCTTGCACTCTCTTGAAGAGAGTGACTTTTTCCGATTGAGTCCCAAGGGCGAGCACATCGAAGGATGGACAAGTGGAATTGTCAAGGTCATACCTGGTCGAGACAACCGAACATTGGAGCCGCTTGATCACTACTTCATTCTCTTCTCGAACGAATATACCGCTCGAGCATACTTGGACAACATATTCCGACTACATCGTCTAGCAGAGACCAGTACTCGTGACCAAATGTCACTTGGGAACATTGCCTTGCCACCCGGGTTTTTGAAGGACGGGGAAGACGTGCAAGCAATCATCAAGAACTTCTCGCTCGCTCCAGCCCACACCAAACTTTCGATGCGATTTATCGAGAAGCCATACAAGCCAGGCATGCTTCGACTACTTAGCAATGGTGGGCCAGCCGCCATTGCGAGCAATAAAAGCAAGGCGGAGAACATGGTGTTATTCTATACCGATTATGGTCGAGTTTCTTCCATTGACATCATGGAAGCAATCTACGATGATGGCCGTCAAAGAAATTTGATGTGGAAACTCGTTACTGGGACAGGAGAACGTGAAATCGTAGCTTTGGAAGACAGCAAGACTTCTGAATTAGGAAACGATGTTAGTATGATGAGACAGCCAAAGAGATATGTGATATCTTTCACAGATCGACATGAAGCACGGAGATTTGTAAGGGAATGGCATCGTCGTCCCTTTCCCACATCCAGGAAGACTATAAAGTCTGTAAATAGCGAGGAACCAGCTCCCACGATCAATGCTGAGATCTTGTGGTGAGAGCTTATGTATTAAATTTTGGCTAGCCCACTGTATCTATGTTGTTAATATATATTGTAGAATTCAAATGTTCTGATCCTCAACTGTTCGTGATGTTCTCAAATAATAATTTTTGGTGCCTGGATTTCGTTTCTGTGGTCGTTCTAATGAAACCTTGTTACAAAACAGAAAGTAGAATGGACTTAGAACATTGCCGGGCGAAACCGCTTCACGATTGGCGTTTCATTCAGAGCATCACCATAGCAAAATATCTGCAAACCATCAATGTCAAAGTAATTGGCAAAAAGCATGCCTTGAATTTGTAATACCTTGTGATATAAGACCAAACTCCACCCATAATCTGCTCTTAAACAAACATAAACGAAAAAAAGGCAAACCGCTCCATCCACGAACCAAATTATTTAGCAGCACTTGCCCCCTAAACCACTTCCACTTCCCTGTGCACCAACGTCCACACCGGTAGATGCCGCCTGGTCTGTTTTTGCCGTGTCGATAATTCTCTTTTTGATGTCGGCCGCCAGACTGTAGAATGCCTTTTCAACGTTGATATTGCTCTTCGCCGAGACCTCGAGGAACGGTATGCCGAGCTCGTCCGCCAATTGTTGACCTCTCTCTGTCGACACGACACGCTTATCTTCCCAATCACACTTGTTTCCGATCAGAATCTTGTTTACACCCTCGGTGGCATGCTGTTCGACGTTCGAGAACCATGTTCGGATATCTAAAGGCGGTGGGTTAGCAGTGGGTCCTGGGTCATGGATCTAGAAGCCAGCTAGGTAGGTGGCCTATTATTGGCAATGACATACTGTTAAATGAGCGCTCATCGGTAACATCATACACCAATAATATTCCCATGGCGCCTCTGTAATATGCGGTGGTGATGGTGCGGAATCTTTCCTGACCGGCGGTATCCCATATCTGCAGCTTTACTCTCTTGCCGTCCAACTCGATCGTCCTGATCTTGAAGTCGATGCCAATGGTTGTGATGAAGGACGGGGTGAAGGAATCCTCAGAGAATCGCAGGAGACAGCATGACTTTCCAACGCCCGAATCGCCGATTAATAGCAGCTTGATCTGTGATGCTGGTTAGCACTTTTTGGGTTCTGAGTTGTTGGAGAGGGAGGTTAGGCAGGTAGGTTGATTTACCAAGAAGTCGTAATTGCGCGTTCCTGCCATCTTGAAGGTGGGAGATCAACCACACAAGATGATGACAATGGAGGTGTGTGGTGAAGCTCAGTCCAGAGTAAGCTCTCAGGACACTCTAAGCTCTCTGGGCGCAAGGTGAGACGTCGTGAAGGTTGTTGCCGTGGGGTGCAGGTGGGTGGGGAAGATTGCTGTAGGGTAGCGGTAGTGTAGTGAAATGTAGTATGGTGGAAAGGCGGTGGGAGTTGATAGCGTGATGGGGGGATTGGGGTGGTCGCGAATGCGCTGCGACGATTCGTGGACGGATGGAAATCAGTGAGGTGAATGGAGATCCGTCTGTTGTTTTGGGCGTTTGTATCGGCGGGAGAGTAGACTGAGTGTTGTAGTTGCGGTGGCGGATGCCTCCAGCGAGCCGGCTGTTCTTTTGTCGAGGTTCCGCCTCGCCAAACCAACCTCGAGGGCAGGTACGCTACAGTACATTCATGGGTCTCAATGGTAGCCACTGGAGCCACAACACATTGTCTTGATGGGTTTAGTATGAGTCCAGGCCCCAAAAAGAGGGACCTGAATTGTTGGAGAGACCAGAGCTATTACTGTTATTGTCCAACCAACAGGGAGGAACAATAACCCTGGTGGTAGTTAATACGAGCGATAAGCCACTTCACGTCACAAATTAAGGGTAGTATATGTATTGTAAAAGTGCTCTGTCCTGAGACGTATATTTTTATTGTTGTACACTCGTCTTATCCATTCTTCATGAAGCCCGAGTAGCCCCACCGTATGCGGTCTAGAACCTTGAGCTGTTGCTGAATGCCGCTGTTGATATTACACAAATCATTCACATCTTCGAGGAACTCCCTCTCAATCTCGCCAGGAAAGAGCTTGCTCGCGCGTTGCCGTAAGATGTGAACCTCACATAAAAGCAATCCATGGTCCTTGTATGATAAAATGTTGTTTTGTGTCGGGGTCGCTAGCGTCAGAATTCGGTCAATATTTCGAAGAACTCGGACTGCTTGACCTGCTTTCCGGCCTTGTTTCGATCCTCGTCTACTTCCAAATACACCGCCTAGGTATCGGAAGACTGCAAAACCTACCAATACACCGGGTGTCAATCCGACAAAGCCAAAGACCAACTCTTGACTCTTGAGCAGTGAGTCTATACCGCTCAAGGCAAATTGCACATCGACCTTGGTCTTTTGAACCTGTATCAAAAGTGTTCGGATAAGATCACCACGAACTGTGCCTTTGAATGGCTGTCGAAGATCTTTCTCATAGGCTCGCAACACTGGCGTAAGATCTCCCTCTCTGACCTTTGCCCGGATTTCCATTATCTGTGCTTCGTTCAACGGCCCAGCTGTGTCCGTCGAGGTTTGGGGGTTGTCAATTGCGAATTCAACAACCATACGCTCAAGGCTCTCTCTGTCACCCTTTAGACTTTCCTTGCTCATAATAGCAATATCGCTATCTTTGTCATGTCGTATAGTGCCAATGACATTTTTCGTTGGCGCAACAATCCAGTTTGACCAAAAGTCCTGTACTGTGGCGCCAAAATCACGAACCCAAGTAACAATTTCAGCTTTCCTGCTTACCAAAATTCGGAGAATCGTAGTCGAAGAGAGAAGTAGTACACCGGCAGGTAACCAGTACCTTATTAGTTTGGATGGTCGCCCGTACTTCGAAGCGAGTTTCTGGGAGGTGGAAATGTGTTTTGGTACATGCGTTTGAAGAATATGTTGAAGTCGGCGAGATAACTTTGCCGGTCTGATCGATGCAGTGTCGTCAATTCCACGGGAAGAAATCTCAGGGTCATCTTCGACACTCGCAAATACCGTATCTTCAAAGTCAGATACACCGGACTCGAGAGTTGTCACGTTTTTCAAAACGTTGTCCATGAGCGCTATGCTCCTCTCTACAACAATCTTCCACTCATGACTGTCAGCTTCATCGACCTTTAAAAGCTCGCTGTTCTCATCGTTGATGCCAAAATTCAAACCTTCATCCATGAGTACCCCCAATCCACTTGCACCCATCTCTCGTAATAGCCTTAGTCGTGCTTGGTTGTGTCTAGCTTCTGAGCGGCAGAGAGCAATTGGAGAGAGAACCCGTCGTTGAATATCGGCCACAGATCGTTCCCGTATGCTGTCCCGAACCAATCCATAGAATTGTTTCCATTGATCTGTCAAACTCGTTCCAATATGCCTGGCAGATATGCCTTCTTCCGGAAATTGTCGAAGCTGCACAACTCTACTCCTCGTATCTCTGTATATGTCTTTTGACCAAGCAAAAAGCCTCAACGGAGATGTTTGAACAGTGTAGAGACTTGAATATGGATATGAACCCAAGACCTCGTCCCAATACCATATATCATCATTCAGTGGTATTGTCTGCTCCAAGAGAGTGTTGAGAAGTAGACCATAGGTCTGGACCGTCGCTTTACTGACGAGAAGCCATTCCAACTCAGCTTCATATACACTTGTGGGCTCGTCTTCCTCCCGCTCTGCCTCGAAGTCCGAAAGAGCTGCCTGCTGCAGTAGTGTTGAAATTCGCCAGGGTGAAAGAAGGGGACTGGATGACGAGGTTGTAGATAGAGCCTTTACTATCAGTTGTAGTTCAGCGATTCGTGGGGAGGGGGAGAGTTTGTGGCTTTCCGCTGCGAAGTCGCCCTCGTGTGCTGTACGTGGAACTAGATGCACGCGGTCGAGTTGGCCGTCAACGCGACGTATTTGGCTGTAAGAATTGTTAGCAGGGCAGAGCTTTGCGTGGTATATCTAAGGGGCTTACTCTGCAACAATCGACATTACGGAGCTGGTGACATTTGGGAGCAGTCTAGTCAAAAGTCGACCCGCATACTTTGAGAAGAGCTGTGGATTAAAAAGTTGGCAAGGCGTTCCGGTGCAGCGGCACAAAGCGGCACTCCTTCTTAACTTCCCCTCCCAGTATCACATGATTCGAATTTTCAACCTTGACCAAACAATAATGTTCCACTATCAATTTGCCTTCTAATTAGCATCTACTCTATTAAAATTCTAAAGACCAGTTTAAAACCGTTTTTTTATATGACTAAAGATAAAAAACATCAAAAGTTACAGTAAAGCCATCCCACCCTCTTCCTAACTCTCAAAATCCATCAAACTAGAACTGTAATGGGGTGTGATTTTGTACCGGTCATTAGCAGAAGGGCGATGTTGTTTCCTCTCAAAAAGAGGTACGAATTTCTTAGGTAACTCTATAGGTACCTGATTTGCAGAAGCGATCTCACCACTGGCAGCATCTGCTTTGGGATCTTTTGCAAGATCAGCTTGACTTGCTAAATATCGTTCTCGCCTGATTTTTCTCCGCCTTGCCAAGTTTCCAAGGCGTTTCTTTAGTCGTCTCGGTTTTCGTTTGTACTTGGTTCCCGAGACAGCTTCCGCAATCCTAAGAACAGTAGATTTGAATCCTTTCTTTTCCTCTAGATCGTGGGCTCTGATGAGCAGAACCCGGAGTCGAAGACGATTCAGTTCGTGCAATAGTCTAGAGCCCTCCCAACGATCTGGGTTGAAAAGTTTCATGTCATTGATGTTACGGTTCAGCGTATCAAGAAATTTTCTGTGAGGTACAATCCCGGTTCTGTCCAGAAGATCTCGAATCCAGTAGATGCCCTGTGGACTCTGGCTCTTGATGTACGCATGCATGAGAGTCCTGAGTGTTGGAATTCCAATACGCGATTGCGGTATGCGAAGGCGGTGGGAGTAATTGTTCCAGAAGTCTATGGCCAATTGAGATTTACCTCTTCTCACAAGCATAGTCATGGTCCCAGTCAGCAACCCTTGCTCAATTCTTATCCCCGACTCTTCCAAGGACGTAATGGTATTCTCAACCAAATCCAGGAGCTGGAGGGGAGTCCGGTTTTTAACATTCATAACATGCCACGTAAGACAGGCGGCAATCGCATATGAGATATCATCTCCGCGATCTTGAGCCTCTTTGATCATCATCATGGCGTTTTCGCGGCCCTGCGTTTTTATACATGCCAGTGCAGCCATCGCAAACGTCCTGGGTCGTATCTCAATGTTATCAGCACGCGCCATCGTGTATATTTTGAAAGTAGCAAGCGGATCCTTATTCTTGTGTGTTGCGGAGATGGCACGATGAACACCGAGAGGGTCCCAAGTCTGCTCCTGTTTACCCAGGACCGACAAAGGAATAAGTCGTTCAGCAAGTCGTTCAGGATTCGGAGAATCACTGCCAGCAAGTTGGGCAAGGTAATCCAAGTTCTCTTTACCAGTAAATTGCCCCTGGACTCCGCCGCAAGCACAAATCTTTTGATAGAGAGCTTGAACCTCTTGAAATGAAAACTTCCACGTGGTGTAAGAATGGTGCAGAATAATGTTTACAGACACGGTATCGATCGGACATTGGACCGAGGACATGAGTTCTATCCAACGAAAGAGAGCATCCATCTCTTTGGCCTTGCAGTAAATGTCTATCATTATGTTGGAAAGGAAGGGCGAAAACTTCAACAGACCTTCACGAACGAAAAAGCCGATAAATTCTTCAGTCTCTTGAAGGGAATGAGCTTTGACAAAAACCTTCAGTATTGGCGCTAACGAAGCATCGAATTTTTCCGAAAGATTTGGCTCTGTCGAAGATATTTGAATCAAGTCTTCTTTCACCCCAATCCAGTCTTTCCTGAGAGCCTTTGCATAAGCAAACTGGCCGTAAATGCTCAAATCTTCCGGAGTAGGTGCATACGACCGTCGTAATTGGGCATAATATGAAAGGGCAACATCCTCGCGATTTGCGTCGATGCATATTTGAATCATGGCCTGATAGATGGCCTGCGGATGTTTGAAGGAAGCAGCACGAGGAAGAAAACGGTCAACTAAATCCGCGACCTTCTGAAGATCCCTAGAGGAATTCCACGTGCGTGTGATGACTCTAAGGAGTGGAGTGGTGGTAACCGGCAATCCACTGGCTTTACCCATTTTGACAGTAATACTCAATATATACTCTGCATCGCCCAATCGGTCCAGTTTTATCGCGGAATAAATGACCCGGTTGATAACCATGTCAAACTCGTCTGCAGTCGCCAATACTTTTGAATAGATTTTTTTGAAACATCTGATGGTATCTTTGTGTCGACCTAGGCGATAATTGGCGTTGATGAAGTGTCCGATAGCTGGAGGGGTGGCGGTTCTTGCCCCTTTAGAGCAGTAGTGTGTAAGAGACTGATATATATTACATGTACATTCATACAATCCATAACGACTCGTCACCTCGCAGAGTCCTTCTCCGTTAGAAATTGCCAATTCCCAATCCAAGTCGGCCGGCTCGTTGTTATTGGCAGTCTTGAGATAAATAGATGAAAGCTTTTTAAGCTTCCATTTGGGTTGCTTTTTAATCTTCTCGTTTTCTCGAAAGTCGTTGAGTGAGTGTTCTATGACAGTATGTGGTGAAAATAGGAGAAATTGAACCGCATCCATGGACTCTGAGTAGGGCAAGACAGTGTCAAGAATCTTAGTCAAGTATTTTATGTTTTCTCGATCCTTACATGTTTTCGAAAGTTGACATGCAGCATCGAGCAGTTCTGGAACTAGGCCTGAATCAGAGGTAACAAGATATCCTTCTTCAAAAGCTTCGAGGAAACGCAGCGCGGCTGCATCCAGATCAGTCGAGTCTTCAACACACGCAAGGAGCTTAATGACGTCGGAAGCGACCCTTTTCTGGCGGTATTGTAACTGGGTTTCTGATGTCTCGCCTACTTTTAAATTTCCTTCTGGGACTGGGGATAAAGTCGGGTTTGATAGACGTTTCCAAGTGTCCATTCGAGGTTTTGAAATCGGGAGAATGCTTGCAGATGCATGGTTCTGGTGGGCGCTGATCATGGGTTTCTTTTGCGTTGGCTTGCCTACATTGGGAATGGCATCAGAGACTTGATCAGCGATCTTGTCCGGAAGACCTTCGCCCACAGATTTGGACTGAGGCATGCTGTGGAAAGTTTTGTTCGGCACCTGCTCCAGGTCTTTTGTCTCCTCCACCCGCTCCAGCGATAAACCCATCCCTCCTTCTACAATATTTGCGTCGGCGTCGTCCATCAAACTTTGATTGGTCTCTTTTGTCAACTTCCTCATCATCGAATCGCTCTTGAACACAATGGCAGGATCGTTGGCAACATCTTGCAAATCGTTGGCAAGGCCATGATAATTCTTTGCCTCCTTTATCTTCCGGGAGTTTTTGTGTACAACTCGTGCAGTGTGTATCCTCCGTCGACGATCTTCCGTCAGCAGCCCAGCGCTCAGTGCGAATGTACAAGTTGTTCCCAAGGCGAGATGTCGAAGAGTGCGAAGTGCCCCTTTGGAAGGCACAGGGAGATTTGCAGGCATGGCGGATTTGTTATAGCCATCGCGAAGGTGTCATTACGAATATAGACTCTAGGATGTTTTCTCGGAATTTCGGATGGTCGATGGTGGCATGAAGAAGGGAGAGATTGTTAAAATGTCGAGGTCGATAACATCCGATTCTCGATTTATTCCAGGTTGCACAAGCCTCTCGCGTTATGCAGGACGTGCAGGGGAGACAGCGAGTGGGGTGGTACCGCGCTTAGGGCGCTTAATTGATTAGAGGCTTTGTATATTTGGAGCGGGAATTGGTTTTCAATGATTTATCCAAAAATCTCACTGGTCAACAGCCAAGTGATAGTATCTTGTCCTTGTCGAATATGTAAGTTGAAAGTGAAGATATATATTGTCTAACCCGCATGCTATGCACGCATCCAACGCCGCCCATATGCTCTCCTAGATGTACATTTATGTTACAACCCACGCCCTGATATCCATCCCAAAACTGTCATACAATTCCTCACACCCGGTAATGCAATGCGCGTTAAACAACACCCTCCAGGTTTTCGGAAGCAAAATGGACCCCTAATTGTCGCAATATTGACTGGTACAAGAACAACATACACCCGCTTTGAACACTGGTCCACACAAATCTGGGCCCCACCCCGCGAAACCACCCAGCTACCCCCTCAGTCTCTCTAATAACATTCAACCCGGTCAAAACAGAGGAGGTGTCCAGATTGATTGATCCTGGTCGAGGGGTATGCGTTGAAGGGGATGATGTTGATATCCTTCGAATCTGCTTCTGAATTGTAGAAACTGACCTAGTAGTGCCGTTTGATTTCGCGGGTCTCGGAATATTCGACTGTTTTACAACTGGCTCTGGTTGGTTGACTTGTGTTTGAATCCGTGTCTTCACCACATCAAGTGGGCAGGTTATAACACCGGCCAACCCCCCAGCAGCTGCTCCTGTGAGAAGTTCCAAAGGTAGTCCAATTTCTCTGCTTTGCTTCCACTGTCTTGCCCACGTTTGCCCCTGCTCGTAAAATGTGAATTGTAAAGCGGAAAACGGAAGATCTCTAAATATTGTAGCTTTGTATCCATAGAAAAGGGCGGAGAAGCCCTCCTGCCGGTATATCGTTCTTGCAGCATGAGAAAATCCCTTGTAATTGTATCCAGACTGGAAAAAGGGATTGTTGTATCGGCCTTGCAATTGCAATCGAGTTTTGAGAACCTCTGAGGGGACGTATATAAAAGATGCTGCCCCATCGGCAATAAACCCTGTCATGATATAAGTATTTGCTGCTTCCACAAGTCCGCGAGAACTACATACCACTTGCGAGATAAGCAAGCTGGGGATTGATCCCATAGTCAATCATATTCCTCTTGCTATATTCGTAGGTGCCGAAAAATATAATCGTTCCTGGGAATGATCCCAGCATAGCCGGTAGCCAACCTCCATACAGACCCCGTCTAATACCCTCCTGGCGAAAAATGGTAGAATACGAGGATGCCATCGTTGTATATTTTGGCGGGATGTGCGGATCTCCTTGTTGGCGCGTCTTGACTGTATCTAATGAATGCATCAAAAGATCTCCTGTTGTGCCACCCAGTCCACCAGCGATCATACACTACTGGCCGTTAGAACTGCATAGGTTGAAGGTATTCCCATCTTACATGTAAGTAAGGCGGCCTTGCCTCCTCCTCGATCTCTTTCGGTGCCATGTTTCCAGATCGCAGAGCCGTCCCTCCCAGCTTGATATCTGCAAAGGTCTCGCCGCCTGTCGGCACTCCATCGTCAACAAGTTCGAATTCGTTGCGATTCTGCGTTCTGCCTGGTGTTCCTGGGGAGAAAAAATTGAAAATGGAGGTCAGGGACATGGCCCTCCCTCAGTTCTGTGTAAAGTCCCCGTGGGGTTCGTGAGCGAGTGTCTGAAGGAAAGTAGTTGGATGTCGGAGCAGCAATCGCGAATGTTGTGGTACTGCACTGTTGGGTGGTATGGGATGGGACTTTTTTAATTTCTGCCAAGGCAAGCCAGCTGCGCTGCCGTACAGGGTAGCCGCCTCCACGAGGCTACGCTTCTGGAGGGAGTAGAGATATTTGGGGATTTTATTAGTTCCCCATCGGGTTTGAATTATTTGCAGATTTTGTTCATTTATTATTCATACAATCCCCTATCCTATTATCAAATCCTTTCAGGCCCATTGAGGTGCGTCTTCTCTCCTCCCCTTCACCACTTTCGTCTTCCCTTTGAACTCCCACCACCTGATCGGCCCCGAGCTTGCCCAAGGCCACAAAATATTTGTCACTTTTCCTTGAATCAAGTTGATGGGAATAGGCCCGTAGTAATTGCTGTCCAAAGATTTCATGCCATCTCGATTGTCCCCTTCCACCCATACATGGCCCGCCGGAATTTCTGCAATAGGAGCTGGGTAAGGTGCACGAGGATACACCACATCTCCCTCCACGGCTATGATTCTCTTGATGGCGAGCACCTCTGGATTAACTGGACTCCTATAGCTTCCAATTAGTAGCATCGTTTAGACGAGAGTAAGTAAACATGACATACCAAAATGACACGAGCATCCCCCGCTGTAAATTGTGCCCGGGATTCCATTTGTTGACCCAGCATAAATCTTTCGACAGACTTTCATCGTAGCTTGTATTGAGATAGGGGTACATCGAGGCCCCAGTAATTTTGTGTACCTCTCCGATATTTTCGTTGAAGAAGACTACGGCTGGGATCCAAGATGCAAAAATGAGGAGGTTGTATCCAGAATGGCGGAGGAAAGGCTTGGATTGTGACATGCGCTGAAGAAGCGAGTTGAGACGACTCATGGCCGTAATGGCCAAAGGCCTAGTGTAGAAGTGTAGAAGTGTCTGGGATTTCAATTGTGTGGTGGGATTTATGTGTGTGTAGGGACGGGAGTTCTAAGGTTGTCAAGGTCATATGCCAAGGCTCACAGCCTTGCTTGTACATATGAGAAAAGTATAGCCTTCTCAAGCTCACCTCTTCATTGGTCTAAAGTTTAATATTGAAAATTGTCCCAAGTGTTTAGAAAGTTGGAACGAGTTAGGTAAGCACTTCGTTTATTGTCTTCTGTGAGAGCGTCTTCCAAGTACAGATTTTCATTATTTCATTCAACCGGAGAGGTCCTAGCTAGCTGTCTGCATTCGTGAGCTTCGTGCCCCTCCATGCGCCCGCAATGCAAATATTTCACCAGAATGCTTTTTAAAATATCCCCATCCCTCAAATGCATTTACACAACCTCTACAGCATTTTCATCCGAATCAGACATACTTTCATCTCCACTGACTTCGGCATTCTCTCTCTCCCGCTTCTCCATCAAAGCCTGCAACTCAGCGTCGTCGTTCTCAGTAACCGCCTTTGGCTCCATCTTAACGATGCAATTTCCTCCAGCCCCCTCAATGTTCTTTCGGATATCAATAATCGCAGCCTCCAAAGTTTCAATGCCAACAGCCTTCTCTAAGCACGTACTCGTGAGGACGTATAATGGCGGCGAGACAAGCTTGACTTTGACTTGGTTATCTGGGGTGTTTCTGGCCTCTGCAGTTCGCAGAGCAGTCTTGACAGCATCAATGCCCTCATATCCAAAGCATGTAACCTCAACATCCGCTCGCACCTTCGTTGGCTGTGGTGTAAGACGCTTTCCGATGTAGGATTTGAATTCGTCAGCGACGGTATCGTTTGGAAATGAGATATCCTGCCAGACATCCGGGTTTCTATAACTTGTTAGTCGAGACCCCAAAAATCATACCAAGGGCTCTTACGTGATTGACAGCTTGAAGGCATCTACAGCATGTCCATATTTCTTGTTTAGCGGCCAACCGATGCGCTCATACAAATCTTCGATAGGATGCTGGGTCTTTTCCGCCACATGTCGCATGATCGAGTGTACCATTTTGCCCTTGTTATATCTCTCTTCACACTTGATGATATCCTCAGGTGAGACTCTTCGTTTCGAAAGATCGATATATCCTATTTCCCCCCGCATTAGCATTTACTCGCTATCAAGGGTTGATAGCGGGGTCAAAACTCCACCTTTCTCCTTGTCAACTCTCAAAACCACCACAACTTCATTTCGTCCCACTCGAATGAGTTTCTGGATACTTCTGATACGTCGCCTCGACAATTCGGAGAGTAAAATCATGCCATCGATGTTGTCGTATTCGAGAAGTTTGACATAGGCTCCCATTTCCGCGATCTGTGTATCTTATGAGCATTCTGCTTTTTTTCTCTGCAAATAAACTGCCAGTGTCGTACCTGCTTCACGTTCACCATGACGAAGCTGTCAATCTCTGGGAACTTCTCCTCGTAGAATCGGCAATTTGTCAAAGACATCTTTGCGGTTATTGCGCAGCGGGGCGCGTGCTAATTAGGGAGTATTCGAGGGGCGCTTCGTTGCTGAGAATATAGGGTTGTGGCGAGAGGAATTTCCGGCGCTGCTCGTGGGCGCTTTTTAAATGTGGAATGGGCAAAGTTGAGAGAGTGGTCGTTGTTTGCGGGCGTTGGGTATGGTAGAGTCACCAAGTTGACCCCAACATGGCAGCTCAAAATCTCAGTGTGGCATGTGCGGATTCGGTTAGCGCGGATCGGGCTTGGCACGGGATTTTCCCCGGAGCGTGGCGGGAGACTTAGAGCTCAGAGCTCTTGAGCAATGCCATCCTGGTGAGGGAAGGGAATCTGGAGTTCCAATACAAGTTGTAGAAGCTCGAGTCCCAAACACGCACCAGGCGAGCAGATGATCGCGAACCTTTGACCTACCCTGCTTGTACCTCGAGCTTACCTCTCTACCCACTTCCCCAAATGCGAAGCTCTCCTATCAAAAGCTGAGCTGCCTCCACGGTGGACTCACCGTTGTCAACATGTCGCTCTCTGCATCGCTTTCCAGTGCTCAGAGCTTCACAAACACAAGCTTATCTAGCAGCATGGGCACAACCACCACAGCATCATTGGCTTTAGCCACCGCAAATGCAGTGACAGATCCTCCTCCAACCTCATCATGGCTGTGGATTTTTGGTCGAATGATCGTTTCTACGATTCAATTCGTACCAGGTGTTCTGTACTGGTTGATCACCTTTACCACTATTACGATGCCCTCTTTTCTCTTTACCCTCTTTTCAACAAGTCTCACCGTTACCATGAATGCAACCACCTTGTATGTATATTTTCTGTTTCTGCCTGTCTATATACGTGTTGCCCAGTGGCTAATATCTGCAGGATGTTGATTATGGTCGCATTCATGTCAACGATAAGTTGGTTCGTTCGATATAGATTTCTAAACATGTATGCCCGTTTACCTCCAGAACCCCAACGAAAAGAGCCGCAGGTAGATCTGTATCCGGATACGCAGGAGGAGGGATCCAAATCGGGATTTTCCAATTACCTGGACGAATTTCTGAGCGCCATCAAGGTGTTTGGATACATGGAGAGACCCGTATTCCACGAACTTACGCGAAGCATGCAAACAAGGAAACTCATAGCAGGCGAAACGCTGAACTTAGAGGAGGAGAAGGGATTCTGCTTGGTAGTTGATGGTCTGGTGGAAATCTTCGTCAAGTCCTCTAGAGAAGGCCGCGAATCTGATTCCGAAACGCTCTTCAACAAAAATGATTCGGACAGTGGTGATGACAACAATATGGGCAGTGGGCATCAAGGTTATCAATTATTAACCGAAGTGAAGAACGGTGCCCCGATGTCTTCTCTGTTCTCTATTTTGTCTCTCTTTACTGAGGATGTTAAATTGAGACACACCGAAGATGATAACATTGAATCAAGTGCTTCAAGTGCTAGTTTCCGTCATCAACGATTTCCGTCAAGTGCTGGGTTCGAGTACGACCACCGTCACCACGATACACCCCCCTCGCTTCCACCCAGTCCCATATATGGTGCTCCTCCCAATGAACCAAGCTCTGCAGGTCGGAGAGATCGCAGGTCTTCAACCATGGTGGGCTCCACGCCTGGCGGTAGTGGCACCACCCTCCCAAGAGTTCCACCTCTGTCACTCGATGCTGCAGGAGACCAGAAGCCAAGACCGAAGGCACGAAGGAACAATACTCATTCTGCGCATCCTGACATAGTGGCCAGAGCTACAGTTGATACCACCATTGCCATCATTCCAGCAAGTGCATTCCGTCGGTTGACAAGGGTTTATCCCAAAGCTACTGCACACATTGTTCAGGTCATTTTAACGAGATTGCAGAGGGTCACTCTTGCTACAAGCCATTCGTACCTTGGATTGACCAGCGAAGTTCTTAGAACGGAGAAACACATGAATAAGTACACAACTTATGAGTTGCCCAACTTTCTGCGTGGGGATGCTTTGGAACGTCTCAAGGAGAAGTTTACTCGTGAACGGGAAAGAATTGGTCCTGAAGAGGGCAGCAAGGGAATCGCATTGCACAATTCCGGCGCCGGTCGAAGACGTCGATCAAGTAACAGCCTTCGAAAAGAAGCCACAGTTCATGCATCTTCCGCGAAGGGAGCTGCGTCTTTGAACGAAAATACTTTTGATGAGCCCTCCCCACGCGATGCGAGCACAAATCCAAGCCCGGGCGATTTGCTCACCAATATACAAATGTCACGGTCCGGAGGCCGACGAACTAATGGAAATGCTAGTCAAGACACTCCCCTATCTAAAGGACAAGCTCCAGAAGTTTGGCATCACGATAGTCAGAGTCCACTTGCACAACGGAGTTTCAATCCTTTCGCACACACTTTAAAGCCACGCATAACATTACATCGCCAGGAGTCTATTGATGAAGACAGCATGTTTCGTGGATCAATCCTAGAATGTATCTTCAAAGCCATTGGCCTCACAAACACCAAAAATGCTTTGAAAATGGTGGATTCTGTTGAAGCTTCGCCAAGGCTTGTATCTTACGACCAGAGAAAACAGAAGGCGGTGTTCAGCAGCAATGCTTTCGGATTCATTGATCCCTATGAGGCCTCTGTCGATGCGGACACTGAATCAGTGACCTCCGGTGGAATAAGTGTGGGAGGTTTCCCCAGTACACAAGGATTGGCCCAAGAATTGAAAGACGAAGTGGAAATCGTTTACTTTCCCAAGGGGTCTGTTCTCGTGGAACAAGGAGAGCGCAACCCGGGGTTGTACTACGTTATAGATGGTTTCCTCGACGTTAGCGTCCCTGTGGATGAGAAGTCTGAGTCTACTGTTCTTGGGTCATCACATCGACCCTCCACCAAACCTGGTGAAGAGCCGCTTTCTCGGATAAGAACGGGCTCTTCTCGAACATCCCTACCAGGAACCGCAAACAATAATGACGGAAAGAAGCGCAAATCAAAGGGACGCAAAACACTTTCTCTCATCAAACCCGGTGGAATTGCTGGGTATATCGGTACCATTTCAGCCTATCGCTCTTTCATCGATGTCGTGGCCAAAACCGATGTCTACGTTGGGTTCTTGCCACGCTCATCATTGGAAAGGATCGTTGAAAAATACCCCGTTGTTTTGCTGACAATGGCAAAACGCCTAACGAGCCTTTTGCCTAGACTCATCCTACATATTGATTTCGCCCTCGAGTGGGTTCAAGTCAGCGCTGGACAAGTTATCTACCATCAAGGTGATGACAGTGATGCCATTTACATTGTCTTGAACGGTCGTCTGCGACTAGTTCTGAACAATGATGAAGCCGAAATGAAGGTTGTGGGCGAGTACGGCCAGGGTGAGAGCGTGGGCGAACTAGAAGTCATGACGGAGTCCACTCGGCCAGCAACACTGCACGCTATTCGTGACACAGAACTCGCAAAGTTTCCAAAGACTCTGTTCAACAGCCTTGCACAAGAGCACCCAGGGATCACCATCAAAATATCTCAAATCATAGCATCGCGTATGCGAGCTTTGATTGAGGATCCAATTTTTGACCAAGGCAAAGAAAAGGTGACGGGAGCTAAAAGTAACAAAGTGTCTTCCACTGTCAATCTCAGAACAGTGGCCATTCTTCCAGTTACCGCTGGTGTGCCAGTTGTTGAGTTTGGCAGCCGTTTGATGAACGCGCTATCCCAGATAGGGGCAGCGAATGGTGTCACATCACTCAACCAAGCTGCAATTCTCAATCATCTCGGACGGCATGCCTTTAGTCGTATGGGCAAATTAAAACTGTCACAGTATCTGGCTGACCTCGAAGAGAAATATGGTCTCGTCTTATACGTTGCGGGTAAGTTTCAACTTTCTTAGACTTTTGTTCCCATTGAAAGATGTTGTCCTTCGAGCTGAAATAATAAAGCTCGGGTATTATTCAGTCTCCAGTTTTGCTTTTATCATTATGCTAATATGAAAACAGACACCAACGTAAACTCGCCTTGGACCCAAACTTGTATAAGTCAAGCTGATTGTATATTGCTTGTTGGTCTAGCCGAAGGTTCTCCAGCAATCGGAGAATACGAGCGCTTCCTCTTGGGAATGAAAACGACGGCAAGGAAAGAATTGGTTCTCTTGCATGCAGATAGGTTTGTCCCTCAAGGAGTAACCAGAGCCTGGCTACGTAACAGAGTGTGGATTAATGGCGGTCATCACCATGTACAAATGGCTTTCAGAACAAGCTCTGTTCCAGTTCATCCCCAAACGAGGAGGTTTGGTTCCACCCTCAAACAGAGGGTTCAAGTCCTTCAAGCAGAGATACAGAAGTACACATCTCGCAGAGTCCGACAAACTCCGCTATATTCAGCAGATACGCCCTTCAAAGGAGATTTCCATAGGATTGCTCGGCGACTGTGTGGCAAATCAATCGGTCTTGTTCTGGGAGGCGGTGGTGCTAGAGGTATTACGCAGGTTGGGATTATCAGAGCGTTAGAGGAAGCCGGTATTCCCATCGACATTATCGGAGGCACTTCAATTGGCTCCTTCATAGGAGCCTTGTACGCTCGTGATGCTGATGTTGTTCCCATGTATGGCCGGGCGAAGAAATTCTCAGGGCGTATGGCTAGCATGTGGCGTTTTG
Source organism: Hymenoscyphus fructigenus (assembly GCA_001414455.1). Classification (NCBI taxonomy): domain Eukaryota; kingdom Fungi; phylum Ascomycota; class Leotiomycetes; order Helotiales; family Helotiaceae; genus Hymenoscyphus; species Hymenoscyphus fructigenus. The sequence continues at coordinate 290,880 of LKUV01000047.1, read as the reverse complement.
CCTTGGATCTAACATACCCTTCCGCGTCCTATACCACTGGGCATGAGTTCAACCGTGGCATCTTCAAAACCTTTGGGAACACCCAAATTGAAGATTTCTGGCTAGAATTCTACTGCAACACCACCAATATTAGCAAAAGTCGCTCGGAGATCCATACAAGTGGTTATGCGTGGCGTTACGTGCGAGCATCCATGTCACTTGCTGGTTTGCTTCCTCCACTTTGCGATGAAGGCAGCATGCTACTCGATGGGGGTTATGTGGACAATCTTACGGTTACGCATATGAAGTCTCTTGGAGCGGATGTTATATTCGCTATTGATGTAGGAAGTCTTGACGACGATACTCCACAAACCTTTGGAGACTCGTTGTCTGGATTTTGGGCTTTTGCCAATCGATGGAACCCCTTTTCATCGTACCCCAATCCACCTACATTAGCTGAAATCCAAGCACGACTTGCATACGTTTCAAGTGTGGATGCTTTAGAACGAGCCAAGAATACACCAGGTTGTCTCTACATGAGACCACCAATAGACGACTATGGTACTCTGGACTTTGGGAAGTTTGATGAGATTTATCAGGTCGGTTACAAGTATGGACAGGCTTTCTTATCGCAGATGAGAGAGCAAGGAGTCCTACCATTATTAGATGAGACGGAAGAGAAGAAGGCTCTGCGGAGAACTATGGCCCCTCGCAGAGCAAGTATATAGGCGAGATGCATAGTCTGGGTGTTCTGGTGGTAGATTTTTAAGGCGTTTTTGGGAATACCCGATTCATTGCATTAGAATAGGTAGGTAGATATTAGCGCACAAGCGGCATCTTGTTTTGACTTGCAACTTTCAACTGTTCATTTTCTACCAAATGCCGCGGAAACTTGACAATTTGTTCTTTGGAATAACCGATCAGAAGTAAAACAATAAGATAGCACTGGCTCGGCTAGGTGCTTTTCGGCAATAGGCGGTCTCCGCGCCCTCCTGCCGCTAGGCCCACCGGGTCTTTCCTAAAGAAGCCAAGTTCGTACCTCGTCTCAAACCTCATTGGACAATCTTCACCTCTCAAATCACTATTTCACAAACTTCACTTTTCATCCAAATAATGCCCAAGTATCGGTGAAGTTAAGATATAAGTAGCCGGCATCTCGGGTCGTCTCATCCTTCGCTCTCTTTTGCTTCACCCTGCAGCACAACTGATCTTACACTGATGTTCTTAGGGAAATATTGATAAGTATTTTAATTTTGCTTATCTTTTAACGATGTCTGGAAAGAGTGTCTTCTTGGGGGATTTTGTGCATTGCAAGGACTTGGATAATCTAGAGACTCTTGAAGATACTGCCGTTTTCGTGGATGAAAATGGAGTTATCGTGGCAATTGAAGCGGGGTGTGACCTGAAGAAAGCTGAGGAGGTCAGCATTCCCCGATTGGGATGGGAGAAGAGAAATGTCACAGTTCGAGTCGCTAAGAAGGGGCAATTCTTCTTTCCTGGATTCATAGGTATGTCCTCTTTCTTAATGATCAGAGACTGGTGTAAACGTGAGATGCTGACTCTTAGGAAGATACACATATTCACGCACCCCAATTTCCAAATGCTGGTATCTTTGGGAAGTCAACTCTCTTGGATTGGTTGACCACGTATACTTTCCCCATGGAAAGCAGTCTTAAGGACTTGGCTAGGGCAAAAACAGTCTATACTAGATGCATCAAACGGACTCTCTCTCACGGGACTACCACTGCTGCTTACTATGCGACTATTCATGTTCCTGCCACCAACCTACTTTCCGACCTCTGTCTCGCTAATGGCCAACGTGCTTTTGTTGGGAGATGCTGTCTAGATACTTTATCGCCAGAGTGGTACAAGGACGAATCACCAGCCCAAGCAATTGAAGCAACCAAACAAACTATCGCCCACATCGCGGAAATCGATCCCTCGAATAAACTCATCACACCCATCCTCACGCCAAGATTCGCACCAGGTTGCACAACAGAACTCATGACTCAACTCGGAGCTCTACACAAGGAAACTAATCTCCCAATCCAAACCCACATCTCGGAAAACAAGGGAGAACTTGATCTGGTTAAAGAACTCTTCCCTGATTCCCCAAATTACACCTCTGTTTATGATTCTCACGGTCTCTTGACCCCGAAAACTATCTTAGCTCATGCAATCCATCTCGATGAATCGGAAGTAGATCTTATTCTCGAGAGGAAATCAAAGGTTTCTCATTGCCCATGTTCGAACTCTAGCATCACATCTGGAACTTGCAAAGTCCGGTGGCTACTAGAGAAGGGCGTAGAAGTGGGATTAGGGACGGATATGAGTGGTGGGTACAGTCCTTCGATTCTAGAGGCTGTGAGACAAGCTAGTCTTGTTAGTAGACATGTGGCTATGGGCGGGGACGACAAGGCGAAATTGTCTATTGAAGAGGTTCTTTATCTAGCGACAAGGGGAGGTGCAAGTGTTGTGGGACTTGGGGAGAAAATTGGGGGGTTTGGAGTTGGGATGGAGTGGGATGCTCAGTTGATTGGTCTTGGACCTAATTATTGGGCTGAGGATGAGGGGAATCCAGAGGGTGTCAAGGCTACGGAAATTGTGGAGGAAAGCCCGGTTGATATGTTTGGATGGGAGAACTGGGAGGAACGGATTGCGAAGTGGGTGTTTAATGGGGATGACCGGAATACCCTTGCGGTTTGGGTTAAAGGTCGTTTGGTGCATGAAGTTAAGAAGTGAAAGCTTCTCTCTTTTTTAAGATCCTGGATTGGATGTCTGGTTGGAAATTTCTTGGAGGGATGTAATAGTGGTGGGCTTGGGATTTTTCTTCTGCATACCTTCGGTTGGAAATTTTCAAATTTAGAGGATGGCGAATGGATCTTTAGGATAACGAATCACGGCCGATAGAAGTTAGATAGATGGAATGCGATGAGTTCACACTATTTTGAGGAGTGATTCTGGCGATTGGGCCTTCTCGGGTGGAGGTCCGAGTGAGCCACGGTCGAGAGTGTCGAGGAGGTTGAGGTCGTCCTTCCCTGACAAGACCTGGATGTCCATCCTCAGCTGGCCACCACAAGACGAGGTCGCTCCTTCCCTCTCGTTTCAACCCATCCTCGCGCGAACCCCGCTCTATTCTTTTTCGCCTCACTTCTTTGGTCGGCCCTCATGCTCTTGGCTTGTAGAGCTTCTAGGTTGAATTTTCCTTGATGAACGTTGGGGCGTGGTTCATCATCCAAGCCTTCTTTCGCCTTTGTCCTTCCGCACCACCCCTATTCTCCTCATCTCGTCTTGATTCCCACCCTCCGACGTGCGAGTAGTGGACATCAATTTGCATATGCTTGCCTTAATTGCTTTACCATGAGCTCCAAATGCTTCTCCATTGTCCTTTCCAGCTCCACTTTCATTGGCGCATGCAATTCAGGTGACAGGTTTCCACTTGTACTAAGAACCGCCTTTCCACCACATACTAGGAGTCAGTCTAGGCTGATCGGGAAAAAATATTTGAGATAAAAATAGAGAATCAGAAACTCGACCTTGTGATTCTTGATAGTTTTATAAAATGTGAAGGCCGTACGCAGAGCAACGACAAATTGCTAGGGCCTCAGAGAATGCTCCCTTGAGAAGTGTTAGAAGACTACTGTGGTTCCGGCGGGTGATGAAGTAGTGCTTCCTGTTATGAAAGCAGGTGATGTAAGAGTTACTGTCATCATTCTTCGTAAGAAATATGGGTTTTGTTCTAAGTACACCTCGTTTACTTTGATTATGCGCACTAATCTAGGACAATTGTTGATATTGTCTGAGAAGGTTTAGATGAATGAGAAACTTTGTCTCTCCATTATTCTAAACCTTCTCGCATAATATCCTAAATTATCATGAAAATCCCGAGGCACTGCAAGGATAGGGTGTACTTAGAGGTCGGCATCTGGAAGGCTACCCATGCACGCTTGGAACTTTCCATACCACATTGCTGGTCATTGAAAGGTTGATATTACATCTCCACGCTACTCTACATTATCTAGAACATACTAAAATACTCAAACACAACAATTCAAAGAATAGATGGATTAAAAACTTGACTTTTTGATTCTTTTGAACCTCCTGATATGTCCATTTTCGAAATAAGAAATCAGTCAAAGGTTGAACAACTTTCGTTTCAACCAGGACTGTTCTTTTTGATTCTATCGTGTTCCTAATTAATAACTATACTGACCTCTCTAGAACTCTTATTTTGCAACTAATAAACTGGCAATTAAGTACTCTACTTCTTCGAAGATAGGTGATTACTCAAAATACCGAATTTTAAAGATCAAAAAGAATACCAGACTTGTGAAAGCAATCATAAGTACAAGTAAGTTTGATAAAATATTTGAATGGTATTCACAGTCTAATTTTATCCCTTGCTGTTTGTTTTTCTCAATATGAGCTACAACTTGCGAAAATCTCCCCCAAAAGTGTGAGTCGCACCCTTCTAAGTATAACACTTTTGAACCAAACCCCCCCTCCCCCTCCCCATAACTGGCATCAACCAAGCCCAATTTAGTTCCCAATTTCTCCCACCCAAATCAGTGAAAAAACTCACTCCCCTCAAAAACCAAAACCCTAAACACCTTCAACCTAGCAAAGAGAACTCCTCTTACCAAACTCAATCCGTCCAGAAAAACCCCCATCTCAACCCCCGCCATCTCAAAAGAAGACAAATAATAGAAAATCATACCGAACAAAGTAACAAAGGCATGATGGTGTAACGATAGCATTATTTGTTCTATAACAAGCAGAAGAGGGTTCGATCCCCTCTCAAGCTCTTCCGGCCACTCTCGAGTTGTATGTTTCTATACAGTTTGAAGTGGCTGTGGCTTCTTTCTTGCTCTTTCCTGGTATATTTGGGGGTACTTGACTTAATACTTGATGCCCTCTTTTGTCTCTGAAAGGGCTGGGAAATATGAAGGGGGGTTGGGGTCGAGTTCAATGCGGCTAAGCGAGGGATCTTGTACGAAATTCACTTCGTCCTTTTTCTATCGTATCAATTCAATCATCTCATTGGGCAAAGTTCTTGACCATTCCTCCCCTCCCCTCCCAATTTCAAAATGGGCAATATTGTAAGATCTTGTTGCTTCAGAAGGGGCGAATCACCTATCAAAACCGCAAAATAAAAACCAAAGTCGAAGAAAGAATCATGTATTTCATATCTATACTACTGGTATCATCACTCTCAAAACGCCATATTCCCAATGCCGCTAAAAAAAAGACAAGAAAAAAAAGAAGAAAAAAACACGAAAACGACCGTCCCCTAATGCTATGCAACAAGTTCTGTATGTACCCAAGAGAAGAAAACTATGTTCAACTGACTCCCTCTCTCAACTGGGATGAGAGGAGGGAACAACAAAAATCTACAAATTGATGATATCAATTTCCGAGAAATCCGGTGGATTCTTCCCATACACCACGCGAGCCTTTCCATCCAAAGCCGCTCCCACGTTACTGATCCAAATGTTGCCTCCGGCGTAATCTCTTGTTCGCTTAATCTCGTCGTCACTCACTCCCGTGTCGTCTCGAGGGATCCACACGATCGGTCGTCGGGCTCGGAGAGCATAATGCTGGAAGGCGTGACGCACAAGGATGTCTCTCTCCTCGGGTGTCAGATCTTCAATATCATCGTTGATGCCCCCGTACAGTGCGTCAGCGATCTTTGCTTGAGCTTCCGCGTCCTTGTGTCTGCGTCTTCGAAGCCTAGGCTCGCCGGCATCGTCACGCCCAAAGGTCTTGGACTTGATATCTCGACCCGACTTCAACGCCCAACTACCAGCTCCTGTCACAATGTTGACAGGATTCAGCTTGGAGAACTTGTTGTCATGAGACGGCTTGTTGAGTCTTGACATTTCTATGCCATTATTCTCCGTTGCACCAACCTCAACATCTTCTTCCTCAACAAGTCCAAGACGGCGAGCTTGCGCACGCTCAAAAGCCTCATCTCGCAAAACAGCCTCGTCTTCGAAAGTAATGGGCAAGTGTTGAAACAAAGGTCCAAACGATTTGTTGAGGAGAAATTGGTAGATGACTGTGAGAAATGTGGCCACAATCATGATGATCGCTTGGACGAAACAGGCGGTTTCCCCCTTTTCGTCCCGAACGAGGAAGAACAAACCAATCATGCAGATCTCCATGACATACAGACCCGTGAAGGTTTGATTGATGGCTCGGGGATAAAGCAAACCACCAGTATCTAATGCGAACCGAGTGACGTAGAGCATGTTGTATCTGTGGGCAATCCACAGGAGACTGAACGTGATAAGGGCAAATATTATAATGATTGGTGCAACAACGCTGTAGATGATTGCAATGCAAGCAAAGTTGGTGTAGACTGGGAAAAGTGTTCCCCATGTTACATTTGGAAGTGTTGTATTTCGGATCCACTTTTGACGAGCGGTATTGTCGAAAAGTTTGGGAAGTAGATACCAAAGCACGAGTGTAAAAACCTGCAGGAGTGTACCAGAAGCCGTAGATAAGGCTTGTAGAATCATGTAAGAGAAAAAGTAGTTTGCAGCCTTTGGAAGTTGAGTTGCCAAAGTCTCTGGAATTGACGTGATGTTCTTAGCGGATGCCGAGATGGTAGCGCTAATACCCCCCGATATGGAGACGATTAGGAAGACTTGGACGAACAGAAAAGCGAAGTAATAGTTCTGAACAGACCGTTGTTTTTCTCTTCCTGTTTGAGCACCTTGAAGTTGAGCTAGATAGCCCAAAATCATTGGAACAATGGCGAGCAAGATCGCAAGAACTATGGCGGGTAACACACCAGCAATAGCCTGAAGGACCTTTCTATTTATACTGTTGAGCCAATTCAACCATGGATATTCATTTGCCAATGAAGTGATTTGAGAGAGCGTGGCAGTCCAAGCAACAGGAATGGCCCAGAGTACAATCATGCCTGCCACAATAACAGTAACGGCCCCAGTTCTTACCCAGGCCTCCCACCAGCTAATGGACATGTTGTCCCAAAGAACGTCGTTGGGCGAGATTTCGACAGTCCTCGGCGCCATCTGCTTGGGAACGTGGTGGGTAACAGCCTGACATGCCATGTGAGCAGCAACTTGGTGGTTGAACTGGATAAAGGCTGATGTCATCAGGGGGAACCTCTCTGGCTGCTTCTGGTCCATTTCGATTTCCAAGTTTAATCGCGCCAACTCCTCACGACACCAGTAGATTGTATCAACCTTCTTGTGGATGAGGGGTAGTGTAAAAAACCAGCCGGGGGTCCAACTGAAGAGCGCCAGCCTATGGGTTGGACGATCTTTTTCTTTCAGAAATTTTTGCCAAACTGCTCCAGGTGCGTTCTCCTCGTAGGCTTCGTTATACGCAATAGGGTACTCGATAGGTTTAACCTTTTCGCTTCTGAGAGGATCGAAAATGCTCATGAATTTGGCAAACATGCTTATGCCCTTTTCCGAACGTTGTTGGTCATGAGCCCCGTCCGTCTGAGTTAGTGGAAATTCATCCCCGTCTTCATAGCCGGTAGGAAGAGGAGATGCAAAGCCTCCAGATGGACCTTGCCAAAATTTCCACCAACCAGTACCTCTTTCGTTGTCGTTTGCCCCGTCCCCGCCGAAATTAGCACCTGCGTCTCGGGTGGTGTTCCCAGGAAGTCTCATACCCTGGGATTTTCTACCATCTTGGGTTGATTCAACAGATGGTCGATCGACTCGTGGTTTCTCACTATCATCCTCAACTCCTGCACCGTAGGGTTGTGTCGCCATGGCAGGGCGATAGCGACCATACTGATCATAGGCTTCGTCCTCTTGGATAGGCGATGAATCGATGTGGGTGAAACCATTCGTTGTCTCGATTTTGTTATCGAAGTCTTTACCAACATTACGAGCTCCACCAATGACGGTGTTTCCTGCGACACCAAATCCTTTTCCTATTCCTTGTCCGAGGGCGCCGAGTCCATGCCCAACTGCTGCCAATCCATTGCCAATGATGGGTATTGGCATTTTCACTCCTTCAGATTGTTCTTCATTTGCGGATCGTTCGAGTTCCTCATCTATAGCATCGTCGACAGTGTGAGGTACTTGATTGGGGTCGCCCGTGGTTGTTCCACCGCTTTCCGCTAATCTTTCAGCAGCCTGGTTCTCAGCTTTCAGTCTCTTTTCTTTCTCTTCCTTGGTTGGAGCTTTGCCCTTCAGGTCACGAGCAGCCATTTTCTCTTCCTTCTCCAACTGTTTCTTCTGAGCCTTTTTGGCTTTACGCACAAGCTCGGTCTCGGCGTTTTCCAATTGCCTAAAAATTTCATCTCGTTTATGAATTTTATCCAGCAGCTCATCAAAATTTCTGTTGATCCAAATGTTTCGAATTCCGCCCGGAAAGACATCGTACAGACCGGCTAGCGCGTCTTTTGTGAGCCATTTTTGAGGAATAGAGCTTACGAGTACGGTTGTGGCAGATGCTCTTAGTCGATGTTCCGCGGATGTGAGGTAATCCTGGCGGACTTTGATGTAGACTCGCAATTCGTTGAAGAAGACGGCGCAGACCCAGAAAATGACCAACAAAGCCAGAATGCAGTGTGCCCAATACCTTCGCGTGTGTGTTGGTCGGACATTACCCCAAGCGACCTGATCCAATCCTGTGACATTTGCGAATGTCGAGTCGGTCGAATTACCATTTTCCAAAGCATACTTTCCCCCTCTGCCACCCATATAATTCAGTGGGACTAGGATGGGGATCAGAACGACTCCTAGTGGTATAAAAATGAATACGAGTGTTTGTAAATATCGGAGGAAAAAGTAGGCATCGAGGCCGCACTTGTTGATAATCTCGCGGTCTCGAAATCGAAAGATGGCAAAGAGCCAACCCCAAGGTGTTCTGGGAGGAGCTTCGGTCCGTTCTCGCTCGGGTACTAAATAGGTTTTTGGTTTGCTAGTTTATATTAGCGAAAAAGTCCGGAGGGCCATCAGACGATATTAGCATAGGCAAACTCACAAAATGCGGGCAAGCTTATTTTTCAGAAGAATGAACAATAGCATCTGAATGCCAAAAATAGTCAACGACGAGACCAACGCCGTTACAAAGGCCACTAGACTGATTCCTTGAGAGCCCTGGGCAGAGCCAGAAACACCCAGAGTGGCTGTAGGAGTCGCAATGGTCTCGGTTGCAGACGCTGTCGCCGACATTGTCGCATTGGAGGACATGGAAATGGTGGAATTCGGCATGATGGCGGTGTTGTATAGAAAAATGCCTTTGGAAATATCTCGACCCCGTCACGATAGCAGCTTGCGCCTCTTGCGCTCTTCTCCCCCTCGTCCCGTCTTTAGGAGTAGCACACCAAGCTATTGTTATTGTCGCGTGGTTCGTCTGTATGAGCTGGGGTGGGATGTGCTGTGCGTGCGAATGGGAGGAGGTTTAGGTGGAGGTCGTGATTCCAAACAGCGTAGAAGCTTGGAAGAAGGGACTGGGAGATGGTATGAATAAAAGTATGCGAATGTACAAGTATCTATCCGAAGTGAATGGAAGTGAATGTTTGTTGATGTAAGTGGAAAGTCAGCGAATGAGTGGGGGATATGATTCAATCATATCAAATGATGATCCTGATCGTCAGATGGCAGGTGAATGTGAATGGAGGTCTGCCGGAAGAGGGTGTGCTAGTCCAAGCTAGTGTCCAGGTCCAGCCCGGAGGAAAAAAAAGGGAGGGAATCGGCTCGTGGGTTTTCTAGGGTTCCTTCCCGCCTACACTAGCTCCAATACCAACACCAATAACCTTGGTGATAACAGCTCCAGTAACAGGTTTCGCTCGTGGGGGAGAAAGGTCTAAAGGAGCCGCGGGCTGCAGTTTCCTGTTTTAAGTGCTGCTCGCTCTTTCTCTCTTTGGCTGAATCTCCCACTGCAGATGATCCCTGCTCGTGACGCTGTGGCGTTGATTGGTGGCTGCTCGCCCCGCTTTTCTACTTCTCGCGCTTATTGAGTTGACTCGATTGTTCTTTCATTCGTCTTGTTGACCAAATAACCGCTTCCTCGCGACGCCCGTTTTCTTTCTCAACGGCCTCCCATCTTTTTTGCTATTCATGGAACAAAAATAAGTTTATGCGCGCGATTGGCTGAGACAATACCATCCGTACCCTTCCCGCGCCTAGTGTTACAAGCTTACATCCGACAAAGATTCTCCGAACGCCACGACGCCGGGATTCCAAGAGTCGAAGCGCCAGCTCTTCTAGAACATTTTCTCGTCTCAACTCAAAGGGATGTTTATAGAACATGATATTGAGCTTTTACTTCGTACTCGCAAGCTGAGGAGAAAAGAACGACATGAAAGAGAATGTCATATCAATCGTTCTTGTTAACTCTCATCAAGACAGCGGCAATACCTCGCGATCCACCAGTCTTGGGAAGGTGCTTCAAACAAATCACTTCGCCCAAAGTCAGACTATTCTCAATGCACCTATCAGAATAAACGAGAACAAGAAGGGGGGAGAAAATCAATAATAAATCGGCAAGTGTTGAAGTAGCTAGATATAGTATTTCATGATTTTCATCAAAACACGGTAGCACCAAGTGGTAATTTAAAATGAGAATGTCTTCAGAAAATCGATCAGATTTGTAACTATACCTGTAGTAGATATCAACCCGGTAAATTAGTTGAAGTTACCTTGCGTCTCTTTCGTCGTTCTTTGTATACCCGAGAAAACATACTATTTAAAAGCTTTAGTATAATAACATAAAGTAAATAACCTTACAAGAAGAGTTTACGCGAAAGATCTCAATTGATTCTAATTTTTATATACTAAGTATTCTAGGCGCTCTATAATGATGTTCTTTGATTATGTGTTATTCAGGTGTGCGAGGAACTTTGGTAGGAACTCTTAGAGATACCTAGGTAGTGATTGCTCCGGAATCCATGACTCTTACTCTGAAAAATAACAGTTGGTTGCTAGAGGAATTGAGGCGAGCAGGTGAGTACTAAGCAATTCTGATTTAGGCAAGTATCAGTAAGTAAAGCTAACAAACTAAACATCTGAAGGAAATAGATTAGTAGTCGTCAATAACAGCCTTGGAAAGCTAGAAGACAGTGTGAGTGAAACAAAGAGAGGTTTAAAAAGAACCTATAACTTTTGGGGGGGTGGGAAAAGGGGAGGGGGGAGGGGAGAATTTGAAAGTCTATGGCCACAAATAATCAGATCTGGTATGACGTATAGATATATTTATTGTTTTTCAGACTGAATTTTGTTATTCATGCCTGGACGCTATTCCCATTTTTCTCTAGCCATACGTTCTCTTTTTGATTGACTTGAATACTGAAATATCTCAACTGGCTTGTTATCCTTCCCATTACTTCATAAATCGCAACTTCATGACCCAGGACCTATAATGACCCAGGACCTATAATAACCCCAGCAAAGAGCGGAAACCCGACCTCCAGAGCCTCCAAGCTCCCAGCACTCTTATAATTCTCCCACACCAATATCTCATCCCAATACAACTTCCCCCCACAAGCAAAATGCAAGTCCCGAATAGTCAAAAGCACATTCTCTCTATGCCTTGTCCCCATCCTCCTTAAAGTCTCCATGCCCTCAATCCTAACCACCCTCTCATACCCGCAATCCCCACTTCTCAACGCTTCCAGAAAAGCATCAAACCAAGCCTTATGTCTATCCCCCTCTTGAACATGGCTTAAACATACAAAATCCCTATAATCCCACACCAGTTCCAATTTCCTCAGCGCCCCATGTCTTGCCCTGCTTCTTATAGTCTGTAGAACCCTGGGGAAGGAAGTCGTGGCTGCATATTCGTAATCGGGCATTTGTATTCGAATATGCCGGATTAAACGCGACGAGGTTTGGCCCATTCCTTTGAAGGTATCCGTCACCCCAGGGAGCGTCAAAGTCATGGACAAGTAGGATGGGAAGTAGAAGATTGCATTTTTCCAAAAGAGCTGGCCGATTTCGGCATGTATTTGACGGTTTACGCGGAGAAGGGAGAGGGTGAAGTAGATTGGGGTGGAGGTTGATTCTGGCGTTTGCCCATATGGCGCGGTGGGTATGGGGTTGAGTTGGAGTCGGAAGTTTTGTTTGGTGGGTGGTGTGGGTTGGTAGGGTTTGACTTGGGTAGATGATTTGGAAACTTTTCTCGATTTCGACGATTTGGTGTTGAGCGCTTGAAGACGGGGCTTTCGTTCTACTTGGATATAGTAGGGTGAGCGCGGTAGGAGGTGGGCATAACTGTAAATTTGATCGCGTAGTTCACGAGGAAGGCCCAGGAAATCGAATGGCATAATGTGCCTGGCGCAGATGTAATTGATTGTTCGACTTGTGTTCAACAAGGGTTGATATCCTAAACTAGTCGTTATCGTTTCAATTGGGTTCGAAATCTGGGGAAGCTCATCCTTGAAGGAACCAGGGAGCGGTGATCGGCATATCTCCGGTTGAATATCATAATTGTTCCTGAATTGAAGAACCATTTGGATAGAAGTTTCCAAGTTAAGTCTGAATCTAGTAAAACAGTCATCATGTTTATCTTAAAAATACTTCAGGGATTAAACGATAAGTACATATGCGCTCAATGCATTATCGAAATATTAGGGCTTGAAAGAACTTGTTTACTATTTCCATGGACCTATGATAAAGATAATATTTCTTCCCTTTCTCCATCCATACCTTCCAAGATGGGCTCAAACATCCAAACCCGATGTTTTCGTAGGTGTCATATCTCATCTAACCATCCTTGACTCCAGTATGCAGTTCCTTGTGGTTAAATAAAGGGTATTTTTGCCCAGCTCACAACCATCAACCCCATGTGCAAAAATCAGCTATCTTTCAGCCTCCCGAACGCTGGTTCAATGCTCACAACGCCATCATTACCGATAATCTTCCCTCTATCCCATTCCCTGCTTTCCCCACGCTTTGCCCATTTAACATCTTCTTCTGTCTTCTCACCTCCCTTCTCCCATTTACAAATCTCCTCATCGGTGAACCCTGCTGCTCTCAACCGATCAGCACCTTGCTTTTTCCATTTTTGTCTGTCGCGGAGTGCTTCTAGTGCCTGGTCCCAATCATTTTCCTCGTCGGGGTCAAGTTGAACGTCGGCGGTAGGATCGTAATCAGCTGAGAAGCGAGAGTCAATACCTGAACCATGTGAGAACGCTCCTCGACCTCGGGAGCGAACCTCAGGGACTCGAGGTGGAGGAGGAGGACCGATTATTGAAGAAAGGGGATCAGAATCATATTCTTCTTCTTTCTGGTGAGCTCTCTCATGCCTGGACGATACTTTCTCTACAGATGGAGAACGACGAGATTTGCGATGTGATTCTCGACGAGATTCTGGTGATCGTGAACGCTTTCGGCGAGGGGATCTTGAACGGTGTGAGTCTCTATGTCTGTGTTTGTGTTTGTGTGGTGACCGTGACCGTGATCTTGAAATTGATCGTGACCAGTATCGTCTCTTTTTCTTCACCTCCCGATCCTTGCCGTCTCGTGAAGTATTACTGTCTCTCCGATGCCTTCGATGACTTCTTTCGTGATCGTCGTCCTCTGAGTAATCTTCTCTACTTCTCCTTTTTCTCCTTGCATCATCTCTACTATCGCTCCTCGTATCCTCATCCAAGCTACCTCTTCGGGGTCTGGAATCCTTCCTATTCGATTTCGATTCGGTTTTGCGATCGTCATCGTGATGTTTTCGTCTCTCCATTGAGCTGCTCCGATTTCTTCGATGTCGCCTTGGGCTTCTTGACCGATCACTCAGGTCATCATCCTCATCCCTAGTTCGCCTCTCCCTTGGTCTCTCTTTCTCGTCGCTCGCTCGTGGAACCACCTCACTAGAATTGATTCTCCTTCTTTGGGGTTTGTCCTCTTCCCTATTATCCCTTTCCACAGTATCCCTCTTCCTTTTCGCGCCCCCTCGTCCACCTAAAATCGCTGCAATATCACCTAGCTGTCTCTTCCTAACATCAAGCGGGGCAGCGGGTTTCCTCTGGCTCTCCTTCTTAATATCTCGCCCCTCATTCACAAGCCCCTTCAACCGCGCTCTAGATTCGGCTGCTTCTTTGGCAAGTAGGGCCGCATTATGAGAGTCGGTGTCCTTTATGATGTTGCGGAGGAAACGGGTATTTGGTTTGGGCTTATGCGCCGGTCTAAGATATGTTAGCATAGGAGCATGCATAGTCGAAATAGAGATTATCTACTTCGAAGGTGAGCTGCTGGAGACACTATACAAGCTTCCGGCATTTTTGGCATCCTGTGCCAAAAGAGCGGCGACGTAGCCGTCATCCAGGTAATCGTCGTTCCCCATGCCCTTGATTCGTGGAGAGGCCTCCAAAGCGACCTAAAATGATGATGGTGCAAAAAGAGTTCGGAGAGAGGCGGATTCAAGAAAAGGGAGTCGATGGAGCCATGAAAGAACAATGGGTTTATGGATGTCGGGGAAGTTGAAGCAAGCAACTTCGGTGAATTCAGAAAGTTGCAGCTTACCTACCTTCAGGTACGAAGTGAAATACCGCCAAGGTACGTAGCAGGGTTGGAGTCCGCGTTGGGGACCGTCTCTTATTGGCTTGTTTCAAAAGCGGTGAATGTGGCAGAAGAGGTATTCGACAAGTAAACAAACACCGCGTCGGTACGTCACTTTGTCGCAAACACGATTGTATGAGGAATTTCGAGAAAACAAATCGCATTCTTCTTCTATCAATATTGAAATAAGAACGATATTCCTCAGCAAGAAACGTAATCTTCGTTACACTACCGAATTCCACCTTGGCCGAATATTGAACACCCCTCATCTCAATTAAGATAAGGAAACCCCTCTATATCATCACCTTGCGCCAGCATGGCGAAATCACCCGAGCAAGTTCTGGAAGATGTTCTGGAAGCCCAAAAATCACAAGAACTTTCCATCATCAAATTGAGCGAGCCACTCTCAGCACCGCTCAAGATCAAATCTGGGGAAAGAACATCTGATGTATCAACGGATGTGTTCGATAACCCAACCCCAGCAAGTCTTGAGGCTGATTTAGAACATTACAAGGTAAGACTATCCTAAAGTGCATCTTTAATACTACTAAATGTTTCACAGGAACTATTCTCGAAACTCCGCTTTTCATACCTCGAACAAGTCACGAAAGAAAAGTTCATACGCGCAATTGTTGGAGATCCACCTCTCGTAGTCGAACACCAAGAGAATGTTGAATTGGAGGAATCGCTGGCTATCTCGAAAGCATCTCTCAAAACACAGAAGATTGAGGTTGCGGGGTTGGTTGAGCAGTTGGAGGAGAAGGGTCGACAATTGTCTCGCAAATACGAAAATGTTCAACTACAAACAGCGCAACTACAAGAATTACCAGGGAAAATTGAAGGGTTACAAGCTAGTATCAAAGGGTTGAAGGCTACACAAGCACCAGGATCAAGTCCAACACTGAATATGCCATTGGAGAAAACTTTGGATCTGGTTGAGGAAAAACAAAAGGAAAGGTCAGAGCTGGACAGACAATTAGAACAACTCCAGTCCATGGTTCCTAGGAAGACCCGGGAGTTGGAACGGTTGAATGCGGAACTGCAACCCTTGGAGGTTAAAAGACTTGGGAGTACAGCAGCAGCGAGAGATGCCAAGAGGAGAAAAGAGGAAGCCCTAGGTGGAGTTGGTGATGACCTTGAAGAACGGGGTAGATGGTGGAGAGGGGTTGAGGGTGGACTGAAGGGCATGTTGGATGTATAATGAGAATATCTTTTGGCGTTAAGGACTGCTTTATGGGAATACCAGAGGGGGCGAGATTGCGGCGTTTTGGCTGTGATGGGGACAGTACATACTTTGCACTAATTACTTTTCGACTGTATCAAATTACACTGGGAAAACTGTGGTATTAGTGATAACTAATAAAAAATTGTAAGATCTTGACCACCCATGGGTGAATCAAAGAGATATTTTTATTATGGCTTTCTGAACATTTGGAAAAATCTTTCTACTCCATAAGGTATGTTCAATGGTAGACGGAAAAAGCAGCAGTACTCTAGCTCGTGGTTCAATTTCTAGTACTTGGACTTGCTTCGTAGATTTACTGCTGCTTTTACGCAGCAAGGCGGGTCACGTGTGGCGGGGATAAAAATTCGCTAGTCTGGCGCTAAGGACGGATTGGGGTTGGACCGAGTTGCGGCACACTGATCAATATTTCGAAATCATCACGAAAAAGACAACGACAATCTCGACAAACACCAACGAGGTAAGTGCTCGTGATTTTGGGGCCCAGCATTGTTTTCGTAATGTACCGTTGCTAACGACCCTTTTTTTCTAGTTCCTAATCCAAAATGAGTACGTTCCGACAATCGATGTTGATCACGATACGACAGGACTGACAATTTATACAGCGAAGGGAACCGCCAGTTTCGGAAAGCGCCACAACAAGACGCACACATTGTGCAGACGTTGCGGTCAGTAGAATCGATCCCCGGGCTTGGTTGGAATGGAAACGAAGGAATCAATAGGCAGTTTACGAATTGGGACTGACAAGTACGATACTCAGGTCGCCGATCTCTCCACATCCAAAAGCACACCTGCTCCTCATGCGGATACCCAGCAGCTAAGATTCGACAATGTACGTTATACCGAACCTGAGGGATTTGTAGAATCCAGGACGATTGGCACAGGACAGGAAGAGGGGTTGACTAACATGGAATTGCAGACAACTGGGGCGAGAAGGCCAAGCGCAGAAAGACCACCGGTACAGGACGTATGCGCCACATGAAGGGTGTTCCACGACGATTCAAGAACGGCTTCCAAACTGGTGTACCAAAGGACGCGAGGGGACCAACCAAGGCCGAATAAAGGAATCATATGGGAGTTGAATGAATTGGGAATTGGACGCGGGTTGCTCATGATGTCTCGGGGGCTACGATTACGCTAGCAAATACCATCAATTGCACACCGAAAAAATGTATCGATGCAGAAGTGATGCGTTTGGGATTTGGGTTGCTTTCATCTGGAGGTTGGGAATGTAGCTACCTGGAATTTCTCATGGAGTTCGGAAAGTGTCAATAAGCTCTCCTAGCCAGTATCAAACGTCAAAAATACCTCTATTGTCCTCTTTCGAATACCTTGACCCCTCCATCTCCACCTACAAAATACAGCAATTCTCGTTCCTCAATCCGCTTTTGAAGATCATCATTTTCAGAGCCTTGGTCTCCAATGCTAACTCGGACCACCCCGCTAACATCTCTAGCCGTTCCACTGTCTAACAACCTCAAACTCATGGTGAAGTCAGCTTGGTGAGCGGTACTTAGCACGAAGGCGGCGTGATCTGTCTCCAAGGTTGTTTGTTGTGTCAATACCAATGGTTGATCGGCTGAGAGCGTTACAACGATGGAATGGGCCTCCTAGTAGAAATTTAGCAAGGTATATCGATTTGTTGACAATTATGACATACCTCTCTTAATCCTAGCAGCATATCTCCCAAATTGGTAGGTCCAACATCACCAACTGCTGCCAATAGTAAATCCGGTTGATCAACAATCAACAAGACCTTTTCCCCTGAGCCTAGTGAAGCCTTCAAACTCTGAATGGAATTCGATATCAAGCCCGAGACAGCTGAGAGAACAGGGTTGGTAAGAACCTTTTCTGTAGTCTTCACGGATGGCTTCTGCTGAGCTGGTAGGAAAAGGCCAGTCAAGCCATCCACAAATGAAAACCTCTTTTTTGCAGCATGTTTCTCAAGATCGAGACCCTAGGAAATAAATACTTAGCTTGATATTCCGCAACAAAATAAAAGGGAGCCCGCCAAGAGAACTCCAAAAAACTTTGACATCAAGCAAATGAACTCAACCTACCAATCTCTTCGCGTTCTCTTTCCAGAATGTAAAATCTCTCATGAAGCTCACCAAGACGACCTTGGTTTGCTCATCTGGTGGAAGATCAGATGAAGCATCGTTGTTGATCAAAGCGCTATGCAGAAATCTTAGGACGAGCCAGTTTGTGCTTGCGCCTAGGACACTGGTTAAAAGGACTAGAGATGCTTCTGGTGGGAGCGAGAGGTAGGGCTCAAGGAGAGGGGGTATTTTGGAAGACATTTCGAAGCGTTTGTATGGAAAGAAGGCAGAGTTGTTCAGAATTTGAGTCCTTATCCTCCACCTAGCTTTGCATTGCGAGGTTGGAAAAGCGGCACTGGTGAATTGGATATACCGCTACCACCTCGGTATTTTATGCTAACATTCCCTAGATTATTAACAGGAAGGAATTTCTTAACAAATCGACTACATCTCAACATCCATGAAAGTATTCCGGCTTCTTTCGAGGCAGCCATACAGAGGTGGCTTGGTGCCGCTTTCCTTCTCTAGAAGGTTTTCGGTGCAAGGATGCCCAACCGCCAACCAACATCTCGCAACATCTCACAGTAGCATGTTGCACTTACCGTTTCCACCAAAGGTAAAAATCCTCCCATATGATTCGTGTCTTTCGAGCTCGTCTGTTTGTAAGGTTGTTTGTTTTCATTCCCATGTTTGCAACGTTTTTTCTCTCCCTTCTCCTCTGCTGCCATACGAGAATCATCCCACGGAAATCTCGGGTGATCCGGCATTGCTGCGTCTTTCCTCACTAGCAGGTTGTGACAATCCACGAAGACTTCTTCAACAAAAAGAATCACTCGGTGTGATTTTAGACCATTGCCTCAAAAGTCCCTGCCTTCTTGTTTTTATCATCAATCCCCACTATCTCATCATGGATACACACAGCCAAGCCGTCTCTCGTATCGCCACGGATATTGGTCGCTTCTACGCTCGAAAAGAACCATTCCGGATATATCATGGTTCAACAAACAGCACACGGAAATCTCAATATGAGATAGATCGCATGATCAACACGTCTGAGCTTTCCCATGTCCTTCATGTCGATACCGAAACGAAAACCGCTTTGGTAGAACCAAATGTACCTATGGATGCCCTTGTTACTGCTACACTACAACATGGTCTCATTCCTCCAGTTGTCATGGAATTTCCGGGGATTACTGTCGGTGGTGGATTTGCTGGAACAGCTGGAGAGAGCAGCTCTTTTCGATATGGATTCTTTGACCGGACGATCAATTGGATTGAAATGGTTCTTGGCAATGGCGAAGTAGTCAAGGCTTCCAAGTCAGAGAATCCGGACTTATTCTTTGGGGCTGCCTCTTCATTCGGTACTCTCGGTGTCACCACACTTCTTGAAGTTCAATTGATTGAAGCCAAGAGCCATGTGAAGTTGACTTACTTCCCTGTGAGAAGTTTACCAGAGGCACAGGAAGTCATTGAGAAGGTTACCAATGATACTTCATTTGAATATCTCGATGGAATTATGTTCTCAAAAGACTCTGGAGTTATCTGTGCCGGAGAAATGACAAACGATGTTGGCAATTTGAGGGTCCAAGGTTTTTTGAGACCCAGCGAGCCGTGGTTTTATCTCTACGTTCATCAACTCATGAAAAATGAGAGAAATCAGGTCACAGAAGTGATCCCACTCGTTGATTACCTCTTCCGTTATGATCGTGGTGGATTTTGGGTTGCAAGATACGCCTTCAAGTACTTTCTCACGCCTTTTAATCGGATCACACGTTTTATCCTCGATTACTTTATGCATACAAGAGTATTGTATCGTGCTTTACATCAAAGTGGACTTGTGTCTTCTCATATTATTCAAGACGTCGCTATTCCATGTCCTCGAGCAGATGAATTCATGTCATATCTTAATGCCAACTTCAAGCAATATCCGATCTGGCTTTGTCCTCTCAAGCAAAGCGGGAAGGACATAGCTTCCACCCACAGCCTTCAAGCTGGCAAAACGAATCAAAAGATGCCGGAGATGATGTTAAACTTTGTAAGTCATTTCTTCATAAGAATTTTCATGTCCCCCTTGAAATACAAAGAGGGAATTTTACTTCTCCCAAATAACAAGACGGTAAATAACAAATACTAACTCTCTCAGGGCGTATGGGGACCCGGCCCAAGAGACCGTAGAGAATTCGTCTACTGGAACCGAGAATTCGAGAAGAAAGTTCACGAGCTCGGTGGTCAAAAATGGCTCTACGCCCAGACCTACTATGCTGAAGAAGAGTTTTACGAAATTTACAATAGAAAAGAATACGACGCCCTACGAAGGAAATATCATACTGAGTATTTACCTAGTGTGTATGATAAAGTGAAGGTGGATGTGGAGAGTGAGGAGAAGGCTAAGAGGGACAGTTGGACGATTTGGATGCTGGCCTTCTTTTGGAGTATTTGGCCACTTGCTGGGTTGTATGGCGTTTGGAAGGCGCTTGTTGGGGGAGATTATTTGTTGCCTAAGAAGGGGGGACGGAAGAGGAGTTAGAAGTTTAGGAGGTCAAGAAGGTTATAAGTGTATATTTTTTGGATTTTGGAATTAATTTCTTTCATAAGATCAATTAGAACTCGACCGCCGTATTAGAATTGCTCGTATAAAAGCCATTGATGCTTTCAAAATCGGGGTTTCCTTTATATTGTCTGGCCTGTTTTGAAACTTGAAGTTAAATAGCAACTCCTTCACCGAAGCCGGAAGCCATAAGTATAGAATAATCGTTTTGTGCGTTTATACGAAAATTAAATGATCTGAATAAAGTCACAAGATTTTAAAAAATATACAGAACTGGATCATTATCTAAGGCGCATATGCTCGACGAAATTACTTAGTAAGACAACCTGAAGACAATAGAGTTGACTTAAACAAGTAGATAAGCTTTTAGGGTTACAGCTTTTTTATTTGACTTATATATTTTCAATATAAGTGTTTGAGAGATTTGAAGAAACCAAGAAGATCAAGGGAAGCCCTACGGAAGCTATGAGTTGAATTGGAATGCTGGGAAAGTAAAAGCGAGAGGCCACAGGATCATCAGGGTTATCATTCATTTTGTCAAACGTTATGTCTGGTCCATTCTTTTTTGATAGTGTTTCAATTTTGTGGACACAATCTAATCCTAGAACCCGTCTTCCGACGCCAATAACACCTATAACGCCAATAACCCTCAAAAGCCTGGGTTCCCAGAGAGAGTCCACCCTCATCCCATGTCGTAAAGGTCTACAGTTCATCTCTATTCCTGCAACAAAATGCTATGCTGATCCTTATGATTCACAAACACATACTCGACGCAACGTGGATCCGTCTTCCCACTTGCCAAAGTAACAGCCAGGAGATTAATCTCTAGCCAAGTAGGACGCATTCCGAACCCCTCCAGTCTCTCCCACCAGGCAAGAAATCTCTCAAAGTTGATAACCTTATCGTCAACAAGATGAAGCTCAATCATGATCTGTCCAATAGGCATAACTCCACCGTTCTGTTTATCACACCAATCCATAAACCCATCGAAAGCCTGGTACTCAGCACCCTCAACGTCGATTTTGAGGATATCCATATAAGTATGTTTATTCTGCATCATCAAAGTCTGCAGACTGTAGAATTGGGGTGAGCGATTCATCTCATCGTACCAACTTAATCCCACTTGTTGGAAATGTGCTCGAGCACTGAAAGAAGCCGGAAGTTGTGGTCCAAAGGATGTAACCGAGTAATCGAAGGCAAATATCTGCGCGGAAGGGATACGAGCCAACATCTCTGCTTCGAAGGTAGATTCATCGTTTACTCCGAAACTGTAAATAATCGTATTAGGATTATCCGACGTCTCTGCTCGAGAAACTGCCGGAGCGGGTTTATTCTCGAACAATGACATTCCGCAGACCCATTTTCCACCATCTCCTAGACGACCAACTCGTTGGATATCATGGGGACAGGTGTAAGTTGCTGGGAAGAAATCCCAGATAGTGTATGGGTATTTTCCGAAGTCGTCGAGCTTCTGGGCTGGGAAGAGAGGCACTTGTGGGTAGCCTGGGTGTTTGGCAGCCATTTCGTGGCGAAGAGATACGCTGGATTGCCATGATTTCTCGGCACGTAGCATGCGTTGGTGGGTGGTTAAGCCTTTGCTTTTTATGGCTATCGGCGAACTATTGATTGGGGGAGTTTTCTGGGAGTTGATGGCGCTGGGGAGAAGAGCTTGTGATTGATGGAGCACAACAAAAACGAAGAACATAAAGGCCACCCAGAACCATAGTCCGCATACTGGTGAAGTTGTTAGGCTGCGGTTTTGAAAGAAATTGGGGAATTTGCAATGTACCTTGAATTACTCGGATCGCCATTGTCGTTCGTAGCTAGTTATGACTTCTGGATGGTTCTCCGTCTTGGAGGTTGATTTGGCTGATCTTTGGGTCGTGGTTGTTTAGAGGTTGTTTAGATCCCCTATAAGAAAGAAGGAAAAGGCTTATTCAACTTGGAGGTGTGTTAAGCACTCCGTCAGTGAATTGGTAGGTGGTAGATATGCTGTGTTGAAAAGCAGCTTTGTGATTAACGAAGGAGTGGCTCAAATAATGCACTTATTGAAACAATAATTAATTGTAAAAAGAGAGATCCAGCTCGACAGTGCCAGCTGGTATGAATGGAAAAAATGTGAAAGAAGAATTAATTGGAATACTAAGGAGAGATACCTGTCCTGAAGGAAAGTAAAATACCTTGATAAATCAATGCATATATGTAAGACTGACTAGTTTTTTGAGAACAAGCTGCCGATACCAACCCATAGCTTCTAGCGTTTCAAGACCTCAACAGATGTTACCAATGTTCCTCGAAAATAAGAATTTCTTGCCACTGCCGGGCTACTTCGGACGATAGAAACATGAGATGATGTTGGACGCTGTAACCGGTCTATTCGGAAACGTCTCCGAATTGCGGGCCGTTGGTCTTGGAAATTTGCGGGGAATTCTTGATATGGCACTATTTCTGCGTAAAGGTGCAACACAAAAAGTAAGGCTATGAGAAGGATTGGAGACAAGCTTTGCCCGAACTTTCGGAATTGTAAATAAATCCTTGGTACTGGGCTTGTAGGTTTCATCTTTCGCAAGCTGTGTTCGGACCGGGTACCAAGCGAGTTGATGAGTAAGGATGAACATGATTCAGGGAGCTTTTCTGGGTGATATTTTGGGATTTTTAGATACCATTTCGATGAGGAAATCCAAGTGGAGAGCGCAAATACTAGCAGCTTTTCTGTGGAAAACGTCGGGTAAGCCTCAATAGTCACATATTGCGAATTGGTGTCATGTGACCATCAAAAATCTATCTGAGATTTTATAACTTCGTTATTGCTCGAGGAAGTTTCACCGATCGACGGATTAACGGGTTCAGCCATGGCTTTTGTTGTGTGACAGATCGACTGGTAGCTCTTGGCGAAGTGCGGAATCCACGGTCATAGGTGGCAAACTTGTTGTTTTTGATACCAGTGTGGGGGCAATGGGGGATCGTCTTTGACATTAACCGTATGGAACCCACATGATCCGCGAATCTGTGGCTCTGCGAGAATATTTCTTGATGTAGAAAACATTTTTGGAATACGAGACAAAGGTTGAAACTCCATGAGGTTGAGGATTCAAAGGATTTAACGAGATCACGTGTGTGTATTCAAATGTGGATCCGAACAGAGCAGCCCTCGACAGTAGCTTAAATTTGAAGTTGCTTTGTACTCACAACAGAAGTGAGGAGTTTTTTGTGGGAGTGTGGTTCAAATCCATCGAGTATTAATTCGCTATTCAAGTAGCCTTTCATTTCAAATGCGCAATGAGTATGGATCAAGCGAGGAAGCAAACCGTGCTTATCTACCAGTTTAGTGAATCAGATAAGTTCAGACCTACAGATACACACAGCATTTAGCGAATCTCATTAGAGGACCTATATTCGGTGGATCTGGGTCAAGAGGATAAAGTCATGTATTCTTTTTTCTTGTTTTGAAAATTGTACTCCCATCACCATGTTTTAGAAATATGGACGAGATTTAGGTTAGGTAGAGGTGAATTCCTTGATTTCGCATTCTAGATTACTTCCAACGTAGACAATGTGCTTTTGCTGAATCCGTCTTTCGTTGTTCTAATTCACATGTAGCCGCTGGTAGGTACTATTGTTGTCATTCTATTTGAATATGACGAGAAGGATATCTCGTTCTCTCCAACGTTGACAGGTTTAAAAGTTATGCTAGTTTTTACTGTCCAAAATATACAAGTTGTGACAAGACTAGATGTATTGCCAGGGTGAACAATCAAATTCTGAGAGAAAATGGCCAAAACAAGTTAAGCGGAGCAAAGGCTGGAAAGGTAAGTGTATGAAGCTAGCTGTTATCCCTCCTATTTTCTGTTTTTTTTATTTTATTTAAAAAAAAAAAATTAGTTTCCACTCAGGTTTATAATGGGCCATACTTTCAAAAACTCATCTTCATTGCAATTAATGCAAAATATGGAAAGCTTTGTTATTTCGTATTCTCCCCCGGTCTAGACAAAGCCGATTCCCACGACAATTAATGATTCCTACAGACCCTCCATCACAAAGGTATACATAAGTATACCACAATTAAAACAACTTCAACCAAGGGCGTTCTCTCGAGACAATGGGCTCTTCTGCATGCCCCAAACTCTGCTCGTCACTCAACTTTGGGTTACGAATCAACAAACCAAAAATAATCAATGGTACACAAAGGCATATTCCCGTGATAGTCAACAACTTCTGCGTGTATCGATAACTCACCACCATACTATCTCTAAGTGAGGTCCCAATCGTATAGTTCGTAGCATACTCAAACGGAGACCAATAGATCCCTTGAGCAAAGGTCATATTGTTGTATGGCGGAGGTAAGTTTTTTAACAAAGTGGGGATCAGTATTTGGATCCAGATTGCCCCAGAAATCGTATCTCTAAACGCGTTTCCGATATTGTATGTAGCGAGTAGAGACTGGTGATGACCGCCACGTGCTCATGCTTGGTGGCTGCTTGTATGGATGCTTGCGCGGGTAGGAAAATAAACCACCTGCGATTCCAAGGATTATCTGGGAGCCGATGACCCCGGAATGACTTCCTTTTCCCGAACCACCACGATAGTTGATTAAGATTCTAAATGCTGCGAGGAAAAGTACGAATCCGAAGACGATAAAAGGCTTAAGGTAGCAAACCTTCAGTACGATGAGACCAAGGATGACACCTGTAATTACGGAACAGAAGCTTCCAAAAATTAGCATTGTGATTTGTTAAAACTTTGATTAAGTGGTACTCACCTATACAGAGAATAGATCCGTGTAGCACTCTTAACTGATTCATCAAACGAGACGACAAGTACAGTATACAGAAAATTGCCTTGCAAGTACCAGCAGAAAGTGAGCATCTAAGCAATCCTAAGAGCCCCCCGCACTGCACGATCTTTAAATAGCTATGAGATGTATTAGCGAGTACAAAACACCTCTCATAGCGAGCAACTTGCTGTGAATGGTAGCATTGGGTACGGGGCTTTGGTTTCCCACCATATCCAAATGGGAACACAACATAAACCGATAATAAGAGGTGCGAGGACTTTTCTCTTAGTCCATTGTTCTGATGCCCCGCCAGCAATCGTAAATGGGACACGAATCAAGGCAAACACCGCAATTAATAGAATAATGCCGACTATATCTAATTGCCAGAATATCGCCGCAGCCAGACGTCGTTTTCCCAACATTTGCAATGGGCTTCTATAATTGTTCAAGCCCCGGCTCCCTGTGCTCTTCGGTAGGGTAACCGTAGTGAAACAATCAAGGGAATTGATACAACTCGTAAATTATGTGAGTTTTCAACAAATTTGAGTCGATTCTTGGAAGGGTATTAACAAGTATATATTATTGCAAACATTCCAACCTCCCCCCCCAGGTCGTGGTTTTGAGGACTGCTGCGCGGGTGTCACCACTGACCCAAGTATTAATCTGAATTTGTTAACCTCGTGAATTAGGGCATATTTTCCTGTAAGAAGAGTTGCTGGAAATTTAGGGACCGGTCGCTAAGTTTCAAAGGGTTCATCGCTAACTTTTAGGGTGGTGCTCGCTAAACTCTAGGAAGGTGGTTGCCTAAAACAAAGATTTTGGTAACTAATTACAAGGCAATTTCGTTTTCAGTAATAAGTAGCGTAAGAGATCATAATCGAAGATTTCAAGTACTCGAAGTAAAAGAAATAAAAAGAAATAAAACGAGCAAATCACAATCATCATTTGGATCATCAAAAAATTCCGTCAACGAAAACTCAAAAACCACACAGTTCCAGCTCACACTTTTAAACACTCATCCTCTTCAATGAGAAACTAAAAGTCATCATCACTCTCATCACTCTCATCACTTTCCGAACTACTATCACTATCCCCAAAAATGCAACCCTTGCTGTCAATATCTGTGTCCGGCGCATTAGTAAACTTAGCTAGTAATGCACTGACACTTAGTTTCAACATTTCCTCTTCTTTCTCTATGTTGATGGTAAGGGCGTTGTCGACAAAGATCTCATTATCTTCTCTTACCCGCTTGGGCGGGGGCGGCGGTGGTGGTGGAGGACTAGGAGGTTGTTTTTGTTGAACAACGGGACGAGGTTGAGGGGGAGGGGGGTTACAGCCCGTTCTGAAAGAAGCGGGTGGCGGTGGAGGTGGACGAACTGGCTGCCGAAGGGTTGGTGGGGGGGGCGGCCACAGATGCATGGTGACTGTCCAACCGGGTTTGATCGCTTTTTCCCATACTGAGGGAAGCAGTATACTTCCATCTGGACTGATGAGATCATAGAAGCCCTTTGATACAAGTGGTCCAATTTGCTCTACGTGAAGAAAGGCTTGCTTGATTAAGTCCGCCATTCCCTATATGCGAACTTCGTTAGCTCTTACGGCTGAGGCGAAGTGAGAGGCAAAGGACGAAGAACTTACTTCCCAAGTCCGGCACCTTTCAACTGGAAAGAGGAACTTTCTCCCGACAGCATCCTTAAATATAATATATTTCTCATCATCGGCTTTTTCTTTCTTGGTTCTCTCCCTTTTACGGGAAAAGAGAACGTAAATATCGCCTTGCTTCCCAAGAGCATCGATATAGCGTCCCATTGAAAGATAAGTTCTCTTTTCAAACCCCCATTTCTCTATTTCCGATATCGCTTTGTTTATATATCTATGCTGTGCTGGTTCCATAGAGATGTATGTATCAAATAAAGATATCGGGTGTTTCTTCTGAAGCTCTTGTATAATGCGGTGTCCGAAGGGGATGTGGATAATCTCTGGCAAGTCATGAGAAGTTGGCAGGATTATGAATGCTTCGCGGGTTTTGCTTTCTTTGTCGTTGTGGAGGCTGAATTTGAGTTTGCCAATGAGCGTTTTTAGCCAGGAGAGGGGAATATTTGGCTTGGTCTTTGCCAACGATGCGAGTGTTTCTTGGAGAAAGGGTGGAAGGGGAGTTCCATCTTTTTGCTTGACAAGTGCTAAATTTTTGACTGAAGTTATACGAAGGGGAGTTTGATTTGGTGCTTCTTCTAGGGGGCTCGATTGTTTGTTACCTTGCAATTCGAAAGAAATGTCCTCTTTTTGAGCTTTCGGTTGCGCAACAATTGGTTGTGTTGTTTCCATTTTCTCGGTGCGCTTGGTTGAGACCTCCGTGTTTGGCGAGGGAAGTATGTGCTGAGTGTCTGGGGTCAATGTTTTCGATGAGCTGGCGTCCGAAGTGATACTTTCTGGCTTCTTCTCGAGGGTCTCTGGCGAGTCAGACTTATTGATCCCATGCGATGGGAGATTCATATTCTTTGACGGGATGTTCTTTTCGCTTGTGGTAGGAACTGATGAAGGTGGGTTTGAATCTCTGTCGAATTTGTCAATGTCGCTGAGCTTTCACAAAAATTTCAGAATATCCTAGACCTACTGCTTCATAAACCTTTCCAGCACAGAGCCATCTTTGTCGGAATCGGAATCGGAATCGGAATCAGAGTCCTCCTCCTCTTCAATCTTCTTCTGCTCACGTATCAATTGCTTCACGGACCTTTTTTCCTTTGCTCTTAAGCTAACAGCCATAGTTCTAAGTGCTGCTTCCTCCTCGAAAGTTTCAAAGGTTTTCTCTAAAGTACTGAAAGGCCACAGAGTCAGCACTTGGTACAAGGAGAAACTCCAAGGAGAATGTGGGTTTGTAAAGTGCTTACCGTAACTGTATTTGCGATATACTTGCGAGGTGTAGATTTAATAGTAGACTAAAACCTATCCAACTGAGCTGATTGCGGCATCTATTAAGGGGACGCCAAGATAGAGGTTCCTTGGAAGGTAAAGTCAAAACTACACTCTTGGTTCAGAAACAATAAGAGACTTCTTACAAGTGATCCTACTTCCACGCTATTCCTCATATTTATGTTGAATCTCAAAATTCCTTTCCCCTCTCCACCCACTTTAAAACAAGCTGCTTTACCGACAAGGGCGAGCACGGTCCTGTATGTCTTCCCACATTTCAGACCTAGTTCCTCGATTTCTTTGAGACCGGCATCTTTGAATAATCCGGGGCTCTCCTTGGAATCATCGGCGTTGATCTTGTCTTGAAGCCGTCTTAGAGTTGATGTTGTGGAATGGATGCTAGATGTGATATCCCGGAGTATCCATAGCGGTTCTTCATCATCCAGGAAAATCTCCACGATTGCTTGGAGTGCTGTGCCGAGTTGCTCGCCGAAATTGACAGTGTCGGTGATGGAGCCGTCAGCTCCCAGATCTTGAGCCATCGCAATTAGGGGTTTTGGGGAATCAAGGTGTGATGCTTGAAGATAGCAGAAGGAGGGGAAAGAGGAGGAGGAAAAGAATGAGGCTGAGATAAGTTATCTCCAGACCAGCTGAAGTCTGCTTACCACCGATAGCTGCCGGTTAAATTGATTTGCAGCTATCGGCCGTCAATTACCCCGCGAAGTGGCTTTACTTGTGTTACACAATTTCGTGATGGATGATAAAAGCGGCAGAAAACAACTCTCGTTAACCTTGAAGAGACATGTTTTGTCTTGGGGATAATTGTGCAGGTTTAAATAGAAAGTTGAATCAACAATATCTATTTTCTGCCTACATCCATCAGGAAGTAGTGATACACAATAACATTGGATTGTGATTTTAAGAATGATTGAAAACCCCCACCTCAAGGGAGTTTGGGAAAAAGGAAAATTATCGAGATGGAAAAAACTTGAACCAACAACTAAAATGATAGAGAAAGAAAAGGGAACTAAAAACAAAAGAACTCTAAAAAAGATACACAAACTCTAAAAGATACAGTATTCCGAAAAGAGCTACACGTGCAACCTCTGGCACGCCATCTCGACGTCCCAAGAACCCTAAGCTAAGGAACTAAAATAGCTCCCCCGCAACCTGACAGCTTAACCTCAAAGTCCCCAAACAAAAGCT
The DNA here is from genome assembly GCA_001414455.1 of Hymenoscyphus fructigenus. Classification (NCBI taxonomy): domain Eukaryota; kingdom Fungi; phylum Ascomycota; class Leotiomycetes; order Helotiales; family Helotiaceae; genus Hymenoscyphus; species Hymenoscyphus fructigenus. Next base: position 261,695 of record LKUV01000047.1, on the reverse strand, counting down.
TATTCCACAAAGCTCACACAAGAACACAAGGCCTTACAAAAACCCCTCACAAATCCGAAACAAAAAGAAACACCCCATCCCAGCGGAGATCCTGATAAGATGGAAAAAAACAAGTGACGTACCTCATCCCACCAAGAAAAAAGCAAACAAAAGCGGGGCTCATTCTCCAAATAACGGACTTAATTCGCCCGAAGCATCCGGCATCGCTGTTGATTTGAAGATCTCCCCGGCACAGCACTGGAGAGGCACGGAGGGGGGGGGATAGCTGCGAGTTTTGCTCACTCATCAATTGACATCTAGCCCGCGCTTTGAAATCTTGTTTTGATTGTAACTTTTCCTCGTTCTTGCCCTTTGAATTTTCCCAGAAAGTTTCTTAAGAGTGAAGAAGGCTATCACGACAAGCTCAAGCTCGAGGGGTAATTGAGAAGGAAAGGACGAATTGGAAGCTACCCCGCATCATCCGTGGAATTATCAAGACAAGAGCAAGCTTTCCCCCACGATCACCTCACAATCGAATTTCCCATCCAAAACAACCCTCAATTCCCCTATCCACTCTCACGCGCAAACTCCAAACAAATTCACAATGTGGGCAACCAACTCAGAACCTCCAACCTCCCCTCTCTGGTCTCCAACCTCTCCCAAAGAAGCGCCCCAGGGTCGAACCCAAACCCCCACCGTCCCAGTAGTCCGTCTCAAGAACCAAGGACGAAGAATCGCCCAGATCGTAAAGTTGAAGCCCGAGTTCGTGGAGGAATACAAAAAATGTCATGCCAAAGTCTGGCCGGAAGTTTTGAAGCAGATTAAGGATTCTAATATTGAGGATTGCATGTTTCCCCCTTGTTTTCTTTTGTTTGATGAATGGATGGGTTGGGGAGAGGATTAGAGGGTGATAGAATTTGGTGGGAGTGGAATGATTTTAATCAGGGCTGAAGACGGATGATTGCTAATACAAAAAATCAACAGATTCAATCTTCCACGACCCCGGAACCGGAATCCTCTTCGCATCCTTCAAATATGTGGGTTACAACTACGCAGGCGACATGGAACGGATGAAGGAGAACCCCAAAGTTCAAGAGTGGTGGAAAATGACGGATTCCTTCCAGGAGTCTTTTGTTCCGGGTGCGAAGTGTAGTTATGATGGAGAACCTGCTTGGTGGAAGGGAGTTGAGGAGGTGTTTTATAACCCTTGATTGATAAGAAGAACAAGGAGGAAAGGGGGGAAGGAGAAGGTGTGTATGAATGAATGGATGGATGGGCATTTCTGGACGCGTGATAGCTTTGCGTGCGGGTTATGGAGGATCTGAATAGGATTTCTCTTGAGCGATTCTATGGCAGAGTTTATGAACAGATGAATCCAATGGCTTTCAAAAGTTATTTCTATTTCTTTTTCCTTCTTCCAGTTCTTCTATTTTGAAGACCCAAATAATCCCCCAAACAAACCCGTCCCACTAGGAGGATATCCGCTAGATCCTCCACCTCCCCTTCTGGCTTCATTTCTAATCCATTCTTTCATGAATTCTGTATCTCGGAACTTTCTTGGGTCTACCAATTTTGTTTCGGTTTGCGCTTCTCCTCGATCGAAGGATAGGAGTGTTGGCATGGAGGTTATCATGTAGGTCATCCCGAAGCCACTTGCCATTATATCTGGCGCATCGTACTCGACTTCGCAGAAGGAAACTCCGCCTTCTTCTTCTCCAACGCCGGATTCTATGAGGTCGTGGAGGAGGGGAGCGACTGTGCGGCAGGTGTTGCAGTAGGATGCTGTCCACTGGTCTAGAGGTTAGTAATTGTGCAGAGAGATCGAGGCTGAGCGGTTGGAGTTTGTCCATCTTCTGCACACCAATTCGCAAACTATGTTCCAACTCGATAGCCCAATGCTGGGTTGAATTGATGTCAAGGATCCTGGCCGGGATGAATTTAGATAATATATCTGATTCTGCCCCAGGCTGCTGAAACAACAGTATGTGAATTGGTACTTGGAAGTAGATCTATAGTGTTTGCGGAAACCGCTTTACATGCCCTGGACAACGGAAGAGAAATGCGACGGTACTGACAAAGGTTAGGAGAGGCTTTCGGGAGGAGGAGGACATGAGGAGGTAGGATTGGAAGTCATCGGGTTGGCGGACTCTGTGGAGAAATGTCAGCATTTCGAGGACCTTGGATCTAGAAGTTTTGATGGTAACGTAACAACCACCATCTCATCACATACGGTGTATATACCCTATTCTTCTCCTTATTGTCTTTCGTGCTGGAGAAGTGGCGAGGTATTGGAAAGAGCAGGCGTTTATTTTCCGCAATTGAGACGCGCACGAGTCTGGAGGTAGGCCGAGTAATCATTATTGAATCGTGTCAGACGAGCAACTTGCCCGCGTTGGGAGAGGGGAGAGGAGGGCAGGTCGGGAAACGCGCCACACAGGGATTCTCCTTTCCGACGTCATTGCTTGGCGCCAAAATGAACCCGGACTACAAGTATATTCGGCGTTGGATTTGAGACAAAGAATTATCACGAGGGGCTCCTTCGACCAGTTCTTGCGTAGGCTGTCATCACGAGGTTCCTTTGCAGCTGTCTATCCCATGCTCTGTCGTGGGGAATGCCTGCCCTTCTCCATGAATGGACTGGGTGCTGCTGTCAACGGTTGGTTCATGCTTCGACTCATGAGTGGATCAGCCTACTCACCGTCCCAACTCGGCAGCGTCTATCTGGCATACAAGTAGCCCTCAAGGTTTTTTAGCTCGTGTTTTCTTTGCGTCTACCTCCTACCCTTCAAATCTCACCTCACCACCTGCTTCTTCTGCTTCTTCTGCTTCTTCTGCTTCTTCTACTTCTTCAACTTCTTCAACTTCTTCAATCGCACCTTCCTCTGATCGCCAAAGCCCCATCACCCACAGCAACAATTTCTTGAAGCAGACGGGAATCCCAAATCCCAGCTCATCCACCAAACATCTCTCCCTTCCTAAAGAATTACTCGCTCAACCCGACCCTCCATCCCATATCAACTCGTGATCGAGTGTCCATTCCTTGACCTAGTCACCACCATCAATATCCCTCTCTTATCTCGACAAATACCGCTTAAATCCCTCCTCCGCACCACCCTACCTGCAACCACCTGGACACATGTTCAACACTCTTTAAAACATTCTCTCTCATGGACTTTCAAAAGTCGCTCCTCAATCTCCAAGATCTCTATCTCTGGAGTCCTCCTCACCTTTTCATATAAATTCCCACGCCCATTTTTTCTGCTGCCTGATCCAGGGCAATAACTTTCCTCAGTATGGCTACCACGGAGGATGAGCCTAGAAGAGGTTTCTTAAAAGTCACACGTTCTTTTTTCAATCGAAATTCCGCCTCAGATAACGACAATGAAGGAGATCCCAAGGAAGCTAAGGAAGATGCGGAAATAGATACAGACGGGGAAATGGGACGGCCGACCACAAAATGGAGTATTGGGATTTTGAACGTTCCTACAACCCATGAAGTTCCTGGTAAAATACTCCATTGTCTAAAGATAGGAGAGATCTGCTAATCGCCAACTTTCAGGCTCTGTTATGCTTCTGTCTGATCACCGTAATCATCCTTTGGGACTTCGGAACGTGCCAGCAGTAACCTCGTCCTCATCTCTTCCTCCTCAACTTTCAACACCCTCTCAAAGCCGGAGGACTTCGCGGCAAGAGCACAGGCAAGATCCGAAAAAGACAACTCCTGATGGCGCCATTATCCTCGATCCTCAACCAGAAGAATCCAACAACGACCCTCTAAATTGGCCAAAATGGAGACGAGATGCCGCATTGTTATCACTGGGTCTTTATTGTATGGTTGGTGGTGGTATGACGCCAATTTTAGCTGCAGGCTTTGCCAACGTTGCAACTACTTATGCCGTTACGGTTCCGGATGTCGCCTTAACGACAGGCTTGTATATGATGGGTCTTGGAGTGGGATCGGTATTCGCCTCTCCGACTGCTATTTTATACGGGAAACGTCCAGTCTACCTATTCAGTGCTATTCTCTTTGTCTCAACATCAGTTTGGTGCGCCGCGTCGCCCTCCTACAATTCCTTGCTGGTAGCCCGAATATTCCAAGGTGTCTCAGTCAGTTCAGTTGAATGTCTTCCCTCTGCCACGATTGCCGAGATATTCTTTCTTCATGAGCGTGCCTATAGAATTGGCATATACACGTTACTTTTACTTGGAGGTAAGAACTTGGTGCCCCTCGTCAGTGCTGCCATTATTGAGAAGATGGGGTGGAGATGGGTATTCTGGATTGTCTCTATCGTCGTTGGATTTTGTGGGATGCTTCTCTTCTTTTTCGTCCCGGAATCTTTCTGGGATCGAACACCCCACGCAAAAAACCGAAAATCCTCTCACCACTCTAAAGCTTCTTTATTCTCGCCAAAGAAGATCTCACAAGCATCAACTATGACTTCTCTCAAGGATCCCAAAGAGACCGAAAAGCAGGATCCCCTCAAACCACAGAAGCCACCACTTGTACATCAGTCAACCGCAAGAAGCGTGGGTTTTGCTGATGACAATACACACTCGAAAGACTTGGAAAGACAAGCTGATGGGGCGACTTATTCTCAAGAGAATCATTACCCTTGGAATCTAGGGGTATCTACTGAAAACCCCCCAGCTCTATACAACCGATCAGCGCGACCAAGTCTGGCTCATCATGACTTTGAGGCACGAGTTCAACCCGCAGGTGGTTGTCCGCCAACCCCAGACCTTCGAACTATCAACTCTCCATTTTATACCTCTGAACGAGAAAATGAATCAACATATATACCCGTGGGACGTGCACACTCTAAGGATGAGCCTCCGACGGCCGTTGATGGATCAGTCACTTTCCCTCCCTCAGAACCAGAACACACACCGCATTCTCAACGATATACCCATGCTCTACGAGAAGGACCGCCTCTATCGTTTATTCAGCAGATGAAACCTTTTAGTGGACGATTGAGTAACGATAAATGGATTCGAGTCGCGATTCGTCCTTTCATCTTATTCGCATATCCCGCTGTACTTTGGTCTGCTGGAGTCTATGCCTGTGCCGTTGGTTGGTTGATTGTTCTCTCGGAATCTGTGTCCGAGATCTATCGTACGCATGAGACGTATAATTTCTCTGCCCTCTCTACTGGTCTTATTTACCTCTCTCCTTTCATTGGGGGAGTTCTTGGTACGGCGGTTGCGGGAAAAGTTAGCGATGTCATCGTACGAGCTATGACGAAACGAAATGGAGGTCTTTATGAGCCGGAATTTCGTCTGGTCATGGGGATCCCAATTACAATCACTACGGTTGCTGGATTGATGGGTTTTGGATGGTCTGCGCAGGAACGGGATGCTTGGATTGTTCCGACTGTCCTTTTTGGTGTTATCTCGTTTGGTTGCTCGCTTGCTTCTACGACTGCTATTACCTTTTGCGTTGATAGTTATCGGCAGTATGCGGGAGAGGCGCTGGTCACGCTTAATTTCAGCAAGAATATCTTCCATGGGCTGGTGTTTAGCTTGTTCTTTAATCGGTGGTTGGAGGCTGATGGATCGAGGACGGTGTTTATTTGGTTGGGTGTTATACAGTTGGTGCTGATGGGGACGACGGTGCCAATGTATGTTTTTGGGAAAAGGGCTAGGATGTGGACCGTGAAGATGAATTTGATGGAGAAGTTTTGAGCCTTTTTGGGGGTTCTTCCTTTCTTGTTTTCTATGGGGTGTTTTTTGGTTTTCTCCTCAGTATAGAATTGGATTAGTGCGCTTACTTAGGAGCTTCTTGAGGGACGTTGATACCACTTTCATGATTGGATGCTTGCATGGTGCTTTGGCGTTGGGAGGAGAGAAGAGTTTCTTTATAAGAGTTTGATACATGGGTGGTGTTGGGTAGTTGGGTACTCACGACGGGTGCATTTTCCGGAGCGCTTCTTCGCTTCTTCTTCCTAGATTCCTCCTATAACGAAATGATATCGTATGACTACGTTACTCGCAATTTCTTCCTCAGTCGATCTGAATCGTGAGGATCTAAGATGTGTTTTTTGTTTTTCCCCTTCTAGCGAGGATCGTGCTTTGAAATTTCGCGATCGCTACCCTAAATAAAAGTTTCGCGACCAACTACCTGGTGGTTGGCGATCACTGCCCTAAATTCCAGCGAGCCCTCCCTGGAATTTAGCGATACGACCCTATAACTCAGGGACCCTGCTCGTAGTAGTGGTCTGAATCTTCAGCTATGGTTGCGCCTTCTTACGACTCTTGGGAGAGAGCTTGAAGCTCGAGGTTTATTATTGTGAGTGTCGGTGACTTTGTACAATGTTTATAATAAATAAAAAAAGAGGAAGAGCTTTGGAAGCTTCTGGTATCTTTATAAACTTGAAGTGCGGCGGATTGGAGAGGTGCAGTGTGTAGTCGTGACCTCATATTCACCATAGAAGAGATGGCATCTGGAGGGGAGAGGGAAAGTGTATAGTTAATTTATGGAAGAAGTCGATGAGATGGGAATGATTTTTTCAGGAGTTTTATTAGTAGGGTTAAGGACTCGAAGGCAGTTTAGGAAATTTGATGTGAAAGGGAGAGGAATTCGACCCTGGATCGGGATTCGACGGTAACTCAGATCGCTGGTTTTTTATCAAGGGGCGAGTTTACCTCAGGTGAGGTGGTTAAGAGGTAACACGTCGTGCAAAGGTGCGAGGGCTTGTCCCTTGACATGTAAATTAAAGCATTTCGCTGAACAGAAGATAATATCTCGATGACGCAAAATAGGACCAATCCCTTTGGATTCCCGTGCTTCTTCAAAGTGCAAGTGCTTGTTCAGCGTAAACTTGTGAAACAACTCACTAATTCACCATGTTACTCTAACCACGCTAAGCACAGTCTATCTATCACCACCACTGACCTCCACAAAAAAGCCGTAGGCACGAATATTATCTAAAAAGTCAAAAACCTGGTTAAAAAGAATTCTAAGTCAAACTGGCAAAACCTGATTTCTCACCCCCAGCGAATGCGAGGGCCCCCGGGTCTTCTGCCACAAGTGACAATGCAACACTCACCAACCGAAGTTGGCAATGACTCTCCGTCGGCTGCGTTCGAGGTAGATCGCCGGCTCGTTTCGGCCATAAGGCCTAATCTGTGCTACGCGTCGATTGGTTCACGATCTGCCAGTTTTTGCCTAATAGTTGTATAAGAATACAATTTTGGGTGTGGGCAATTGTGGACCCATCGCTTAATTATCGGGGATGGACAGGAATGTACGAATAGTTTTATGGGTGAATTTATAGCTTGGTTGTTCTAGGACTTGTAGGACAATAATATTGAATCAATAGTATTTAGCTGTATGGTAAATATATAAAAAAAAGTGAACTTTGACTGTCAAAGGAATGGGGATCTGTTTGGAAGAGTCGGTGGTTGGTCGAAAATACAAGAGAGTGGTCTACAGTCTGGGAACAGAGAGGGTATGGGTATGAGTGAGAATCTGAAATTTTCGAACGAAAGGTCTTTTCCTAGTACTCTAGCTGAGACCTCCTCTTTTAGTTAACAGTTTTCGATAGGAGAAGGATATCGGTTACTGGGGTCAGAGAACTCAGAATACGACGTGAGTTGGGTTGAGAAACATTGAAGGAACTTTCGGGAGTGTCATGTTTTAGCTTCCAAACCTTAATATTTGAGAATCGGGCAACCATTGAGGTTTAGTTCAACGGTGTGTTGGCTTTTTGGCTGTGCTGGATAGCAAAAAAATGAGGAATTTTCTCAAAAATCAAGTGTGCGTTCAATGACTTAGGTCAAAATAATTTTAAAAGTAAAATTGTTGATGTGGGGGGTTGTTGTTGGTGTTGTGGTTTTTTGTTTTGTTTTTGAGATTAAAAAAAGGGGGAAAAAATTATAATTTTTTGTGAAAAAGGTGGGGGGGGGGGGGGGGGGGGGACTGTTTGCAAAAGGAATTCTGGAGAATAGTTTGTACGATACCAAGTCAAATTATTTCTTGTGAAGTTTAGCGAAGCATGGCATACGTACTGAAATGAACTGGTCTTATCCCTTCCACAGTGTCTGTATGTATACACCTTTAGGAAGTGAGTGCTTTTAAGGCTACAAAGTAGGGATATTCAATGGCACCAACCCTATTATATGCGTGCACTTACTTCAAACGTAGTTAAAGTAGCCCGGTTCTTAAAGGTGTCTAGCAGTAGATATTAAACGTAGTAGTAAGTAAATTACTTGTTATTTAAACTTTCTAGTTATTTTAGAACTTAATTGTTCTAAAATACCTAGATTAATATTCCTAATTGTCCCAAGTGTGTATGGTAAATGTTGGTATGACTTGGTAGTCATAAAGTGTGATGCAATAAGTGGTTGTATTCCTATATATTTATTGCATGAAGAGTAAAGGTAAAGAGGGGCCGGATCCTGTGAGCTTAAGTATGTGAGTGGCAAGCCACTCACATGAGCCGAAGCACGTGGATCAACTAGGCTGTCGTGGAAGGTGTTATTCACCAGGAATATGTAACGACACAATCAAAAGTAAGTAAATTCAAACTCACAAAAATTAGAAATCTAGCTAACATAACTAAGTGTACTCGCTAAAGATTATTCTCACAGCAATCGCGCTCATCACCTTCTCCGAAGCAGCATCAATAGCACCCCGTGCCGTAGCTCTCGCCAAATGACAGGGCATGGCTACCTGGGACGGTCAAGGAAACGACTGCGATGTCGACTTCGGAAACGCTTTTCTAGTCCGTGGAGATAACCCAACTCTCAGTGGTGGGGGAGGATTCAGCTCAGGAAACAGCTGTTTGAGAAGAGAAATGAAGTTCACCTCTAAAACCGCGAAAGGAATCAGCGACGCTGGAGAAACGGGACACTATACCATCACTATGACATCTGATGAAGAGTGTTGTATTGATGGAAGGTGCTCAGTTAATGAGGTGAACCTTGATAAACGAATTGTCAAGACGAATAGTGCGTATTTGGAGGAGACGCAACGGTCGGTGCATTTTCCCAAGGCGTGTCCTCCGGGGACTTACATCCAGAGCGAATGGCGTCTTATTTGAAGGGGGCATTTGGCAAAATTCGTAAGCGAGCTTCTGATGGGGAAACTGTGTTCACTCTCTATTTTCTTCACTTTTTGGTGCTTTCTAGATGGATGGGGGTTGGGAAGGCTAGTAGGCGACTGGAGATTTTCTTCTTTTTTTTTGTAATCTTTACTAGGACTTCGTGGTTCGTGGGATGGATTTCGGGCTCATTCCTTTTATTCCATTGCTTTAAATAGGGAGCATATCAAAATATTTCTCGGTGACATTTGGTTTTTCTAAAGCTGCACGAATGCACTGGACTTGTATTTAGCTATTCCTTCTCCTTCGAGATGGGTGGAAAGACAACGCAAAGATATGTGATGTACCACACCTAGAACCATTCATTAACACTCATATCAAGCAAAGCAAAGCAAAGCCAAGCAAATCTTCCCAAATTTAAGGAAAAAGCAGAAGAAAGTGCGAAAGACACCCCCCCCCCCCGCCCCCCCTAAATTCCACACACATCCCCTTTACATAATTGCCCTAGATCTAGCTTGTAGGGTTGTCGATACGCTCAAGAACCTTTGGCTTCAGTGTCTCCTTCAGTTTTTCAGTCACGAGATCAGTCAACCTATTCAGTTCTGCTACTGGAAGCTTTTCTTCTTCTTCGCCTTTGGAATATGGGCCATCTGAATCATCATTAACCAGAACATGGTATTCGAACTTTTCTACCACTGGAAGGTTATTATTAATAGCAAACAACCATGCTGGTTCTTCCCCGGGTTCAAGAAGAGCGTGTGCCTGCTTTGGACTGAGTCGGAAGAAAGCGAGAATTGTACGTAAGTCATGAAGGTTGTTTTTGATGTACTGGCAAAGATAGACAAGCCCCTGGGATTTTTCTATGCTGGTGACATCTCCGCTGAAGTACTCATCGGGAGTTCTGGTGGAAAAAGTAATGTGCGAGATTCTGCGATGATGGTTCCTCTCATCACAAGGTACACTGTCCATTTGGTTTGCTTCCTAAGGATGTTAGCAACAAGAAATCTCGCAGCGCTCAATTTGGATAAAGCATTGCTGAAGGTTACTACAGACTTACCTCATAACTGGTCCAAAGGCGTTCTTTCCAGATATACTTTGATAAGTCAAGCATAACATTGTCCCAAAGCCAATCTAAAAAGTCGTTCAAAACTCCTGCAAACATGTTAGGATAATCGCATGGAAGAAAAAACATGGACTCGATAGGATTCAGTTCCGGCGCAATCACCTGAGACAATAATTTGGAAAATTTAACAAAAGAAAGAGGAACTTGCCGAGCTGTATGTGCTCCATTCTCCGAATATCGTGTAACTCTCCAGTACCTAGGAACGAAAAGCTGCCTGTCCTTCCCTCAAACTTTCTGAGAGCTTCAAGAAACCCTTGGAGATTCATGTACTCGGAAGCCTTGAAATAGTCCAATAAGCCAGCTTTATGTTCAACAAAGTAGGAAAGTTCGAAGCGTCGTCGTGTATCGTCTGTTTCGAAGGATTCGTCAATGGGCTTCGGCAGGAAACATGGCACTTTATTTCTTCGCGCAACTTCGATGACTTTGAAATTCTTCCCTATGACCGCAGGTACATTGACAGGGTACGGTCCATCGGGTGACCAACCGAAAGCAACAAGCTCGTAGATACGTTGCCTAATTTCTTTAGGAAGGGTCATGAATTTTTGCATGAACCTTTCAAGAGTTAGCATAACTCACCCCCGAGAGAAACAATGCCTCTACTTACTGAAACTGGAACCCCTCACTGTAGTCGTAAAACTTGCCAATAGCTTCCCTGCGGAAAGGGTTATAAACAATGATATCTCCAACTTCAACCCACTTGTCCTCAAGATTGGGCAGCATAGCTGAGTCGTTACAACGGGAAGTGAATTTTTGCCAATCACAACTGCAATCTGGAAAAAAGATCGGGGAGTCCGTTGGAACGAACTTCAGGTTCGGATCAGTCCTATTTTCAAGTCAGCTCAGCTTGTAAAACCCAAGACACATCAGCGCCCACCTAGTTTCGTAGTCTATACGGTGCATTCCTCGAAAAATCTGCTTGAAAACTTTGTAAAGAATAGCCTGTCTTTTCTCTTGATTCTCTTGGGGATCCAAATCTTTAGCAAGAGCAACTAGATCTCCTAATGACTTAATATGTTGAAGATTACCAAGCCCGAGCTTTGCGAGATCTACTTTTTCCCATTGCACCTCTCCCTCTGACACCCCCTCTTCCCCAGCTTCCAATCCGCAGAAACTGCTCATTTGACTCATCTCTGCGGTTTATCTCAAATCAGAAATAAAGCTCTAAATACCCGGTACCGTGTGACGATGTGCTCTCAGTAGAGTTTCCGACAACGATTACGACCTCAATGAACCCAGCCAGTTACAGGAAACCGAAAGTGGTGGGTCGCGAGAGAAAACGCGCCGGTTCGTCTGTGAGGCGCGCGGAGGCACAATTTGATGCTGAAGTAGATCACGCCGAAGGAGGTGGTTGATGCGGACGGATATTGGAATGGATTAATCGGGATTGATGGTTCGAAGGCTCGATTTGGAGGAGGGTTTGCTTTCAAGACGCGTCTGGCGGAAGGGCGTATCGAAAGAAGAGAGCGGCCTCGAGCAGACGACAGAAGAAGCCTCTGGAGTATACCAAGTGATGGGGAAAGTGTACTTAAACACGGGTGGAGGTTTCCTAAAGTGCTAAGGTTGAGGACCAAGAAGCCAGAACGTGACGGGAGACTTCAACAGGCAAGCCCGACCCAGCCCACCCCAGCCCATAAACTCACCACTTGATCTTCACCATAATTTAATTAGGAATTTTCATGTTCAGAAGCCTGGTTTTCTTCTACTTTAGCTTGAATTAAACAAAGACACTTGGATATATTCTAGCTTTGGAAACTGCTTCCAGTGGCATCACTACGGTTTTCAAATATCCTCATATTATTCTCAAAGTGGTGTTACTACCGTACGCTCCGTACTAGCAGTGATGTTGTCATATATTCCAACGGAGTCAAATACCAAAGGGGGTTGGGTTAAATGAATCGAAGTCACTTGACAATATAGACAGAATCCCGAAGAGGCAAAAATGATCAACAAACTAAAGTCCAAGATTATGGGACTCAATGCAGATAGGTAGTTTGCTTACTTCATTATGCCATATTTACCGCTCCACTTCTAGGTATCTACGAGCCGCTGCCACCGCCAGAACTCCTCTTCCTATTCCTCGTCAATACAACATCCCTCTCCGCCGATAACGGCAACCCAAGGGTCCAAGAACACGAAACCACAACAAGAAAACTTTATACATGGATAATTGAAAGTCAGATAAAAGTGATATTCCAACCAAGAAATCACAGTGAGAAAACTACTATCAACTCTTTAATTGCTTCCATCATCCACAGAACCTCTCCTCGAATAAAATCGATGATTAAAAGGTTCTTAATATTTTATACTCAGCCTACCAATTAACTAAAATTAACTCATGCTGTCTAAAAGTTCGTTACAGGTAAATCTCTATGCCCTATTTAGCTAACTTAGGTGTTCCAATTTTTCTGATAATTAAAATTAAATAAATATGACTTAGATAAGTACCTGTACTTTATAATTCCAAGACGTTCCGGACTTTATTTAATTAACTTCATTACTCTAAATACTATTAAATAATGAAATGTGATGGCTGAATTTACTACACTTACTACTTGATACCATAAAATAGTAACCCATTTCTCAAGTATACTCTTTTATTTCTCAAGAGTTCCCCAACACGAAAACCTTGCTACCGCAACTAACCATATAGTAAGGGTAATGCTGTCATATCTTTCTGAAAGATCAAAGTAGCGAGGATAGGGAATGATGGTGGTTACAGATTCTCCTCCACTTATTACATTTCTAGAACCCGAAGTAAGATACGAAGAATAATCAGTAGGCAGAGCACGCAATTCATGCCAATTCATTTGAGCCAGACCGTACTTCCAGGATATAATCGAGGTTTTCAATTTCATCTGCAGTTCGTATCTAGGCAAGTGTAAACAACCCTTCCCCCTCCTCCCGCCTCTCCCCCAAAGTTAATTCCTTTTATATATTTATAAAGCACTACCCCAACAGCAATAGATCACCACTCTCCGCCAAAAAAAAGTAATCTATGGGCCCAAAATCATGAAACCACAACAGGTTTATGTGAGAAAGAGCCGAAAGACAGGAATTCATCCGTGCCGAACGACTGGGGCTGACCTCCGCCCCTGCAATTTCGCGTCTTCTCTATTAATCTCGAAAACATGTGCATTAGTACTGGGGATAAGATTAATTTTTTGATAGAATAAAGGTACAAGGGTAAGCTTTCATTCTATGTCGGAATTTATGAATTTGGCTTTTTAGGACAGGAGATGATGGTGGCTTTGTTTATTGTTTTACGACTTGCAACGAAATATGCAGGTCAAACCAAATGGGGAAGAGGCTTTGCAAGGGGGACTGATAACGTTGCCTTGAATTCTCTCTTCAGGTTTTCTTCACTCCTAAAGAACACTTTTCTACAACATTTCTTCTCAAGATTGTTCCTCAAAATATGGGTGGGTATCTCACTTCAACAAACTTCCCTCCTGACCAACATCCCCCCTCAAACAGATGTATGACTACTCACAGGTCCTTTGGAAATAGCCTCCTCCCCTTCAAAACTATTTTCCACTTTCTCATGACCACTCTCATCCTTCATAACCTTCCCCTTCTTCCTCTCACTCAACCATCTCAACCCAAACGCCAACCCCACAATAGCAAGTACCCCCAAGCCCAGACCAAGACCAATACCCAACCCATCTTTTTGCCCCTTGGTAAGTCTCGGTCCCTTCATCTTCTCACATGTATATAGCGGTGCATTCACACTGTTTTTTTGGATTCGGGTGTATGTCTCGTTCGCAGAGGTGCAGTTTACTTTCGCGGTACTGTGGATTTTGAGGGATTTAATGAGGTGGTTTAGGTTTGGGAGTTGGACGCTGAGAGGGTTTGTTAGTTGAGGAAAATTTGGGAAGCGGGAATTAGGGGACATACTCGGACACGGAGCCGGTGATGTCGATGTCGCTTGCGTTTGTGAGGGCCGGGATAGTGACTAGTTGGTCTTTGGTGGACATTGAGATATAGAGACCGTTGATGGATTCTAGAAGTGGCATTTTGAGACTAAATCGTGATCAGTGAGAAATGATATGGTGTGAATGGATGAAGGATATCCTTACCCTTTAGCATTGTATAAATATATGCCGCCGATTGGGCCCGCTGAGCCTCTTTTCAGAGAGGGGAAATCGTAGTCTAGATCCACTTTCTCATTTGGTTCAACTAGCAAGTAACTAGTCACGTTCTCAAGGACAGGTAGTGAAAGTCTACCAAAAGTTAGCATTGCTAAAAATGAACGGAATGTAAGTCTCGAACCCGGTGAAGTTTCCATATAAACTGAATTCTGTTACGGTCTTGAGTGCAGGTAGCGAGATATCAAAGCCGAGCTTGCTGGTGTCTACATCAAATCTCTCACTGCTAGTGAGGTTTGGGAATTGTATTCTGAGAGTAGGTTAGCAAGAGTATGTACAAGAGAAGAAGTAACAGGACTTACTCTGAGATATTTCCACTCAGGTGTAAACCAGAGAATTCTAGAACCGGAAAATTGATCTGTAGAGAAGTATTCGCGGCAGAAATACTAATTCTAGTCGCATTTGACAGTTTCGGTAGAGTCAAAGATTTCATAGACGTGGGACCAAGAACAAATTCATCAATCGTGAGAAGGTCATCCATATGAATCTCCGTAAGACCTGGCACAGAAACATTGTAACCTGACTCCGAGCTTGAGACGATCCCACCAGTAATGCGTGTGATGCCAGGCAAACTGAAGGCCCCTTTGTAATCCGTGCGGATTACTATTCTATTGCCGTTTATTTCTGTACAATTTGATGCCAAAAATTGTTTGTCGAGGTCGGCTTGACTAGATGCGGAGAAATCGCGTATTTCGCAAGAATTTGCAATGATGGCTACACAAGTTAGTCCAGCTCTAAGATTTGCACGGTCTTTTGAGGAGGGGAGTAAGATAAGACTTACGAGAAGCAAGAAAAACGATTGCCACAAGGGACTTGGTAGCAAATTGAGATTTTGTCATCTTAGCTTACCAAACTGCTGAAAAGCAAGGAATGACGCCAATATAATACAGGCTATAAGGACCTTGATGAACGTCAAGAGAGAGAAAGAGAATCTGACAAGCCTTGTACTCAAATAAACAGTTGGACTAACAGCCCCCAATCTCAGATAGGTCACCATCATAATAGCAGTGCCCCCTTCAACGCTCTTCCATGGCCCAAATTAGCGAGTAGGATCATGTCAAGGGATGTCTCCTAAAGGGGTCTGCAGAAAAACTGACTCTTTTGACAGCAGACAGCCCTGTCAGCGTCTATACGTACAACGTGAAACGAAACCAACTGAATAATTGATGTTGGACAATCCCTTGATTGGCTCCATCAAATTATTATGCGGCGTAATGTTGGTAGCAGGGGAAATTAATCAGCTCAGCCTCATCCAAGCCTGCCAAAATTGATGTAAACATTGTTGGAGATCTCACCAGACAACTACAAAGCACCCTGGACCCCATCCAACAAGAAGCCAACAAACAATTTCCTTCGTTGGTGAACGAGGAGCTTGTCTGGCTTTCCAAACTCTCCCGCCCAAGGTTGCCAGGGAAAGAAATGAGACGTGGATTTGATGAACACTGAAGGTGTAAAATTAAATCAACTTGCAAGGTGTATGTAAATCAACGTCCTAAGTCATTACTCCCATCTAATTTCTCCTCGGTGCTGGCTAACTGGACATGATTACGATCGTTGTAAATTGGAAAATGAGGATGGAGATTTGAGCGAAACATCCCAAGTCCCCTAGCAATAGGAGCTGACGATTCCCATGTTGTGAGTGTTGATGATGCTTCCAGGTTGGTGTGAGGAAATGAACTCGAGTGAAATGGCATCCCAAAAACTATACGCTAAACTCCCCTGTAGTGGTGCCCTGAAGCCGCAATCTGGCGAGAGCGCTATTTCAGTGGACCTCCTTGTAAACCAGTTTTCAGATGCTCTTCTACAGGCTTGCATACCTCTATGGCTTCAGGGTATAGCGCCTTTTATAGTGAGGTGGTGAATTAGAAGCCTTGAGGGCATTTTACAGGGCATTACAGCGCATTTGTGGATTGCACCCGTAAGCCTTTGGGGGGAACCCTGTTGACCTCATGAAACGAGATACTTTTTGTAAAATACGTACAGCTCGACATAAAGTGGTCGTAAAAGTATACAGAAAATACAAGTAGAAGCAGAAAGGTTTATTTAATATCAATCCTGAGGTGTGGGAAGTTCAAATCAATCGTTGTTGTTAAATCCTATTCTATGTTCCGGGGTGGTATCACTTTTTTGTCCACCGCAGTCCTATGCATGGTGAAGAAAGGTGGTTGACTACAGGTGATGCACACATAGCTTGCAAAATACTCGGGAAAAGCCCAAACATACAATTGGTATCTAGGTCAAACAAAATTCAAACTCCCTAATCACTATCTAAAACCACAACTTCTGCCTCGCCCTCTCCAATACTCTCAATGCTCAAAACATCTCCAGCATTGACCCCCGAAACAAAAGCCCCATCGCCCTCAGAGAGAACAGCCGTCTCTCTTCCATCGATCCTGATTTTCATAGCTCCATTCTTTGTCATAGGAAGATGGATGTAAACATTTCTTCCTTCAGTCTTTTGTACAGCGTTCGCGCCTACTGTCCACTTGAAGCGTTTATCCACACCAATGATTCCTGCTGCCATCACCATATCGGCGTGTATTGGGATCGTGTCGGGGAGCGTGGCTTCGGCGAGCTTTTCCTCTTCGTATGTAGCTGTTGGTCCTGCTTTCAAGGGCGAAAGGATAGGCAGGAAGGCATCGCGTTTTGCCTCCTCGGAGAAAGTGCGTGTGTGGTATCGTGGGGTAAGACCTCTCTTCCATGGTAGCGCCCAAATTTGCAAGAAATGGACCTGCTCATCCGACTCATTTTGTTCCGAATGCGCGATTCCCGTTCCTCCAGTTGTGAATTGCACATCTCCTCTGTGCATTTTGAAGAAATCATCTCCTTGTTTTCCTTCCGTCCCTTTCTTGATCATGCTATCCCGATGTGTCAACTCCCCGCTCAAGATGTAGGAAAAGATTTCTGCATCGCGATGAGGGTGGGTGGGAAAGCCGTTCTGCGCATCGACGCGATCTTCGTTAAGGACTCGAAGACTACCAAAGTTTTGGAACTTGGGGTCGTAGTAATTTGCGAACGAAAAGGTGTGGTAGGTGTTGAGCCATCCGTGATCTGCGTGTCCGCGATCGTTGGACCGGCGGGGTACGATCTTTGCGTGCGAGAGGGCTTTGGACATTGTTGCTTTGATGGCTTTTGTTGCAGTGGTCATGGGTGTTGGTTGGGTAATTGTTGGTGTTGTTATCTTCTCGATTGAAGTGATTGAAGCTGTTTGGAAGTTTTTGAGAGTGGTAAGTAGCTCTTGGAGTGGGATACTGAAGTAGACTGAAATTGAGATGAGAAAAATGGAGGAGAGGGCTATGAAGAACTTCATATATAGACGTTGGAATGGAGGACGAGAAGATGCTAGATTGGTGGAGAAATGGGTGACATGAAGATTGAAAATTCTTACCTAGAGATACTTGAACCTTTGATGTTGATGATCGAGGCTTGTATTTAGGCCTTGCTTGGTGATGATTATGCATCACTCAAGGACTTCGTATCTCTTTTGTCAGCAAACTATGTGGGTCTAGATGAAGAAACTAGTCCTGAAGCAGCATTAAAGCCACGTGATACGCGTCCTTTCTTCTGAAACTGACGTCATTCTTCTTGATGGTTTTTTTAAGCGACTTTTGAGGCTGATTTTAGCTCCATGCAATTTGCTGACCATGCAGATAATCCAAATTGGGGAAGTGTACACATCAATCAGTGTTTATGTGGAACTCGTCAGCATCAGTCAAACAACTGTACTTGAATCCTTCAAGATTATAGCATCACACCATTGATTCACGCTCCCTTTTTGAATGCTGACGGGATTGCTCAAGCGAGCTTTTGAGTGTTAATTTTTACTTACTCTGTTCTGCAACGTATTCTTTCCGCAAATCGCTTTGGAACAAGAAAGAGATTCTAGACTAGAAACCTCGCTGAATGGGTTTCAAAGTGTATTTTGGGAAAGGTTTGAAATGGTTTTTTAAATTGAAATATTTCAAGTAATTGTTTGTGAAACTCAATTCCACGATACGAACAGCTCTGGTGAGAAAGCTTATTTGGAACAGTATCTAGGGTGTTGCTGATAAACGACTTGAATAAAAGCCACCTTTGGGGCCTGGGCTCCAACTCCCATCACCACCCCATTAAGGTTTCATGACCTCGGGAAGCATCTTGCTTCTTTCCAAGGATCAACCCCTCTTGCTGTCGAATAGCTACTTACTGTCGAAAGGAAGTCCGACGCGTTGTTCCATGTATAGCAGGTCTAGTAAGTTTCTTGTCGATTTTATCATCTCCATCTCTTGATTGAGGTCAGTCGAGGTCGTGATGACAGATAATTTTCCCCTCTACTTAAATATACTCTTCAAAACAAGCACCTCTTCATTAAACTATACATTTTCTTCCCTATTCTTCAGACATTGTTCTTCGTGTGGACTAGCACTAAGCATTTTTATTGCACTGATATCTCGGGCAAGAATCCATAAGAGGTCATAGGATGAGTGGATACTTTTGGGAACTTTGAGACCTATCCAATTGAAGCAGTTTCAGAAAACTGAAGGAGGGATGGATTGCAAAGTATCTACACTTTTCATCTAAGCAAGTTGTAGATTTTTATGGGTGTCGCTAAAGTTTTTATAATCCTTCGAACTCTACATATCAGCCTAGTAGTAGACTGTCATTCAAGTAATCGTAAAAATTACTGTCGAAAAGGTCATCATCGTTGATGTCTTGCACTCGTTCCAAGCTTCAATAACTTTCCGTTGGAGGACTTTGATATCACGATTATCTCCAGGTATCAGCCACGCAGTTGGAGAGAGGCGCGAACCTAATGCATTACACGAATGGCGACATCCCACTGTAGTGCTTGAGGCTGTAGAACTATTTTCAAACAAGCTTGTAAAATTCTTGTATGAAGAATACATGTAGGCTCTCATTTAAGATTTCGATGTAAAGTTTTTGAGCTGTGCATATATTACGAAGAACACATATAAAATTTGTCAACGAAAAACAACATCCTCTCTGTATCATCAGTCTATAATATTGATTTCAGTTTTCCATTCGCGGAGATTCTTTGCTATCTACACATGTTTTGTTGACCAGAAGACAGATTGTTTCGAGTCGGGTATTAGATACAGATCTCTCAATCTAGCTATCCGTTTGGAAATTATATAATAACTTCCCTAGCAGTGAAATTTTGACACCCAGAACTACTTTGAGAAGTAGTGGGAATATGTCTAGTATTTATATCGAAATCCTACCTATTTTTCTATCGTCCAAATAACGAGCTGGAGGTTTATGTAGGTGGTGCGTATGGAGCGTCTCAGCCTTTCTTCCAACTCTTCTGACGAGCAAGCTGGAAGTTTAGATAGGTAGTAGATAGTAGTTGTTTCTCTAAAAGACTATGCAACCTACCTATTTGGGATTTAATCAAGCCATCATTGACGGTATTTACAGTCGGAAATCCTCTTATCCTCGAATAACCAAACTCTTTTTAACCTCAAATATATTCCATAGTTTAAAACTTTCTAATAATCATCAACTTGTTTGAATCTCCATTGCAAGATGTGATAACTCCATCCGCTCTCGAGTCCTACCAAGACCACCACAATCCAATCTTTGTTCAATTGGGAACATGCTCTCTAGAAGCCTCTCAAAAGCAAAGTGATGTAGGTTTTATCTCCTGCTGACCCGTGGAATGCTGGTAGCCACTCTTTTGCCGTTACTTAACGTCTTCTTCGTACAAGGGAGTTGTACATTTCTAATAACGGCAGAGCTATCTTTCGGTCTAAGTGGATGCTTCATACGTACTAGGTAGATAAACTTCGGGCTCAAACGGCTTCCACATTTTCTGATGCACTTATATGAAACCAATGCTTTTTCTTGCTACTTGAGATGCTACTGCAATTTCTAAATATCAAGTTTATTTTGAAGTGATTCGCTGAATTGATGAGAATGAAATAGCTAACTATATTGGAGATCAAGCTCGCATCTTCGAAAGTTGACAGTGTCTGATGCAAATAACTTAGTGGAGGCATACAATGTTATATCTTCTCTAAAATTTAATTTGTCGATGGAGTACATGAGCTTTGTAAGGGTAAGAGGAACTGAAGTGAGAGTGAGAGAATTTGGGTATAAAGCGGTGTGTGATGATAAGTTGTTCCTTTGTGATCTCCCAGTACACTTTGCAAAATATCAAGGTACTAGAGGTACCAGAGCAACGAGACCTAGCCCCAGTGTCCGAGGGAGATTTAGTAGAGAGACTTCCATGATTCGTCGTAGCTCTATAGTCAAAATTTCACTGTCGAAAACCAACTCACTCCCGAATTGCATTCTTCTCTACTAGATCTCGATCTTTCAATACCTCACCCTGGATATTGAAATATAATATAGAATGAAAGGTATGTTTAACATTATAATATTTTATACATAAGGCCATTGTTCCCGAGATATTGGGGCAAATCGTAAAGGGGCCAGGTTCTGGAAGTCAGTGGCGTTGTAGTACAAATCTCACTCCCGTCTTCTTAAAAGGGGGGCTTTAAAACATCAATGCAGCCCCTACTAACAAACTGAATCAATAGCTCAATGATGTGAAGTTTTCTTTCTCCTGTTATTTAATAAGTTTCCTCGAAAATAACCTTTGTATTGCCAAAAATGGATATCCCTAGGAACTTTCTCGATAACCTTGAACAAAACATTGAATACCCTATAGTCTTACAAAGGTTTCCAAGCACTTTAGAGAGTTGGCGTCTTTCAATATTCATAAACCTACTGTCGAAATAGTCCCTACCTTCGATTTGTAACAGCCACTTTCACTCCGAGTACTATTTCTCTAATTTTCATTCCTCGTTAGCATTCTTACGAACCGGAAGCTTTATTTCTGCAAAAAGACGCTTTCGGAAGGTTAATTTCTGGGTAGTCGTTAACTTCCATCGCCTTGCAGAACCGCAAGGTGGTATGTGGGTTATTCGAAAAGCAAAGCACCTTATCTTTCTATGTGTCGTTTGGTTCCAAAATGTTGGCAATTAATTATGATATTGGGAGGTATTTTGGAATTTAGATACTCATCTATCTTCACGGGTCTTGAGATTTTGATATACTAGTTCTGTAGTTGACAGGGAATTGACCTTTGAATTGTCGCCCTCCTTTGCGTATGAAAACAAAAATAGGGTATTGCGGAATTGATATAGAAGCAACACAATACAACTTGTCCCTTGCACTCTCCATACTGTCAACTTTGATCAAACAATCCTTGTCTCAGCATGCAGAAAAAGAAAGTCTCGACTCCTTCTCATCTCCTAAACCGCCTAAACAGCTCTCTCTTAGACCAATACTAAGTGAACTAGGACACAACTCTACCAGCCGCAAACGTTCTGCTCTCTACTGTTTCAAATGACAAAACTAAGAACTCACCGCCGAAATAATACTTATCACCCAAGACCAACTTTCTCCATGTTCATAACTTCCACGCAAATAAAGAAATGAGGGCCCAACCCTTTTGTAAAATAAAAATTTAAATTAGTATAACGGAAGTACTTGCACTGGTGGTCACTTCTGAGGAATGCGTTGCTTTCTAAGAATAATGGGGACAGCTAACCTTTAAAATTTCCATTGCGTTCATCTAGGGATCTTTTAGCTGTATAACTTCTATCTTTTTGAGTCAGTCACAAGAACTGTCACCCGACTTTTCATAGATAGTCTACTACCAGTTAGTATTTATTGCCAAGCTATTGGTAGGTAACCTGCAAATAGACACTTCTTACTTTTCAGGTCAATTTGCCCCACGTATGGGACTGCTTTCTAGTATCCATCAGAGACTTTTCTACCGGCACGAAAATTGAGGTCACTACAATGTCCGGGTTGACTGAACTGGGGGGTTTGGTAATGTGGGGTTGTCAAACAAGGGGACTCGCGCCTAAATTAGCGAGGCGGGGCAATATCCCCCCTGAAATTGCTTTTGGGTTTCGCTTCTGTTCCCCGCATTTTAGACTTTTGTCCCCTTCTGAAGTTTATCAAGCCGGTTGAGCCTAATAATCATTATCTGTGGGCTATCCGGTAGTTAGATCATATAAAGTAGAATCGTCTCATTTCCCTTTCATTTCTAACAATTTGAATCACGCATTCATCATGTTAGCCACGGTTTTGCTATCATTTCTGCTGCTGGTTACCGAGTTGGTTGTCGCTACCGTGACTCAAGTAGGCTCAGCATGCACTGTCACACCTCTTACAGGAACTGGTAACTTGGACGACACGCCTCAAATTCTCGACGCCTTCAAGAAGTGCGGAAAAGAAGGAAGCATTGAACTAACTGAAGGGACGTTTCACATCGGAAAAGTTATAGATGTCCTTGACTTGCGTAATTGCGATATCTCGATTCATGGGACTTTGATCTGGAGCACTGATATCAATTACTGGTTAAAGAACAGTCTCTCTGTCACGTATGCCGGTCGCTCTACCGCTTGGAGGCTCGGTGGCAACAACATCACATTGCGCGGATACGGGAAAGCTCTTTTTGTTGGAAATGGCCAGACTTGGTACGATCAGAACAAAAACCAGGGGAATCAAAATGGTCGGCCAATTTCGCTTACTCTGTGGCATGCGACAAATATTCTTGTTGATGGGATCACCTGGAGTCAACCTCAATTCTGGTACGTGGAAGGTTTATCGAGCTCTTTTGTTAGAAGCTGTTGAGCTAAGCTGGAGATAGGAATACATTCGTTGCCTACTCGAAGAATGTTACGATGACCAATCTTGCTATGAGCGCGATTTCAAATTCGCAATGGAAGACGGTCAACACGGATGGTGTTAACACATGGAACTCGGAGAATATCGTGATTTCCAATTGGACTGTGACTGCTGGAGATGTGGGTTTTTGATATCTTCTCTTTCCCCCATTTTCCGCTTCTATTTACTAATAAAACCCCCCACAGGACTGTATCTCTGTCAAAGGCAACAGCAAAAATGTCCACGTCAGCAATATCGTCTGCCATGAGTCCGGAGGAATGTGCGTTGGCAGCATCGCAAACGGAGTAACCGAAACTGTGGAAAACGTCGTCTTCGAAAACGTTACCTTGACCCATAGTTCTAACGCAGCATGGATCAAAACGTACCCTACCGGTGGAGGTTACGTGAAAAATATCCTCTTCAAAGACATCAGTTTCACAGATGTCAATCAGCCAATCTACATCACAGCTTGCATATATTCAAATACCAACTGTGACAGTTCGAAACTACGGATTTCGAATGTACGATGGGAGAATATCAAGGGAACCTCGAGATATAATGTTGGGGCAGGAATTCATTGCAGTGCTGGAGCCCCGTGTCAGAATTTGACTTTTTCTGGGATCGATATTACTCAGAAGAATGGTGGTGGGGCGGTCCAATATTTGTGTTCAAATATTGAGAACCAGAAGACGTCTGGGTTGGCGTGTACCGGCACATGTCCTGCGGGATGGGTTCAGCAACTAAGTGGGAACCATAATTGAAATCAATCGCTGGTCTATTGGGCAAGCTATCAAAACTCTAGCTGAGAAGTGACTCTGTATATGACGATAGGTGAGAGGATTGGAGTAGTTCGCCATATCTTTTAGAAACTTGTCTGGTTAATTGAGTTTAGGACAGCTAAGAACTGTAAATAGGACAGATGTTCTTCTTCGAATTATCAAATACTTTCCTTTGATTTTGTACTCAAGTAGTTATACGAGTAAGGATACGTGCTACTCTTGCTCCTTCTAGTATTGCATAGGTATTGTCTTGTCTTGCTTTTCATCCTCGGTTATGAACAGTGAAGCTCCTCGTTTTTACCTATCCTTTACGATAGGTACCAAGTATCTGAGGTTTGAGAGCTTGCAAGACCTCCAATAAGATATATCGAAGGTGAGGGGTACGACCGTCACGACAACCTTTGGTGAGACTCTCCTTGAATCACCACCTCGACGATTTCATCTACGCAAATATCCATACAAACACGACTTAACCATGCCACCCAAACAGAGACATCAAGAGATTGAAGGAATCGAAGAGTCCCCGCCCACACGCCAACAACCTTATCAGAAAACGCGCGATGGAAGAAGATATCAAGAGATTCCCGAGATCCCATCAACATGCGAACATCCCTATCAAAAGGCGCATGAGGAGCAACCAGATCCTGCACCGCAAGAAATCTCGCTTCCAGCCGTCAAAAGGATCCGATTTGGAGAAGACCTAAAGACCCCGTTCGTCCCAGATGGTTCATTGAATAAAGAGGATCGAGAGGATCTGCTTACAACTTCGTCACTAGAGATTCGGCTTTACAATCGAGTCTACGACTATTACAACAAGCCCAATATGTCACAAATTCTCCCACGAATCGAACGAACGTGGAGATTTGGTGCAACCTTTAGTCGCAATTTATCCATGCTGATATGCTGCTCCATCTTCAGGAATCAGGTATGCCCATGCATTATAATTCAAGATCAAAAATATATCAGCCATTGCGACACTGGCTCACGTTTTCCAGTCACATTTTTTCTTGAAAAACTCAACCAAACTTGCAACGTATTTCCGAAAAATTCGATACGAGATTGAGACATTGGGACCGGAAAGAAGCGCAAAGAAGTACTTGGACAAGCTGTCAGATATAGAACATCTTTCGGAACATGAAGAAAATTATGCCGGATTCCTCAAGGAGATCGAAGATGCCATTAACAAAAAACAATTATCTCTGAATCCCTTCTATGCTAAAACGGCAAGGGAGGATGAGAATGTTACGGCCGGTGATTTTAGCGCAATGATGACTGCCTGGGATACATTCATAGGGAAGAATCCGGACCTTGAACTTCTGGCAGTTGCCGAATGCTCTAAATCTGCCGGTCGTGTGTGGACATCGAGGACTGCGGAGGATGCATATCAAGCGAAACAAGAATATCTTTTGAGTCACTATGCTGAGGAAGACGATGCAGCGGAGGAAGGAGACCAAGCCTCTCAAAATATGGAAATTAACGATTGATAGAATGACGGAGTTTTGAAGAGGTTGGAGAAAATAAGCACATGCCTAATGCAGGTCATACTGTAACGGAAGGGACGGACCTCGGGGCTGGGGAAACGGAGGGAAGCGGGCGGGCACGGCGGGGAACATCCGTCGCCTTATCTCTTCATCAGACCATTATGGAGGTACACAAACTCAAAAAACTTCATTTTACATTAGATACTCCGGGGTTGAATTATAGAGTTTCAAAATTCCTCAAATTCGTCCAATAAATATATTCATCCTTTCAACCTTCATTTTGGAAGCCATGGAGATTGCTATCGCCGGAGCAGGTATCACGGGCCTGTCCGCGGCGATTTCGTTACGTCGAAGCGGGCACAAAGTCACTCTATATGAGAGATCTACTCTCAATAATGAGATAGGTGCAGCTATCAACGTTCCTCCAAATGTTTCTCGTTTTTTAGTACCATGGGGATTGGATCCTGTTCGATCACGTTTCGTGACATCAAAAGGTCTTTTCTTCAGGTCACCGACGACGTTGGAGGAATTATCAACTACCATTTTTGATAAAAATGTTGAAAGGTTTGGGGCGGAGCTTTATTATGCTCACAGAGTTGATCTCCACGAGGCCCTCAAGGAACTTGCCACGACTAAAGATGGACCTGGACTGCCTGCCACCATTGTTGTGAAATCAGCGGTTGTCAGCTACGTAAGCACAGTATCAGTCTATCAGAGTCTTGAATTTTACTAAACTCTCCTTTAGAATCCGGAAACTCCATCTATGACACTCGCTGATGGAACTGTGATTTCTCCGGATCTTGTTATTGCTGCTGACGGAATCCATTCCATTGGTGTTAATTCGATCTTGGGCAAGACCAATGCTCCACAGCCGGCACAGCAATCGAATTGTTGTTACCGATTCTTGCTTTCGAAGAAAGAATTAGAAGCGGATCCGGAAACAAGTTTCTTTACACAAGGACTGCCTGCACTTGGTCTCAGTATATATGCCGATATTCCAGGACATAGGAGATTTGTTACTTACCCCTGTCGAAAGTAAGTTGTTGACCGTTTCTATTCTTCCATGACTTCAGTTTGCCAGTAAATTTTCGTGAGCTTTTTGAATATGTCTGTACTGTAATTTATCCTTGAAAATGCATGTGCTTGTCCGTCGTGAAACTCATTTCCCAGCTAACTATTCCCAGCCACGAAGTTTACAACGTTGCCCTCATCTGCAACAATGAACACATGAAAAACTCAACAGAAGGTAGCTAAGCCTTTGCCTTTTATTTCTATATGCTAATTCCGAGATCCAAAGATTGGCAGGCCTCCGTCTCAAAAAGTGAGCTTCTGGAAACGTTGGCTGGTTACCACCCGAGCATTATTGCAGTTGCAAAGTAAGTTTCGTCGAATTTCTATATCTTGTTGTGACCAACCTCTCGCAAACCCCCTTCGTTAATGCATCGTAACTGACAGCCTCCAAAGTAAAGCAGAAGAATTAGGACGCTGGCCACTTCTTTACAGACCTCCAATCCCCACCTGGATTAAAGGAAATATGGTACTCGCAGGAGATGCAGCCCATCCGATGCTTCCACGTAAATGAATCACCCATTTTCTCG
Organism: Hymenoscyphus fructigenus; assembly: GCA_001414455.1. Classification (NCBI taxonomy): domain Eukaryota; kingdom Fungi; phylum Ascomycota; class Leotiomycetes; order Helotiales; family Helotiaceae; genus Hymenoscyphus; species Hymenoscyphus fructigenus. The sequence continues at coordinate 234,864 of LKUV01000047.1, read as the reverse complement.
TTCTTTCTGACTTTCCCAGACCAGGGCCAAGGTGGTGCGCAGGGTCTTGAAGACGGGCTGGTTCTTGGACTGGTGCTTCACGGTTGCACCACCAAGACGGAGATCCCTAAACGACTCGCTCTTTACGAAAAGATCAGAAGAAATCGAGCTGCGAGTATTCAAGTAATGAGTAATTTCGGTTTAGATGAAGGGGTAAAGATGGAGTTGGAAGAGTTTATGGATGATGGAGAAAAGGTTCCCAGTACGTAATTTGATGTTCTGATGATCTGATGAGTGTTCTGACGATGACAGCCACGATGGGAGATGTGTTTCAGATGACCTACGGTGCCGACACGGTCAAGAAAACGAAACAAACTATGAATGAATTTCAGCCTGGGTGGGATTTACCAAAAGGGTTTTTTGGATAGCCGTAGAATGTGGAAGTTAGACTTCACCATTAATTTTTGATACCTTTGTTTGGAGTCATGTATCTACCCTCACACCGCTTTCGATATAGAACCTCGTGGAAGCCTCAGAGTAATGACACTAAGTACTTCACTGTCTCCCGATTCCAGAAATATTCTTCTCTCAAACCTATTCACCCTTTTTATGCATCGTTAACACCATTGCCACCTAGTATAGCTATGGAGCTCTTGAGCGACCCACAAAAATATAAAAGTACTTGGATTGCCTCCCAGAATCCCTCCTAACCTGGTCACACAACAAAACTATTGCAGTCATCATGGCTTCCCCTCCGCCACAACAACCGGTATCAAACCCAACAGTTAGTTTTGATGAGATATCGAAAATGTCCTATAAATCAAAACAACCCCATATCTTCGAAATACTCTTGAAGAAGCCAAGGCATAGGAGAATGCGACAAGAGCTAGCAAATGGCGAACGAATTGCCGATCACCATGTTACTTTGGATTTTCTTCTGAAAGTATGGGAACAGGCTTTGCTTTCGGCTCACGATGCGGACAAAGGAGCTGAACAAGGAAGAGAGAAGGAACATTATTTGCATAGAGCAGATCTGATGCTGTGGACGAGTTACTGTAAGTCTTTGAGGTAATCGGCGCCTGCCGATACGTCAAAGGCAGAATTAATTTTGGATTCTTTCTCACTGCTTACTTTGGCTTAGTTGGTCCTGAGAAGAACGCTCTCGAATTTCTGTGGGGAGTATCACGATCCTCGAGACTCACCTAGACTCCACCTGAGACTCAAGAAATGATAAATAGAGCTCGGGAGGAAAATCTGAAGCAGTGGTAACGAGAGGAAGGTGAGGGAAAGAAGTCGAAAGAGGAAGCTCGCTTACGGCAGCAACGGGAAGCCAGCGAAGAAAAGGAATGGATGAAGAAAGTTTGCGCATGACTGGCATGGGAAAAGGAGGAGGCAAATAAGCGAAAACTTGAAATTGATCACACTGCACGAATTTACTCCGACAACCAAAAAACTGTTATACGCAAGGATCCGCAACGTCCCCCTAATCGCGCGTAGCCAGACATTGGAGATCTGGTTGGGGTTGGAACAAAACTTCCGGATGCGAGGGTATTCAATGCTGTTGAATACGTGAGCAACTAAACCCTCACAGATGGACCGCTACAAATACTGTGGAATTCGGATTGATTTATTTGCCGGAAAATTGGGTGTTCATTTACGGCTATCCTCGTCCATGGGCGGCCTTTATTGGATCTAATGAATATTATGCGGCCCAGCTCAACCGAAACTTTCGCGATGTCGTCCAAATTTGTGGACAGCAACTTGATGTGGAATCACGACTCCCAATACCAAAGGAAAATCGATGTGCAATCCATGGCCTTTGGGTGCAGCCAGTGAGAAAGCAGGATATGGATGACCCAGAAATCAAGGCCGCATGTAAAGAACTCGCAAAACAATTTATTCGTTCTTGGGTGACGTACAGAGATGCCGCTGGCAGAAATGAATCTATCAATCGCTATTGGGGTACGTGGATGCTAGGCTTAGGACGAAAACCACTCATCATCCAACTGCTAGACGATCGCGAAAATAATACTCAGCAAAGCAACTATGCTCCTCACGGAAAGAGAAGACGAGAGTCCGTAAAGTCTGAAGATAGATCGTCGGCATTCAAAAGAGAACGACATTTTGACAATTCTGGACAGAGGTCGCCACCATACAAAAGAAGATAGGAATACTGCAGAGAATCTTCGAGGAAGAATGGCACAGCAGAGAAGGTTTGAGCAAAACATCAACAATACTCAAATTATCTCCCCTAAGGTCACACACATGTGGAGCCGATTCTTTCAACTAAACCAAAATCCGATGGACCTATTATAGAGAACGTGAGTCTAGGGGAATTCAAGGGACTAGTGAATACAGCCTTTCACGTACAGGCAATTTTCTTAGTTTTTTTTTAACATAAATGCTACGACTATATCCCCTTAATTTGATTATTAGCAATTACTTCTCAAGCATATATCTGTTTAGAGAAATAGACAAATGGCGATCAGAAGAAGGCGACCCCATCTAAGCAGAACGTCAAGACTAATTCCAGTTACACTTTCCCTACTGTTACTTTAGTTTTCGCTTTTCCCATTCCAGTTTCAACGTGACTACGGCTGTCATCCTCCAATTGAAGAAAGCTACCCATTACAATTGCCGATTCCGATTTTTTCGAGCTCTTCCCCCCCATCCTCATCCCGCGTTCTTCGTTACTGGGGTCTTGGGGAGTTGGTTGACGAGTACTGCCACCTAAAATGAATCCCAGTCTTGGGAAAAGATAGGCAGCGAGTGTCCTGCAAGGAGGAAGACAGGCGCAAATCATTCCGACCGATAACTCAAGACCACTCCAAATTGCCACGGGTTGTTGAGACCCTGGTTATGTTCATGTTATTATTTGAAAAAAATTATCGAAGGTGGGTAGGGTAAACTTACAAGACATGTCCGCTGAATCTTTCATATGCTTCAACGTGGGAAGCCTCGCGCTACCGCAGGCGACTACAAAAATGCCGACGCAGAAGATAAGTGTAAGATTGATCTTCTTGTTCCAGGCGAGTTTCAGATTCCATATTATTGGGAGTGGGAATACCAGAATAAGTGTATCGAGCACTACCCCAAATCCACCGGCAGCATAGACTATCGCGTATGCATCAAGACACTTGACGGGTGGGCTCTTATACTTCCAATTCTCCCAGTTTCCTTGAATGGGCATCTAATTTGTTAAAATTGGCTAATTCAGGTGAATGAATGCACTTACACATTGAAACAACATTAAGAATAAGAATACTATGTGCGATACGAGTACTGCCGTAAACATTCCCCATGCCCAAAGAGTAACCTTCCGAACGGGGAAGACTCGCATAAAAAACAGCAGCAGTGATAATTTAGTAAACATAGCACACAGTATGTAAAACTGTTCGCCGATGTAAAATGCCTAAATGAAATTTTAGTGCCAGGAAATGTTGCTGGGCGGCAGTTCTAATCTTACCTTTAATGCAGAAGTCAATTCCTCAGGGGCTAAGTAATAGATATGCTGACCGAAGCCGTTTTTCGCTTGGAGCAGGGCAGAGCCAGTATCGAGGATATAACTGCACAAGGCCGCTATCATCATCCAATCGTCTGCCCACATCCCGACTTTCAACTTTAATCTTGAGAAACAACGGAAGCCGACAAATAAAGTTGAGAGAAAGACTAGGACATAAGCCTGCCTAATATAAAACCTCTGTCGTGATTTGTCATTTTGAACACCACAGCTGTCCATTTGGTACTTTTGAACTCCAAGTGACTCTGTGATATTGCAAGCTTCGTAAACACAGGGGGTGATGGCGGCGACCAAGTCATTGCTTGTGCAAATGCAGGTAATATTAGTGAACGAATTGCAGTATTGAGGTATTATTGTCGTCATACAGCCAATCTACATATACTGTTAGAAACTTCGCTTAAAAGTTCTCGAGAATCCAACTTGAGCAATTCTCGGGTCATCCCCCCGTCTTGGAATATATTGCAAGTGTTTTTCAAATATTTAATCATGAATTCAAAAAGGTACGAACCGCGCAGGTAGGGATCTGATCAACTCCGGAAATTTGTTTCCTCTCTAACTGCCGATCAATGGTTGCCCAAGACCAAGGGAGAAAACCGAGTACAAACATAACTGAAGATGGCCTCATTTTGAAAGTCTTGATATTCATAGGCGTCGAACTTGAAAATATCACAGCTTAGAAGGAAAGGAATTCAAGGGGGCTCACCATTTTATCGGTCTTCACGTTGGGGTACAGAACATTGTGCAACCTTCTCAATAAATCCTCCTGCAAAACCAATTCACAGTGCACCGCATGGCCAAGTACCGCTACGCCGCACTAGTGTTTTTTTTTATATTAAAAAAAAAAGAGATGTCTATTTTCAATCACACTTTACACATAGGAATTGGTAATAACTGCGTCTACCCGTCTCGCGGCGTCGTTGTGCGAATCTCCATGACACCACGTGCGATGGTTCCCAAGTACGCGAGTGTGAGAGAGGGAGTCCGGAGTGAAAAATGCGGGAGTAGAAAGTGCCCAACAAAGGTTCCTTGTCTCACCTAGTAACACAAGTTTCTTAAAATTCAAGTTTCTGTGGTAGTGCAGTAGTAACATCGATGAAGGATTCTACCACAGCTCAGCACTTCGTGGGCAATTGCCGGATATCACAACTGCCATGCCGCCTGCGCCTCCCAGGTGTCAGATTGCGATTTTATCTTGTATCACCAAGGCTCGTAAAAGCTCCACTTCAGGTATGATCTGCTTTTTGTGTCACGTAAGCCGGAGAATTCCCCAGATACCAATCCTTCCTCTATGTTTCTAGGGGGCGAAAGGTTACTGATGACTGATTTTAGTCATTATTGTACTAGTCGTGCAAACCAAAAGAGAACCAATAATATGAAGTGTGTTGTTACAAAACCTAGTCATGGCCGTTCGGAAGTCTTTCCGACGAAGGATATCTTTACATCTTTCTTGGAGTAGTGGAAAGGCTGTAAGCCTTGTGTACCTGTATTCCACCATGATTCGAAACACGCCTCTCCAAATCCTCCTCCGATGTTCCTGCCAAATCCCTTTCCTGAAAACTCTCAGTATGATAGCACGACACTAAATCCTTCTGATCATTCCCATCACTGAGACGAGGCATCTCAATCCCATTATGTTTCCTCGAATTGTTACCAGTTCCTTCACTGTGGGAATTGTTTCCCCCTCCAGAGCTACCTTGAGATGATTTTCCCGAACCATAGTACTTGAGTCTTGTGCGGAGGGAACGGTTGATTCGTCCGAAGGCAGGACCCAGGAGGTTTCGAAGTGAGGGGAGACAAGCGGCGATGAGGTACATTCCTGATTCCATGACGATCCAGGTCATATTATCGACTCCGTACCATGTTATGTCTACAAAGACGTCCGTTACGAAGAATATTTGGAAGCGGAGAATTGAGGTGATGAGACCCCTGGAGCCAATTATTTTTTGTTCGAAAAATAGGGGGAGGTGGTACTTACACACTGAATGTGAGAAAGGTAATAGTCAGACCGACCTTTTGATTTCGAGATGTATTTAACCTCCACACGACGGGCAGGGGAAGTATCAGCATTGCCACATCTGTAATTATATCTGCAATCATTAGTCGAATTCTCAGGAAACGACCGTTATCAAATAAGATGGCAGATTCTTACTAGGAAACCCAACCCAAGCATAAGCCTTTACAGAGTCCCCGCAATGACCGGGTATCGACTTATCCCATGTATAGCGAAAAGGTCTGCAAAGGGAAAAAAGAACAATCCAAGCCGTAATACAGGATACAATGACAATAGTCCCAATCGCATAAGTGACTATTCGAAATAATCGTTTTTCGAATACTCGAAGATATAGGCATAATACTGAGAGCTTCGGAAAGGCGACCGCAGGCGCATACATAAAAGATACGAAGACCATAGTTTTGAACCAGATTTGGATCTCCTCCGCCGATGCTAGAATAACATGTTTTCCGCTACCCGTGGTTTTCAATTCCCCTAGATATGTCAGTAAATTTTGCGCCTGGGAAGCTTCTGATACTTACAAAAACATGATCCCGTATGAATTATACAGAATACGAAAGAAGGTATCATGAGATAGGTATCCCAACTGTTGGCGGTCTTGCTCCGGATCCGCGAAGTGAAGAAAAGACCGACAAAGGTAACTTCAAGGATGAGAAATGCTATACCGACATTGAGTAGTTGTCGACCTCGATCCTCAGCAAGGTACTCAGGGGTATATTTCGAAACTGACATGATTTCTCAACCCTCTTCTCCCCGACAACTCCACTCAAGATGTTTTGTAACTTTTCCAATGTATGTAGAAACAAAACTTCCCGAAGATGAAGGCTTACGGATGAGGTGGCGTATGGGGATAGGTGGTGGCTGGCTTATATCAGATGACTTGGATGTGGGTAACCCATTCAGCTCGTAAAGTATTTGCTAATAGTGCCAATCAACCAAGACGCGGCGCAGGTCCGATAGTACACATATGGTATATGCCATTGTTCAATTTAAATTAATTTAGAAGTTCCCAAAATGCCTCAATGCCTTGCAGTGCTCACTTAGTACAGAAAAAGCTGAGCGAGAACAAAATATCGGGAAATTAAAACATATGATTCGCTCCGAATTTGCTTTCGCAAGTAGTCAAGTCCTCAACATCAACATTACTCTGTCAGAAGCCTGCGAAGGATTGTCTTATTAACGGCTGCAACGCTGCAAGTGAGAATATAGGTAGGTTTCTGAATAGTAGACTTGCACTTGCATGATCGCTTGAAACTTTTGCAGAAAAAAGCTTAAGATCTTCAGATGAACTTCGTAAATTGGCAGCTACCCCTGCCATAAGCTGAGCACCCTTCGTGTATTTTAATTGGCTGTTATACAAAGCCTTATCCAAGGAATCACGAGGGGTCCAATACATTTTGACTTTAGGGTTACACGACTTCATGTATTCCACCTGCCATTTATCCGGACGTATGCAATCCCAACGTCGTTTTCAACTGGACAACTTTGTTGGAGGCTGAAATTCTCCGCAACCACACAGTCGCATTGTATTACGCCTTCCATCACTAATAGCTTACGACTTGACTGGGCACGAACGGGACTCCGGCATGTCAAAATAGGAAACCATCTTCTGTTTCCTCCAGAGAATGAGCAAATCGGTTAATATAATCTGCACAACCCCCCGCTTATGGACGATGAGTGGAAGTCAAAACATATGCATTGTGAGACCAGTAGGACTTGAAGGAGCCAAATCCCACATAATTTTGACTTCTCATACTGCATACTTGGCCACGATGCGGTTGAAGAGCTACTATTGGACTCTTCGCCTCTCACTTTTCGTCTTGCTGATGTTAGGGGATCTCAGGTCCTGTCACGTCAGCACACAAATATGAGGCAAAGTGATGAGAGCCTCGTGGAATCGGACAAGGCACTTTCCTCATCCACGTGGCTGTCTGGTTGCGCAAGAAACAATTGTAACAGATGGGCAAAATGACAAGCTTTAAACCCCACTTGGGGTATCAGAATGGTGTTGTAAGCGTGCTACTTGACGTAAGTAGCCCCAACTAAGCCGATTGTATGAACAAACATTCCCAGCCTCCCCCCTCCTTCCTTGCCTCGATTCTCTTCCAGCTGAGAATTTTCGCGAATGGGTAAAGGGTAGAAAGCAAGAAGCTAAGTCGGGCGCCTGGCCGATTTGAATATTTTCCAATTGTTCGTGATATCGATCTGCTCAATGAAGATGTGCCTGGTGATTTCGTGGTGAGGGCGGGAGAAGAGAATCGTACAAAATGTCAGCTGTTCTTCCACCAACATTTCCAACATGATTGATATAAAAGAGGCTTTCAGATAGAGATATCAGTGGTGCAAAAATTGGGCAATCGCAGAAAATGTAGAAAAGTTGAGAGCGGGTGGACGTTAGCTTCCCGTTTCTCGAGCTCTTCGTGTACGGAGGCCTTCAATTGGACGTCCTTAAGTAAAAGCAAACAATTCCAACAAGACTAGTCCCCTTGCGATACCGATTTTACGTCTTCATTTCTACTCAATTAAGTCCAGTTCAGTCTCTTTTCCCTTTAATTCCCATTTATATTCTTCATCCTCTCTAAATCCAAGAATCGCAGACAAACCAAGTTCTCCAAAAATATCTCAATTGCTGCACCTCGAATCCCAACCATGGTCGTACCCCTGGCACACCGTGCATGGCAGTTCGTAAACACTAAAACCCCGCTTGAAGCCAACATCCAAATCTCAACCGCGCCAATCCCACCCCCGAAACGAAATCAACATTTAGTGCAAGTCATCGCGGCAGCACTAAACCCCGTCGACTATAAACTCGCCGAAATCGCCCTCCTCAGCTACCTAGCTATCGAAAAACCCGCTACTCCGTGCAACGATGTATCTGGACGCATCATCACACCAGCCGCAGGTTCAGGTTTCAAAACGGGCCAGCTCATCTGTGGAACTGTAGGAAACAATCCTTTGGCTGGTGGTGCCTTGGCGGAGTTTGCGCTTGTAGAAGCAGAGCAGGGCTCACTCACAGCTGTGCCAGAGGGGGTAGATATGGTCGATGCATCAACTCTGGGGGTCGCGGGTTTGACGGCATACCAATCAATCATCCCATATGTCAAGAAAGGCGACAAAATTTTCATAAATGGAGGTTCTGGGGGCTGCGGAGTATTCGGGTTACAGATCGCGAAGATTCTAGACTGTCACGTAACGACTTCTTGTTCCACGAAGAATATCGAGCTGTGCAAAAGCTTGGGAGCCGACGAGGCGATTGATTACAAAGAACAGAATTTGCTGGAGGGCCTCATTGCTAGTGGTAATTTTGATCTGGTGGTCGACAACGTTGCCAATGACCCAAATCTGTATTACCGTTGTCACGAATACACAAAACCAACGGCCTATTTTGTCAAGGTTGGGGGTATGTATTATTTGGATATGATGACAATGTTATTGTGGCCTAGTTTTCTGGGAGGCGGAAAGAGAAAGCTGTTGCCATTCTTGACAAAGACAAGCCCTGATGAATTGGCCCAGATTGTTACTTGGATGAAGGAGGGGAAGCTCAAAGCTGTGATTGATGAGAAATTCGCTTTTGAGGATGCCCCGCAAGCGTTCTTGAAGCTGAAAACCGGAAGAGCAAAGGGCAAGGTTGTTATTGATGTCGCCTCTGAAACCTACAAGCAAGTGCAATGAGGTGTGTAAAGGAGGGGTTTCTTGCTAGTCAACCCAGGCGAAGGGCCTTTGCAACAGAATGTTCGGCTCTGAATGGGGCAAGAAACCCGGATTTTTTTCTATCTAAGAATCGTCTGATTCGATTTTCTATTCAAATGAACTAATCTTTGCCAAGAGTTTCTTAGAGTCTAGATTCTTCAATTTAGCTAGCTAGATATCAGCCGGGGATGGTCCTGCTGGAACTCATTCATAATATAAATAATATCTCTTCATCGATACTTCCCTGTACAGTTTCATTATCTATACCCTGAGTTTTCCATCATTCCTTCCTCTTTTAATCATCTCAATCTTCAGCGACTTCCTTTTTACTACCTCATTTCACCATTATATACACCACCTCAAGTCCCAAAACAACTTCTTCAACTCACTTCTTCATATCCTCCAACGACACAACTACTTCACTATCTTAAGACTCTTGCCTCTTCTTTATACATATCCTCCAACCTCATTACTACTTAACTATCTTATCTCCCTCCTCTTCTTTCTCTTCACATCCTCCAACCTCACAACTACTTCACCATCTTATCAAAGATGAACAAAGTAGACACCCAAAATGTGGTCATAGGCCACCACGAGAGCACAGAGAGCCCACCTCTCACCTCTCAATCCATCTCAAATCCCATACCACCAACCAACATCATCGAGCGGGTTTTCAAATCACAAAATACACTGCAAGATACCCACAATGGATGGTGGGCAGGCGTGTCCTATGGACAACCTGTTTCTTATGTTCCTTGGGAGATTCTTTGTTCGGTTACAATCAAGGTATCATGGCCGGATTGTTAGTCAATCCAACCTTTATCCAGAGATTCCATAGTGATTATGGGGCTACCGCTGGGAATTCGGAAAATGTCAACCCTTCGCTAATTGGTAAGTGTTCACTTTTGCCTCATAGATTGAAGTTGAAGCTGATTTATCACAGGTATAACTGTGGCGTGTCTTCAGCTTTCGGCTGCTATTGGGGCTCTTTTTGCGGGATATATGGGTGATATCATTGGGAGGAAGAAGTGTGTCACGCTTGGTGGTTTGATATATCTCGGCACGGCTTGTATGCAGGCATTTTCACCTAATCTATCATGCTTCATTGCCAGACGCACTATTCAAGGTGTAGGGGTTGGCATTTTATCGATGACCGTCCCAATCATCCAGACTGATATTGCCGCTCCTCATTCGGTATGTTCGCTCAAATCATCTCACCTTCAGCGCTGGGCTAACTTTTACTGTGGCGTCGGTTGATGGTAGGTATAGAATACACCTTCCTCGTCGGTGGCTACATGACTTCTTGCTGGGTTGATTACGGTTTCAGCTTCCAGGTTCCTCACGATATCTCCTAGCGAGGACCCTTCTTCGTTCAAATGTTCATAGCCTCCATCCTCACCATCAACTCCTTCTTTATCGTGGAAAGCCCTCGCTGGCTCACCAAAAACGCATTCTCCCAAGAGGCCCTCCAAACCATCGCAGATCTGCACTCCAACGGCGATATCAAAGATCCCGAAGTCCTAAAGGTATTCGCAGAACTGCAAAAGGCCGTGAATCTCGAAGCGGACAAGGGAATGATACGTGGTACGAAATGTTCACGACATATCGAAAGCAGATATTTGTAGGAATCACAGCCCAGATATTCGCCCAATTAAACGGCATAAACGTGATTTCCTTTTACCTTCCCTCCTCGCATGCCTCCGCTGGTTTCTCGTCACAGCAAGCCCTGCTTTTCACAGCCGCAAATGCAGTCATCTATACCGCAGCCATAGTTCCCACCTGGTGGCTGGCGGATCGATAGGGAAGGCGTCCATTATTGATATCGGGGGGGGGGGGGGGGGGGGGGGGGGGGGGGGGGGATTTGCATGGCTGTTGCTCTCAGCATCATGTATCTTCAAACAGGTGCCAGCATTGAGTGTTGTCGTGAGGGCGAATGGGATTTTTGCCTTTGTGGTGCTTTATAGTGCGTTGTACGGCGCTACTTGGGGTCCGATTCCTTGGTTGCTACCTGCTGAAATCTTTCCATTGAGGGCGAGGAGTAAGGGAATGGCTTTGTCTACTTTTTCGAATTGGTATGTTCCCCTTCTTTCCCTCTCCTTTTATCTTTTGAAGAGCATGTGTGCTGATTTTGGATAGGACGTTCAATTTCATCACCGGCATGTCCTCCCCAGCTGCGTTCGCACGGCTCAATGGGTATTACTATACCGTCATTTCTGGACTCTGCCTCATCTCTGTAGTCTTAGTGAAGCTTTGTTTTCCGGAAACGCGTGGTTGTACCTTGGAAGGCCTGGAAAAGAAGTTTCAGGATAAAGCAGTTTTGGAGGAAGATGAAGAGGTTGCCGACTCCACACAGTTGTCGAGAAAAGCTGATGTGGGCCCCAAAGTTTGAGGGCTGGGGAGGTATCCGGGTCTTGTATTATATGGATGTGGAGTGTTGGAGTTTTGGATGGGGCAATTGTGTTGTTTTCTGTATTATATTTTGAACGTAGCGAGATTAGCTTTTATTATTCATCTGAAAGAGATTTGCAGTATTGTAGTCTCGTGTTCACGTTGCTTTTGAAATATGTTTGCTATGCAAAAAGAGAACCCTCAACTTCACGTCAAAATCTAGAGTTAACACTTACACAGTCATCGGACGAAAATCTCCGGCTACTTCCAAAGTAGGAAGGTTTTTTATTGGACTTGCTTCACTTGTTACTCCCAAATTCATCTATCATGATAGCGACATGCTAGTAGCTTTTGAAGCTAGCAAAGCTGACAGTTGGAAGATGTACCAGCGGTACACATTGAGCTTGCTAAACTTGCTATTAATAGTATTGTTCTTTTCGACGGCAGTCACTTTTTTGACGGTAGGAATACCAATTAATGCGAAAATTCTGGGAAAATTAAACAAATGCACAGCGTCATATTATTTTTCTCAGTTTAAGAACCTAGAAAATAATTGAAACTAGGGTAATATAAATAACGAAATTTCGTCTACTTGATGAAGAATGTAGTATCTAGCAACACAATGCCAGGAGATCCTAAGTTGAACCTAACGAATGGAGCTATATAACACATCGATCTGGGGAATTTGAAATTATTATCCAAATCTGCATTTGGAGCTCCCGTGACCCCAAAACAAAGAAATTTCATGGCCCTCTAGCCGTCAACGATTCTTTCCTACGCCCTGAAATATTGTGAAGTGTTATTTATATAGTATACTTTCTACCATTTACTTCTCTCGTGCTACTTTGAGCTAATTTGCAACCTAGGATAGAATTTCGAGGGTAAGTGATAAAACGACAGTAAAAGTGGACAGTTGTTATTGTACAGTGTTTCGTGCTTGAGCGGCTGCCATAGTCGGCCTTGGACGAATTGAGCTAGCCTGGTAGGAACCCCATGAAAAGTAGAAAGTATCTGGGCATAGGTACCATCCTGGCTCTTTGTGCTGGAAACAGTCTAGATGCTCATTGGTGGCAAAACATTGACAATTTATAGAACCTATAAGACGCAACGGGTGGGAACTGTTAACTCAAATATTGCAAAGGAGGGCTTGATGTTCTTGTGCTTTCTTCCATGTATGGATATTTGGGGTTTGAAAATGTGTTAGTGAAGTGGGAGGATTGAATAGATTAACAAGTGTTACGACCGTTCAGATTGGTTTATCCTCTTTATTATATGCAAAGATAGTTTGAGAAATTTAAAATATGTTATCCTTGAAAAAGAATTAGATAGGCTGAACGGATTTACGATCATTAGAGCTGGAGGTTATTCCAATAGGAAAGTTTTAATGTTACTTTCCTGAAGTTCACTGTACTTTTCTCAAGAAACAAAATTACTGCAAATTACATTGGATGTAATATATCTTCTCTGGAGGCGAGTATGTTGAAGAAAAGCGATTTTGTCCCTTGAACTAACTCTTAGAATCTGTGAATTTCAGATATTCAGGAGTCCCATACGATTTCAGGACAGTATATCTATATAACCTTCATTTTTTGTCTTAGAAGAAGCAGTGAACTACATATGCCAAACTTCAGTATCGGTTGCTTGGTCGTTTTCGTTGTCGGAATGCTTGTTGGTGACATGATTTGGCATCTCAATTGCACCAAATGCCAAAAACGACGAAGCACATACCTTTCTTCCTTATTGCCAGGTTTAGTAACTATATTGTGTGGGGTTTGGAGGGTAATCTCGTTTTCGACAGCAATAAACCACAAAGTTTAAGAGTACGTCGGAGGAATTAGTCCTGATATTGAAGCAACTATGAGTTTTAGGGCAACCCAATATCCAAACTCAAGGTGCACTACCAATCTCTTGGAGAGAGATGAGTGCCCAAGGACAAATGAGGTGATCTTGTCTTGTAAACACACCAAAATCGGGAGTATCTAGAAGGCGTCCAATTTGTAAACCCCAAGAGATCTATAACCCCCACGAAGGAAAACGACCTCCAAGATTGTAGTCATATATTGCGTTCAAGATGCGATTCAATACACTGGGTTTCTCACATGGACATAATGTCTCAGGTGAACACAAACGAAGACACTTAGCACGGGTTATCTGACGATACGTTTCAAAATATGTGCATTTCATCTATCCATATGAACATTCGAGTCTTCTAAAAGAGTGGTCCCAAGTCCCAGCAGAGCAATTCTACCAAGAAAAATCTCCCAGAAAATAGCCATCTAGAATCAAAATATAGCTTTCCGTCATTCCAGCAATGTAAGCCCCCACGAAAAGGGGTAAACGTGTGGGTATCGGGTATCAATTACCTCTAAAATTTGCGCCCCGAAAATTCGAATCCTGAAAACTCCCTCCAAAGGAAGTAAAATGAGGACCTCCCTAAAAAGTGAAATGATCTTTAGACACCATCGCATGTACCCCAATTGATGTTCTGAGGGTTACTCGGGATGACACCTTGTGCGACTGCATCTGAGGCCTTCGTCAGTACCATCATCAAACCTTCGAACCTTCTTTTTGATCGTGGTAAAGGATCACTCACCCTGATAACCCCATCGATAATCACCCAATTGAGTCTTCCAACTCCAAAAGATCCAACCATTCGTATCCCGTTCATAAGCAATGATTTGAGCGGCAAACCACTGAGCATAGAATCCCTTATTTCCATCAGGATGCCAGTCTCCATTCCATTGTACGGCGTCGGGGACCGATAGACTAAACTCTCCTACAATAGTAGGCCAGTTGCTGGTCGCTTCATTAGCACCACTGATGAATGTGGTATGTTAGGTTAGTATATACAAGTATGAATAGCTAGAACTACCCACGTGAAATGGAAGTATAAGTATATGAGGGGGACTAACCTCAGGCGGTTGTTGTGGCATGCATCACGGACGTAGGCATTCTTGTCAACGGGGACAGAGCTATCCCATTTGGTATATCTAGACAGTTTAGCGATTGAATTAGAGACCGGGGCTAAAAAATTTACCGATGGTCGTCGTAAGCCATGAACCAGTCATCTGGAAGGTGAGAATGAGGGTCCCCAGATCCCCATAATGTATTCTAGAAATTATAAATATCAGCATCATCCTTTACATCTCGAAAACAGTCAAGGAAGTCATACCATGGCTTGAATGTGGAGAAGGTTATTTGGCGAAATTCCCAGTCTAGCTTCTCGTTTTCTAACTTCCGCATAGGCATTGGGATAGTAGGTGTCCAACAAACCAGAAACTGCCCCCGCATTTTGGACGGGCTCATTCACTATTTCGATCATTCCGACATTTCTCCAAGCCGCTCTCGTATGAACAACCTCCGAAAGCCATCCCACAAATTCCACGGCGCGATCATATTGGTAGTTCTGGTAGAAGCCAGCGGTAGGTGCCATCTATCCAATTTCAGCTTTGAAATTAAACAATTAGAGTTTTATTTGCTCACCTGTCCTGTAAATGGCTGTCTAGATTGCTGGGCACCAGGAGCTCCATGAACGTCCAAAATGATATACATTCCAGCATCGCTTGCCCATCCGACGAGTCGCTCCAGGTAGGGAAAAGCACCTTGGGGCCAATGTTCGCTATTTGAATAGACAAGTGGTTCCTCGAGCCAGTAGCCAAGAGGAATTCGGATGGTATTCAAGCCATAGCTGACCATTTGTGCGATATCACCTTGAGTGATCCAAGAGTTCCAGTGGTTTGCGAAAGCCTATTGTAAGGAGTAAGAACCAGATCGCTTCTTAATTGAATATAGGTGGAGCAAATCCAGGTTGTTCTTAGAGACATTTGAAGTAACATAAAATAACCAAAAAGCGGATTTGGTAAAGTAATGGCACAAGAACTTGACTTACTTGATTTGCTTGACCCTGTCCGAGACCCATGACACAGTCAAACTCAGAGGCATAGGCTCCACAACCCATTGCATTCCATTCAGGTGTAGCCATCCATGGTTCAAAAACGAAGAGAGAACCTAGATTGACACCACGGATCTTGGGAGTACCAGGAAGCCAACGCTTGGTGTTATTGCCACTTGCTTCGGAGTGGTTGAAAAGATTGCTGCCATCAACCGAGTATATTTCTTGATGCTCTCCAGGCATCCAAGCATGAACTTGGAATGCAAAGAGAGCTAAGAAAAGGATCAAGTATGTCTTGGGAGACATTATACGAAGGGGGGGGTACCACAGAGACAGCTTTGTAGCACGAAGTTCCAAAGGTGAGGACCCGCAAGCCAGGCGAGTTTCAAATGATTATCAAAAAAGAGTCTGAAGACGCGAAGAACTTATTGCGCCCTGGAAAGGGAGAGGGGTGTCGTAAAAAAAGATCAAAAACTTGAATTGTAATGTACAGGAAGAGTAAATATCAAGGTTGTAAGTTAAGAAAGAGGGGGGTCATGGTTCCACTTTATGCCACCACTTGGGCCTGCAGGCTCTACGGGCTTCTCTTTTTGATTGGCAGCAGTAATTGATACATCTGGTGAATAGAGGCTGTTGAAAAAGAAGAAAGAAAGAAAGAACCGAAGCTCGGAACGTTGAAGCCGAGAAGACCATGTGAAGCTGCCGACAGCACAGCTTTTCAAGGAATAGTGAATTTGCCAACGACATGGCAAATATGCAGGAAGAAGCAAGTGCAGTGAGTACTCCATGGACCATGATAGGGTAGAACTTGAAAATAAGGGGGAATGACTTGAACGCTTGGAGAATTTGCTTTTCAGAAAATCATTTGATAGTGAGATGTGACGGGGATAGCAGAAGCATATCAGGTCGGCATCACATAGAAAGTTCAAAGACACGGCAACGTTCCATGGAACTGAACATGCGATAGGGCGCTGGCTGAACTTCTAGACTCCTCATGGCACGCCTGAGGATCATTTTTTGACAGCGAGGTGTAGGTTTGGTAATAACGGCAACTGGAAGAGCAGGTGAATGATTCGCAGTGGTTCAACGGATGAGCCGCACAAAATGAAATGAAGTTACTGGGTAGAAATCGCTTGTATGGGTGTAATAGAAACCATTTTTCCAGTGGCTTGTGACGTGGAGATGAATGCCGATTCGGGCCGTTCCTTGACTTGTCGAGTTGTGTGTTGAGGTTGGTTGAAGGGAGAGACGAGACATCGCCCTGTGATTTTGTCAGCGCCGCGCTAACGTTTCACGAGGAGCTGAAGCCACCAATGAAAAGTCCTCTGCCACTTATGCAAATCACCAGCCACAGATTTGTGCAAGGGTCCGATGCACAACTCATCAAACGACTTTATCCATTTGAAGAAGTTCGTCATCTTTAAAACCACCATGTCTTCATCCTCGACCTCGGTAAGCTATTTTACTGAATTCTTCATTCCTGGACACATCGTTACCCGGTTTCATTATGATTGCTCCAGAATCGTTACCAAATGCCAACGCTTCGGGTTCTGACGTGTTACTCTTGGTTCTAGACCGCGATACCAACTTCCATTCAACCGTCGACCAAGGTCGAAAAGGGGGATTGTCATCAGGGCATTTCGAAATATACAAGCTTCTATGCAGAAACTCTGATAGTACCGTTACAGTCTGGTATCGAATATGGAATGCAAGCGCGTAACAAGTTAAATCACGTGTGATTCCCCCTTTCTTAAAATTCACAAACTAGTTCCGACCTCCTCGACACTTATCAATCATATGTGAAAGTTCTCTGCATAGGCGGCTAGAGCGGCAGCGATATACGGCGGTACAGCCTTGGACGCGTGGCTATAAAAGTCTTGTCGTGGCAAATGCAAAGGAGATCAGATCCTCGGAGATAAAGAAAAGCACTACGCGAGGTACGAGAGCTTCTCTTGGATTTTTTGTTCTTGTATTCCAGAAGACAATGCGACTCCACACGACGTGTCTATTTCCCATTTACTTTGTTAATATACAAATAACTAAAATTTGATTGCCTTCCTACGATCCCGTGTCATATTCCCCCAAGAACTCTTCAGCTTCCTTCCTAGTACCTCAATCCTAAAATTTCACGATTCTTTTCCCCGTCGCCTGACCATGTGCAACGCAAGTACGACAATACAGCGGATTTTCTCCACCTATCCCAAATGAGACAATTAGCCTCTTCCCGTATTGTATTGCAACAGTCTAGCATCCTTCGAAGTTCAACTTACCACCACAATTGTACCCATCACAATCCACATCTTTAACTTCCCCATTGAAACGAATATTGCCAGGAACCCAAAACACATAATTCCACGGGCCCTGAATAGGTGAATTTTTGAGGACAAAAGAGTAACCATCCGCACAATTCCACTTCATCTCTTTGCAGTCATAGCATTAATGTCTTTGCTCCCCACAGATAACTGGACCGTTGAATTTTATGGTGGCTGTTTGGGAGAAAGACAATGCTAGAAGAAGTATCTGACATTTCGAGTTTATAATCGGCTATTCCGCAGGCACAGTGGTTGGCCAGACATTCTAGTGGCGCTAGGTAGAGGGCGGGAGTGGTGCTTGCGAATAGGTGGAGTGGAAGAAGTTTAGATAAAGGCTTTAGTTGCATATTGAGTGTAAAGAAAGGGATGTTGTGATGTTGCAGCAGGAAAATTGGACGGTAACAGGTTGATGCTTAAGTGCCACTCGTTGAACTTTATATATTGTCCCCACTTCATCCCTTTTCTCGATATGGGCTCTGTGGTCGTTCCTAACCACGTTCCTACATAACTCATCAGATATCAGTGCCAATTTCTGAGGCCATACCAAAGCATCGTACTTTCCCAATGGCTTTGATCACAATATTCAGGTCGATGCTTTGAAACAATATAATTACAGACTGTGAATTGAGAAAGGCTGGAAGAATTCTTTAAGCGAGTACCTTGGTGAGATAAGATGAATCTAACCCCCAGTTTAAACCAGTATAAGATAGCAAATTAAGGTATCTTCGGCTGACACAAATATCCGCATGAAGTGCAGAATGTTGTAAGCCCAAGCCTCGTTAGACAATTTCGGAACCGAGAAGGTGAGAAACTTTGAATTGACTCCTTTTTTCGGCTTGTTAGATGATATACGGCCGTAAAGAAAAGTTCTTGACATCCCTAAAAGGTATCGGTGTCCAATTAGTCTACTTCTGCATAGACAAAGACCCCATAGCTTTCATTTTGGTAACACAACTTTATGATAGTAAGCTATACGAATACATGTGTGAATGATTGATTACGATATTATAATATTTTTCGCGAGGGGAAAGTAGAAATATTGCCCTTGGACTTCGACAAAGAGGCGTCTCACATTAAACAAGAGCCTCGCAAAATGATAAGAGGAGTATGTTCTTCGCTCATGGACCTACACCTACCTCCCGGTCTCTCAATATAGTCTTTAGCTTTCCATATTCTCAATCTAGAACTAATCTGCGTTCTCTCGATCCTTTAAACTTCGCTACATCAAAAACCATAATCAAAATGCATCTCCCAAAACCCACTCTTCTAGCTATCATCACCCTTTTCACAACCCAAGCCCATACATTCGGCTATAGGTCGCTATCCACCCAATCCCATTCCCTCCCTATCACCCTTCCTTCCATAAGCTAACACCCCCAAGTAGCAATCTATAATGACGTCGTAAACTGCAAATCAGTCGACACCACTTCATACCGAGTCTTAACCGGAGAAGGCGCTTCAGGCTGTCAAGCCTTCGGAAAAGATATACCAGGCTTCACATGCGACCGTTACAGCGAAGGGGGTCTTCATAGAGGGGGGTGTATTGGAGGTCTCGTCCCGAAATATGTGGCTTTTTAGACGGGAGAGAAGCCTTGTTGGCTGTTTTCAGAACCGGATTGTAAGGGGTACATGTATACTAATGATGAGGGGAGTTGCGGTACTGCGAAGGATTTTAATGGAAGCATGATAAGGTCGTTGAGTTGCTGTGGGTAGAGGGGGTGTGACAGATGGGGATGGAGAGTCTTGTATCTCGGTTATTGGTTCTGCGCCAAATTGAAGATGTTCTTCTCAAGAGTGCTAATACAAATTCTCTTGTTGTTGCTGATGTAGGAGCGCCAAACTAGAGTATTTTCTTAGTTACACGTACTTGAGGTAAATGGATACAAGTGAGTGAGTAGTATCATTACCATGCCGAAATAACCTGTAGACTTGACAAAGGAAAATGGCAACCTTACTCGCTGGCACAAACAATGAACCCACTAAAGATAATTCAACCCTGCAAAGAATCATATTCCCTGACATTACCCAGAACTACCAGAATCCCTGAACTTCACCGCAACATTTTCCCGAGCACTTCTTTACCCAAACTATATCAGGACAGCCTTCTCATAAATTTTAGGCCCCAGTTTGAGGAGCAATACTCCTCCCAACAAACACAACAAGCACAGCAGAATAAGCCGCAATAGTGGCTAGAACATCCTTCCTAGCCATACCTTTCGCGAAAACGGCTAGCACAAGAACAAACAACGCTGTAGCAATGCAGGTTGTTATCACGGCTGTATTGCGATCGTAATGCAGTACCATGATGAGCATTGGTCCTATCAACATGATTCCGCCGAAACTTCCCAAGATAAGTCTCTCGGTGGTGGCATTTTTTTCGATCACGGAGGAGACGACCTTTTTTGTCGAGCTCTCGGAGTTTACATTCGTTTCTGAAAGGAGTTTCTACAAATGGGCTGATATCTTCATATGGTCTCAACGGATCGGGTAGAAAGACCTTAAGAGCCTTAGGCAGTCCAGGGAACAATTCTAGCTCTTTGAACGGATCGTATTGTAATATTTCTTTATTTAAAGTCTCGTAGTCTCGTATCGCTTGAGCTGGATCATATTAGTAAGCTAATGTGAGCAAGTCTAAGAAGGGACTGCTGGGCCCAGCTAGAGTGAGCCTAGGACTAACCATATTTATGCAAAGATACATCTAGATAATCGTAGTCTTGTGGGTGTAGACGTTGCTGAGCTTGTCCATCTCTAGCCAGTCGAACAATTTCACGCTGAAGCTGGAGAATTCTCGTCTTTTGTAGGTCGGCGAAGCTTAGCACAATTTCATCTGCTCTTGTGATGTGCTCGCCCCTCAGACTGGATATATGGAAGGAGATAAACACCAGAAAAAGCTTTACGGAGAATTGGAAGAATTATTGCAGTAGTGAAGAATGTTCGTACTTGATGACCTGTAGCTTGTACAGAAATTTGATTCAGCAGACGCAGCCTCATTCGCATAAAGCGGAACTACATCACACACTTCAAAAAACCTAAATAAGTCCATGCTAGGATAAAAACCCCAGTGGAGATGCAAGCTATTAGTTTATGAACCCCTAATCAATGGAGCTCTGATCTATTGATTTTATCGAGTCAACACCACAGTATTTGTCAATCAGCAAAGTTAGCTAGAAACTGAAAAAGAAGACTAATTTACGATTTGAATTCTTCAAACCTTAGTTTCTGTAAGCAATGAGTTTAGTTTTTCTATTGGGTTTTCAATTCTCTTAATGATTGTTATATTTAGAGCTCAAATGAGCTTAATTTGTTGCATATCCCCTCATCTGTAGAGGTCCTGCCAAGCATTCCTTGGAGCATGTAAAGTGGTTTTTCTGTTTCCTCACGAAAATCCTCTATTTAGTCTCGTATAGTGCGACCGTATAACAAGGGGGAAACTTCTAGAAACAAAGAGAAACTTTTTATAACCTAAGGATTTTCTAAAAACCTCTAGATTGTCTTTCTGGAAAGAGACGCGTTGAATCAGGGGCCTCGCCAAACGCGAAATTACACCTTGGCAGGACCTGTACAGAGGAGGAGATAAGCGACTTTAAAAGATGTGTAGACGATTGCTCAGCTCCTTTACCAGAGATAATTTTGATATTGACTTAATAAATTTTGAAACAGTTATCTCACTAGCTAGTACAGACCACGAATCCTCATATTGGGTATACCAGTAACCTATACTCCTCAGTAGTTATTGCTATTCGCCCCAACAAACAATACCAGCACAGCAGTATAATCCGTAACAGCATAGAGAACGTCTTCCCCGTCCATGTTTTTTGTACGCCATGAAAGTAAACCACCAAAAAGCGTAGCAGCAACCGACGTTGTTACCATAGAAGCAGTAGACCCCTCAACTAGTATCATAATGACCATTGGCACTATCAACATAACTACACCCATTATTCCATACAACAATCGCTTAGAAAAGACTTAATGTCTATTTCTAACGTGATCAGCAAAACTGCCAAAATCTCTCAGTGTTCTGTAATCTCTAATTGCGTTGGCTGCAATGTACCAGTCAGTTATCGGGGATCTGAGAAATGATTGGGTACAACTAAGCATAGTTATGCAAAGCTCAGTCACGCAGATAACCTTCATTTAGATAATTGAGCTCTTTTTGAAGTTGAAGTATTCTGGCCCTCGTTAAATTGGTGTGGCTCATCGTTATATCGTTTGCAGTAATGTGCGCTATGATGTGTTTTCTGTGGGTAGAAATCCAATATGTCGTAAATAAAAGTCGGGAAACCATAGCATAATTATCAATATTTTCTGTGTTCTTTGTTGTGCTTCGATGTGACGGAAACAGATATAAGCGAATAAAGCGACCAGTCCAAATGCGAAAAGAACCAAACAATTGGGATAAATTTAGAAGAACAGAAAACGAATCAACGATGCATTGCTAAAACTCCGTGACCAAGAACGCTTAGTTCCCAGTAACCACTCGACTGCGAGGTCATACGTTTTGATCGAAAAAATTACCAGCGATATTATATCGATATTATATCGATAATATATTCTATCTAATATAATCATCATCATGAGAAAAAGTGACTGGTTCTTTCCACTACTTAGCCAATTAAAAGGACTTGGGTGAGAGTTATATATCCACATGAATGAAAGACGCAGCATAAAAACCACCGAATAGATGAAAGTTTATTCAACCCAAGGTATCATTATTCCTATCAACTCCCCTCTCTAAACCCATCTTCTCCCTTACAACCCCACAAGCCTCCTTCCCCTAAACTTTCTCCCCACCAACATGCTCAACCACACCCATATTCCCATCCTTATGCAAATCATCCGGTAAAGTACCCAACGCCCTCTCCCCAAACAGCAAATCGATATCCTCAAGACTAACTTGTTTCGTCTCCTTAAAGAAGAAGAAGATAACCGGGAAGGTAACCACGATATTGAAAGCTACAAATATGAAGTAGAACTTCCATCCGATTTCTCCCAATCCAATAGGTGAGACTTGTGCCCATATTGTGGCGACGAGCCAGTTGCCGATTCCAGTTGCGAAGGCGTTTCCGCGGGCGCGGATCTGCATTGGCATTACTCTGTTGTGGTTGTTAGTAGGGAGAATTGATGGGGTGGGAAGAAGGGGATAAAGAAAGGGAGCAGAACTTACTCGGACATGTAAACCCACGATATGGGGCCAAACGAGAAGGAGAAAATCGCAGTGACGAGGAACAAGAAGAACACTCCAGCTATCGAGAGACTGTGGCGTTTTCCGTCGATGTTTTGACTGTTTATGACCCCCTCGCATAGTAAGGCGATCGTGATTCCGATTGTGCCGAAGAGGAGTGGCTTTCGTCGACCCACACGATCGAGGAGGAAGAAGATGAAGATTAGATCTTTTGTTGGTTAACGAATTTTTCATGTGCATATTGTGGAGGGATGTCTTACTTGCTATTGGGCCGACGCAATTGTAGATTCCGGAGATCAATAAAGCTTTTCCGTGCTCGAATCCTAAAGCTTTGTACATGATATTTTGGTAGTAACCGATGACATCTGAAACGTGGTTAGGAAGCTAGAAGAGAAGGTTGGAAGTGAGAAAACAAACTTATTCCACTCATTTGGGTGAAGACTTGGACAGCAACACCATGCATCAATCTCGTCCTCCATTGAGGAACAGTAAACATGACTTTCCAGCCTGGGACAGTTATCGCCTTTTCGGCCGCAATCGTTTGTTTAATTTCCAAGAATTCCGCAGCGATCCATTCATCTGCATAATTCATCAACGTCAATCATATGAGCTCCAAGTATCCATCAAAAAAACGTACCATTTGTTCCATCTGCATGGAGCTTCCTCAGCACTCGCATTGCTTCTTCTTCGCGATCAGTCGCCATGAGATGTCGGGGGCTTTCGGGGAAGAAAATCATTCCGATACACAAAATCTAAGTTTTTTAGTCGGAACTTGGCTTCTGGAGTTGAGATTTTGCTTGCGTACTATACATGGTGCTGCTTGGAATGCAAGTGGAAATCTCCATTGAACTGAATTTGAATCATCGGCCTTGCTACTACCGTACCCAACCCATGTGGATCTAAAGACGCAAATTAACATCGGGGAAAGCTGGAAAGAAGGAAAAGTAACTCTTACACGATGAATCCAACCCCAATCATTTGTTGAGCCATACCGACAATTAAACCTCGGATCTATGAACAAAGGGAATTAGCCTTAAAAATTCACCCTCCCTCTTCTCTTTTCTCAATCGCACTTTCTTGCGTACCTTGGGATGTGCACATTCGCTCTGGTATACTGGCACTGACATGCTGAGTAGTCCAACAGCCCAGCCAGCGAAGATTCTGCCAATAAGAATCATAGCCAAACTAACGGCAGAAGCCTGGAGAATGGCACCGACAAGACAAATAAGAGCTCCAATCTGAATAGTCATTCTCCTTCCAAACCGATCCATTGTGAGTCCCCCCATGAGTGAACCGAAGACTGCACCGCCATTGAATGTAGAGTTGATTGCTCCAATTATTGACGAAGTTGAGGTTGTGTTGAAGTATTCTAGGAAGTTTGGAGACGCAATAACGTCACTGCCAACGAAGTTAGTTCCATGTAATTCCGAAGTATTCAAGAATGAGATCGGGGCGGAATCTCTATCGAGCACAACCAAGTTGCAGTTTACAGAATGAAGATAGACTCACGTCATAACACCCGCATCGTAACCAAACAGAAAGGATCTGATTTTTTAAATTTTTATTAGCATTTCAAACTTAAACTTCGTATGGGCATTCGTACCCTGTCGCTGCAAAAATAGCCAGCGAGACATTAAATATTTTGCCCATGATGGAAGACGGTGAAGAGAAGTCAAAATCGCGAGTTGTAGAACAACCTTCACCTCAAGTTCACTATATATTTCCCCAACAAACATACGACCGAGGACTTGACTCGACGCCACTGAATTGTTTTCACGAACTTCACCGCAGAAGTGAGTCTCGGCCCCTGCCGACTCGACCCCGGATTTGATCCATACCCCGCCATAGCTCCGGATAAAAGCAATGGGCAAGGGGGGATGGTTGGGTGGATTCTTCTACTCGACCTGAAGGGTGTCGGAAAAATTAAGCCGGAGAGCATTTGAAAAGGATGCATGAGAGGAGCGCTTGTAGAACGGCTGAAATGGCAAGGGGAGGTAGCTTGGAGTGACGAATGAAAAGAGAGTAACCCATGCCTTGGAATACAGCGCCACTCCACAACTTGGTGACGGGTATCAAACGTGATGACCTCGTGTTGTACAAAAACAGTAGAGAATTTCAATAATGTTCCTTTTCATACACGAGCAGCATTGTAACCGGGCCGAGTTCCATCGGAGAATTTCTAGGCTGAGAAGGGGTTTGGAACTGGAGCCAGAAGAATCCCGCAAATCAGAGCAGAGAACAGGCCGCTGGATTAGAGAAGAATGAGTAAACTAGAAAGCAGAAAGCGTGTGCAGAAAGCGATGTGGGCAAAGAGAAACTATCGTGAATCTACTTCCGAAGTTGCTAGCACAGTTCTTGATAATACCACAGATAGTAAACCCAGGTAGGTGGGAATTTGGGCTTCTTTCCGTGTGTTGTCATATGTGGCGTAGTTCATCCGCTACAGCACCAACATCTCGAGCACTCGCTAGACATGTCGGTGGAGGCATGGGGGAAACGAGATCAAGACTGTGGAGGAGTTGAGAGCTGAGCAAGAAGAGACTGCAGTGGTATTCGTGACATACTGTCCCATTATGGGCCAATGTATAATCATTTGATGGTGTTGTGTTAAGTTTGATTCGACAACCTAAATCTCCTAGCAAAGATCGGCTCCGACTTTCGGGCCGATCCGCAATCGTCGGAAGATAATTGGACCGAGAGGATAAATTGGGACTCAAGCGTCGTGGGGGCATCGCCTCACTTCGCATCACACCACTGCAACCGCTATCACCCTTTGCGCTCATACGAGGAGACTTTCCTCTAAACATCCGTTCGTGTCTGCCAATGGCAGTAGTACTACAGAAACAATGGGCCCTCAAAGGTTGTGTTATCTCTGGCGGGGTAGTAGCTCTTTGCCAGCAATAGGAGTGCAACTCGAAGTTTGGTCTTTGTTTCGACAGCCTCTCTTCTCCAAAACCATCCACTCAGACCCCTCTCTCTCTTCCTCCAGAGAAAAACAATATATACGGAAGACAACATATAGCTCTTTCCCCAGCACTCTATAACCTCGTTTCCTAAATTCCTCCCAAACCTCCCCTCCCACCTCCAGCATCATGAAGTTTCGTGATGGCATGTGGCTTGCCGCCGAAGGCAAACGTCTAGAGTATGCTGAAGAGGTGTATGCCGTTACTCCTCGTGAGGATGGCAAAGCTATAAGCCTGTTGTGTCCAACCCGAAAGATTATGCAGAGATCAGACACCCTGAATCTGCCAACATTGACAGTCGTATGTATGCCCATACCACAAGAACCAAAACAATCAATTAACATCTTTCTCCTTAGGATATCGGTGCACCGTTTGATGGAGCGATCTCTGTCGAAGTCACACATTGGTTGGGAGCTCTCAACCCCGGACCACACTTTGACCTATACCCACAAGGAAAACCCGAGAAGAGCGAGTCGAACATCGTCACAGCCGAAAAGACAACTACGATCACCTCCGGCTCCATCTCCGCAACGGTGAAAACAGCAGACCATGATTTTGCGATTCGATTCCATGCCACGGATGGCTCGAAAGAGCTCACATCACTGCTCAACCGAAGTGTCGGCTTCGCATATGGACCTGCACCGAGCAATCCAATGCAGACGGCGGATATGCGAAATCTACACCACTATATCTTTACCCAAACAACTCTCTCTGTGGGCGAATCGGTACATGGACTTGGTGAGAGATTTGGGGCATTTAATAAAGTTGGACAAGCTATCACATTGTGGAATGCGGATGGTGGAACCTCGAGTGATCAAGCATACAAGAATGTTCCTTTGTGGATAAGTTCTAGAGGATATGGTATTTTCATCGATACCCCGGACAAGGTTGAACTCGAGGTCGGGAGTGAAAGATCGTGTCGAGTTCAAACCAGTGTAGAGAGCCAAAGGATCAAATGGTGGGAATCCCCTTCCAAGGACATCTTGGCCCAAATCTAATGAATCTAGGTACATTATCCACGGCCCAACTCCAAAAGAAATTCTCTACAAATACTCGATATTGACAGGAAAACCCGGAAAGGTGCCAAGTTGGAGTTATGGTCTTTGGCTCAGTACCAGTTTTACCACCAATTACGATGAGACGACCGTGAATTCCTTCCTTGAGGGAATGAAGGCACGCGATATCCCGGTCGAGGTCTTCCACTTTGATTGCTTCTGGCTCAAGGCGTTTCATTGGTGTGATTTTGTGTTTGATTCCAAGATGTTCCCAGACCCAAAAGCTCAAATTGCTCGACTAAAAGCATCTAGTAAGTCGATAGATTTAACTTAGAGGACCGAAGAAGTACTAAGCATTGTCGTAGGGCTCGTCAAGAAAGTATGCGTTTGGATAAACCCATACCTCGGTCAAGCATCCCCTGTGTTCAAGCTTGCTGCCAGCAAGGGTTATTTACTACGTCGTAAGAATGGAGATATATTCCAATGGGATTTGTGGCAGACTGGCATGGGAATTGTTGACTTCACGAACCCCGAAGCTGTCAAATGGTATGTTGAGTGCCTGGAGGGTCTCTTCGACACAGGCGTAGATTCTATCAAGACAGACTTTGGAGAGAGAATACCGAGTGAAGATGTCGAATGGTTTGATTCCTCACTTGATCCAAGAAAGATGCACAACTACTACGCATTCCTCTACAACAAAATTGTCTACGAAGCTTTGCAGGATAGGTTTGGAGAAAATGAAGCTGTGTTGTTTGCACGTACAGCTACGGCAGGAACGCAAAGATTCCCACTCCAATGGGGTGGAGATTGCGAGTCGACTCCAGAGGCAATGGCAGAATCCATTCGGGGAGGCATTTCCCTCGGACTCTGCGGATACAGCTTCTGGTCCGTAGATATCGGTGGTTTCGAAGGCTACCCACCCCCATGGATTTACAAAAGATGGGTAGCATTCGGTCTTCTCTGCTCCCACAGTCGACTCCACGGTAGCAATTCATTCCGAGTCCCCTGGACCGTTGATAACGACGACAAAACTGATCAAGGATGTTCAAAGATCCTCTCGAAATGGACTACACTGAAAGCCAGACTCATGCCCTACATCTTCTCTCAAGCCCAAGAATCTGCCAATCTTGGCCTACCACTTTCCTTGCGAGCAATGGCTCTAGAATTCCCTGACGATCCTACGTCATGGTTTCTCGACCGCCAATTTATGCTAGGCTCCTCCCTCCTCGTCGCACCCATCTTCGAGGAATCGGGAGATGTTGAATTTTACCTCCCAGCCGGAAAATGGACCTCTTTCTTCGACAACAAAACGAAAACAGGGCCGGGATGGTTTAAAGAAACGCACAAATTTGATACGCTTCCTCTCTACGTGAGGGAGAATACGATTTTAACACTTGGCAAATGGGGAGAAACAAGAACGGTTTACGATTACAACAAGAGTATTGAGGTTTGTCTATACCATACATCTCCCGGGGCGAGCACGACTCTTGTTGATAATGAAGGGGAGGTTATCGGGGTCCTTAAGGTCGGCGAGGATGGGGAGTTGGTTGATCAGGAGTTGTTGCAGGGTGCTTGGCATGTCACTAAGAATGGGAGGAGTGGTAGCCATACCCATAAGTAGGTAGCCCATCCTTTCACTGCGTGAGGTCAACAAACCATTTACGTGATGATGAGGAGATTGATGTTGTTTGGAGGCTTGATGTGCACATACTACCGGTAAATTTCATGAACCCAAGCACGCAGGAGTTGAGTTGGCGTGTGAGAAGTTGGGATGGCGTAAAGTTTAAATGCCAGTCAAATGTCACTACTCTCGGTTGTGAGGGTGTCTGTGGCTGATCAAGTGAACGCTCGGCCCGGATTGGAGATCTTTCTATATGCAGCATGAGCTTGTTTCTGGGAATCAAGACTTTTGAATCAAGGCTTTTCGGAGGCTCGGCGGTGCTATTTAGTTGGTTTCAATCCCATCTTTATGCTTTAAGTGTGTTTTTTTTTTTTTTTTGGCTCGCATTGTTTGCCCTGAAGAGAATGCTCGTAAAATTACGGCGTCTCACGTTTGAGAGCTTATCCTTGTTTTGGTGTTACATTTTCTTTCCTTTTAGAAGCAAGCAAGTTGAGCCAACGTGTTTTTGAATTATTATTGATATCTATTGCTGTATTGTACTATGTTCAGATTACCAGGGGGTTGTTTTATACAAATTGAGCAAACATGTCATCCGTCTATCCATTTCCCCCCATTTTCTCTCCATCTATCCTAACCCCGGTGCTAGTCTAATCCTAGTCTCAACCTTTCTTCTGATCCTATTCTCTATGCTTAGTTTTATAGATGTCTAATCCAATTGCTTATAAGGAGCATTATTAGGCATGGCTGGTAAAGTGGGAATATTACTATCAGCCATGTTCCTCTTCCTCTGATCCCAAGCCCAAGACTTTACAGTTCTGAATCGAGCAACAGAGGCGATGGTTGAGATTGTAGCTACGGAATCCCTCCACGAAGTATTTTTCTTGGATTCAGGCTCCGGTTCTGGCGCTATGATTGGTGCGGGTGGACTTCCAAAACCCATTACGTCCCTGTGAGCGTCGAGGCCGTTGACTTTTAGTGGCGATGGGAGTTGAGAAGGATGCGAGTAGCCTGTTTGGGGGAAGGAGGTTTTAGTGTTTTCGTAGGCGGGGTAGGTAGGGAGTGTGGCGGGGAAACCGCCTGGGAAACCTGCTTCTGAGGGGGCCTAGGTTTGTTGTTAGTTTTTTATTGGGGGTTTATATGTAACAGGGGATTGGGAGGGCTCGCGATGAACATTAAAAATGGCAGTAAATACATCAAGGTTGCACCTTCCTGTGAACCTAGCTCTCATTGTTCTAGCTTGTTGGGGTAATTGAACTTCATTATTCTAATCACTTAGAACAATTTAAAGTATTCTTCTAAGTGTTTAGAATAATGAAGTTTAATTGTCCTAAATTATTAGGTAATTGAAGTTGGAGTTTACTGCCGCTTTTAATGTCCACCGCGAGGGAGGAGTAACTTACGCCTACGGTAGTAGGAGCACCAGTACTAGCGGCATTCCAAATTCTCGATTCTGCAATCGAAGATCCCCTTCTGTTCGCCGCAAATGTAGGTTCTTGGGCCTCCTTTTCATGGACCTCATCACGTCGTTTTCGAAGTTGTTTTGCTTTTCTTCCGATCAGGAGCCAGGCTAGGAAAATTAGGGCGATGGATCCAACAAGAACACCGATTACGATTCCAATTGTTCGGGTATTGGTATCTCTCGTTGTGGCTGTTACTCCCTTCTGATCTGCGACTCCTAGTCCGGCTGTTGGACGACTGTCGGCAACTGCTGTTGTTGGTAAGATGAAGGAGGTGGTGGATTGTTCTGTTTGTTTTCCGTTCCCGGCTTTGGTGTTTGCATTTACGTCTGGGGTGGCGGAAATTGCAGAGGTTGTTTCTGGGACAGCGACCGCTGAGGTTATCTTTACTGATGTCGAGGTGGCAAAAGTAGAGCTTGGTGAGCTTCGAATGACTGAAGATAATGATTGAGATGAGGATGCCAGTAAAGGCAGCGCAATTGAGGGTGTGGTGCTTGTCGTTGCCTTTGCCGCCTCAGAGGTTGTTGCTGAGGACTTTTCGAATGGGGCGTGAGTGATTGGTGTGTTTACGGAAAGTGAGCGACTGGTTGTTGAGGTTGTCGATGGCGGTGGAGGAGGAGTGCTCGTGGGGGGTGGTGGTCCTGGTGGCGGGGCAGGAGACGTAGCTGGTGGCTCAGTTCCTTTGCGAGGGGCCGCGTTTGTTGGGATATCAATCAAGCTCTTCTGTTACGGTGTTAGATCTATGGATTCATGAAATTCGTAAATAGTCCCTCTTACAGTTGTTTTAGTCTCGACCGTTGGAGTTGTTTGCGCGACGGGTGCTGCAGTAGGAGGAGGTGGAGGAGTAGTGGTAGTAGACTTTTTGTCGTCCTCACTCTGTGTATCATCCGATGGCGTATCGAATCCGTCAGGTGTCTTTGACTTGTCCTTATCATCGTCACTCCTTTCCTCCAATGCCTCACTCCGCGCAGCCTTCCGTCTTCGGTTTTCCAGGAATCGACGATGTCGTTCCCTTCTTGCCATTGGTGACTCCATCTCCTCCCTCTCCTCGAGACTCGCTGCCATCAAATTCCGGGAATCCATGTGAGGTGCCATTGTTTCCTTGGATTTGATCTTCTATCCCCTCCTATCGATTTGTCTTATTTTGGTTGCTCGTTCAATTCCTCTGTGGCATTAGGTCTGATAAGCTCAAGATTTCAGTCTGAGCCTGCAGACTTTAAAAGGTGTATTTACGAGAATGGTAGAAGAAAAAAAGGTGATCTCAGATCAATGAAACAGAAAGAAACAGTCCAGCTGACAGTTAAGAAAGTTGGTGAGAAGGAAAGAAAGAATAAAAGGCCAAGAGGAAGTAGAAGAAGAATACTTGAGACGCCGTCAAAATTGTCCGAAGAGGTGCCCCGGCTTGTCACTGTGCACGACGCCTGACGGTCAATCCGCCACCTAACACATCATCGACGTTCAGCCTCTTTCCAAAAAGGGAATTACGCATCGCTGATCGGGTTTCCAACGTGTGGGGTGCCCAGTCGGGAATTTATCGAATGGATGGACGATTTTCATCATTTTTGATGGTGGTGTCGTTGCTCGTTGAAGAGACAAAACACCGCCAAGTTGCCAAGTGCAGAGCCAAGTGTGAAGCGAGAGGTCCGGGCATCTGTAGTTTGTATCAAACATTACGATATCGAACGTTTCGTGTTCCAGATAAAATGTGGGGATCAGATGGTTGGTGCGGAGAAGTGGCATAAGAGTGGGACTTTGCCCATGGATTTCCTGGTTGACGTTCTGTCTTGGTGGAAGTTGACGACCACCGGTGGACAGAAAAAGCGGCAGTGTTCCCACCTGCCCATATAGCTCGTTGTTCCAATTATCTAGGGTAATTTAAAGTAATTACCCTATATACTTCGAACAATTCAAAATATTAACCTAGAAGTTTAGAACAATTAAGCTAAATTGTCTTAGAAAGTTGGAATAATAAGAAAAATAGGCAGGTACGACTATAATAATTACTGCCGCTTTTTCAGTCCCGGCCTCAAAACTGTGTGGGGAGAATTCCCGTTCGAAAACTCAATTATTGGCTGACCAGACCCTTTCGTGGGGCAATATTTCTTAAGGTTTTCAAGAATGTTTCTTGTTGTCTTCCTTCAGCTTAATGAACCATTTTGTTTTGTCTAAATATCTCTGAGCACCCCACTTGTCATGTCAAGCTTTAATGGGTTGTAGGGGGGGGAAGAAGGTAGGGCGAGCAGTTTCCCTCAGCCTCGACTCTTCACGATCAATTGTTTTGTTTTGGCAATACTGTTACTTTCTACAGATCTAGTAAAACTCTCCAAGTGTTTCTTTTCTTATTCCTGATACGGTGTAAGGTTGTACTGAAAAACTTGCAAAGTGGCCGTATCACTTGTGAAATACCTACGAGGCATTCACAAAACCAAGACAAACATTGTTGCAACAAGTAGTGTGGCAATTTGAAAACGTCGAGGATCCTAGCCAGATGGGGACTTTAAGAATAGGTATTGTCGATGAACTTTTTCTCCACAATGGAGTCGGAACTTGGCTGGTGTCAAGCTTTCAACCTTGCAAGTACAAGAAAATTAAATCCCCTTTAGAAAGCAATCGTTTATCACTCTACGCAAAATACTATCAGGCGGAAAGGCATTTGATTGCACACACCGAACGATAGCGAATTACTCGTTCTTCAGCATAGCCTTCTACCCAGCTTCAATCCTTTAAATCCCGTCAAACACTTATTTAAAGCACTCGAAAGCCTTCTCCTTTTTCCTTTTGACTGCATCTAAATTACCAGGGCATCTCCCTAGATGTACCATTTAACCAATCGAATTTAATATAGTAAATCTATTAATTCCGCATTTGGTTCGCAGGCTCATCTCTTGAGATGTCATGAAACTTCTTCTTCAATTGACGGATTCATAAGCAACTGTTACTGACGAATTCAAACTCATCTTAAAAAACGAGTGATGGAGTTTATTGAATAATGATTTCCAACCCTGAGGTGCGAAGAGATAGAGAACTTCTTGGTCGGTGCGATTTGTTGAACCTCTCCAGATTCAAAATCTGAAACCACAACAGTGAAAATGAACCACTCCCACATTGATATTTCCTTCCAATGAATTGTTCGAGTTAAACGGTATTACAAAAGTAGAAATGGATCTCTGAAGAGGTGTCTATGGCTGGTCTCTGCCGTTTTTATATAGGTAGAAGGCTAGAAAACCGTAAACTTAACATCAAGTGTCTTTCCGAAATATTCTCTTTCTTTCTTAGCAGCTTCTAATTTCAGAGGACAAATTTTCAATCGTGCCAAATGCCCCTTTTGCTCATTAAACCAAAATGTTCGAAGACTTTCCACATGGTCTCTGTCCATGAAACCTGAGCTTGCTTGAGACATGTTCAAAGAGAGAACTTTTTTTTTTCAATACAATAAAACATATATAACAATTTAGTTGAGATGTAAAACTATTCCGCTTTTTGGTATGCCCATAATTCGGTTGTTCTTACTGTCGATATCGAATTTGTCTTCAAAATATAAGTAGTCCTCGGCTTTTTTCTCCTATCTCTTGCGGCTTGTGATGGTTAGGATATAATGTCATTCTTGCATTACAAATAGCTATAAACTTCAATGCACGGAAAACTGAAAGTCACTAGACTTTGCTAGGCGCGATATGTAGTAGAGTGATTTTTGAAGTCGCTGAGAGAATATACGAGAGTAGGTATCAAGATTCACCAACTTATCTCGTGCTTTTAGGAATTCTGGAGAGAACATACCTCGTTTGACACAAAAGGCTATTCTTAAAATTTAAGAACTCGAAGATTTTATAAACGAGGTGTCTTCTAGCCAAATACAATCCCGTCAATTTCTCGGCTACCAACTCTATAGTGCCAGAATACTACCCCAAACATCCAACAATTATCAAAGGGCAGAAAGTATTGTTCAAACCCTCTTTAGAACCTCCACATTCTCTTACTCGCTACTGAAAATTCTTTAGTCAGCTTCTTTTTCTTCTTCGCTTACAGCACAGCAAGCATTGGCGAACTGGTATGTTTTATCTGACAATTATGGAATTGGTCAATTATATAATGAATTGATCAATATATCGGACTTTGCAGGGTAATTATTTTGTTCACCAATAAATACAAATGAAGCTTTTCCTATACCCATCCTTTCCCAGCTGAAGTGCCCCATCAATCCTGGAGATGCTTTCTTTTAAATACATATAAGTTCTAAATGGATTACAAGCATGCTGTGGTTGGGACGCTCATACTAAGAAGTGTGGATAATCTCATATCAAACTTTATATAACGTGGTTTATCAGCATGTCGCGCTCTTTAAAACCCATACAAAAGACGCCTGTGCATAACCGTGCGCTTTATATATCTATTAATAGTGTTGGTATGACTTGGTAGTGATAAAGTGTGATGCAACAAGTGATTGTATTCCTATATCTTATTGCATGAAGAAATAAAGCAGAAGAAGAGGTGGCATCCCACAGGCTTAAGTATGTGAGTGGCAAGCCACTCACATGAACCTAAGCATGTAGATCCACCATTCCATAAGCTTAGGTATGTGAGATGCGAGCCCCTCACATGAACCGAGCATGTGGATCTCCTGGAACATAATGCAAGGTGCTATTCACCAGGAATGTATAGCGACAAATAGATTCTTTTTAAATCAAAATTCTATTAAAGAAACAAGGTTTTAAGATTATCATAATATCAATTTTAAATATTTACTAGTTTCAATTAACAATTCGCTTAAAAAGACCCCTGTAATCATTGACTATTTTTTCTTTTTTAAATAACACTTTAATGCAAGCGAAGTAATATTTGAAAACTATGAATAAAGAATACTTATATATTAATAAAACTACGAATTTGATTTTGCATATTTTTATTAATAAATGTGTAAAGTGCACTGTTATGCATAGACGTTTTTGGTATGAGTTTTGAAGTGCGCGGCATGGTGATATGCGCGACATGCTGATAAACCACGTTATATAATTTGTGGATTAAATAATTAATCTACAAAGTCCGACAAATTAGTGAAATCAGCGTAAAATTGGTCAATAATATAATTGTCAGTTAAAACATACTAGTACACCTCTTTTAAAGTACGTTAGGGCAATTCATCTTACTTATCAGTTTTCCTGGTCTTTCCAAGATTTTAAATTATTTTATACAATGCTCCTTCCACAAACAATAGACCCAGTCGTTGAATTATTGAAACATAGAAACCTGTAGTCAGTATAGCATCAAAAAGAGCTCTGATGTAGCCCAACGTTGGTCATAGGAAGTGTGAAGGTATAACTTAATACTCTTACTGAAGAATAAATTTTTATCTTTTCTATATGACCGGGTACAAAGCATTCTTAAATCATAATGTCGCTATATAATGCTGGTGAATAGCACCTTGCATTATGTCCCAGTAGATCCACGTGCTTAGGTTCATGTGAGTGGCATGCTACTCACATACTTAAACCTGTGGGA
The DNA here is from genome assembly GCA_001414455.1 of Hymenoscyphus fructigenus. Lineage (NCBI taxonomy): Eukaryota > Fungi > Ascomycota > Leotiomycetes > Helotiales > Helotiaceae > Hymenoscyphus > Hymenoscyphus fructigenus. Next base: position 199,355 of record LKUV01000047.1, on the reverse strand, counting down.
TGCCACCTCTTCTTCTGCTTTATTTCTTCATGCAATAAGATATAGGAATACAACCACTTGTTGCATCACACTTTATGACTGCCGAGTCATACCAACACATAAGAAGTATTTTGAGTCATGAATTCAATTCTATTTATCGGAAGTTAAAAATAATTGGCTTTGACCTTCGCTGTTCTCTAGCTTAACATAGTGATAAAAGCCTTTTCAATTTCGGGAAGTATCTCCTTCTGTAAGCAAACAAGATATCCCATATTCGGACATCTTCGGGAAGTATGCTAAGCTTTCCATGTTAGTGGTCAATTAAAAGTGTTTTTTCTGCGTTGCGAAAAGAACTTAAAGAAGTCTAAGGTTTTCTAACTAACAGTCTTGCTACACACAAAATATTGACTTCCCATTTCAAATTTTCTGCCGTCGAAAGAATGTTTACTGTCGCAAGAAACATATCCAAACTTTAAGGATAAAAGGAATGCATTAAACAATGCCAACCAAGTATTTTATAACTCCGTCTTTCGAAGAATCTAGAAATTACCTTCTTATTTAGGAGCCCTTTATTCTCGAATTACTTCTACAAGGGTTCCAGCTTTCAGTCTCAGCCCATTTATACACGACTTCCCGAATAAAAAAGACCGAATAGTATAGATTTATTTGCTGTTATGACAGACGGCTAACATGATAGTTTACCATTTCTCAGCCTACTCGTCAAAATATCCACTTCTATAGTTATTTCGAGAGATTTATTCGGATTTAAGAAAGATATAAGTTACATTGAAAGCTTTTACAAACTGGAACGACTCAACTACTTTTTTCCCCACGATTCATGAGCACGCTCGGGTAAAGATGCCTTGACTTTTGTTGCTAATCTGCTACTGCGCGCAGTCTATGAATTGGTGTACATGTGTAAGATCAAGAAGTAAATGAGTGATGATTTCAAGAATCCGTAGGTATAGAATTCCTCGCGAGAACAGGAATCGGTTCAAGTTGCTACGTCCCGACGCATACTATTCATAATTGGGGAGCCAGCCAAACATTGCAGTTTGGTTAGCATAATATACAGAAATTGTTGTGCTGGATTCATAACATTACATAACTTTTCTCATTATTTATTTCATAATGAACTACTGTTTGATTTACCACTTCATCGGCAGTTTTATCTACTAGTATGATCACTAGTGTTGTGCTAAATCCACCATACCATTATATCGTCATTATATCATTCATTCATTATGATGTAATCATCATTCACTCCTTATATATAGACCTTAGATAACTCCCTACACAAATCAATCAATTCTCCATGACTTACAGTACTGAGGACCTTCCCAACTCAACAGAAATATATGCACTCTTAGTAGAAATTGGATTTCCAAGTGGTCTTGAGATATCGGGTATTGAAGCGGTTCCAAGATTTCGCATTTTGATTTGATCTTTCTGCTGTCGGGAGAGGGTTTCATGTCGAAAACAATCCTCGAATGCTAACACAATTTGACAACCACCTATAAAACATGGGGAATGACCATATTATATGGAAACTTCTTCTAGAGAAGTGACAGAACAATTGTCTTTAGAATTTTTTCACAATACCCCTGTCATTGAAGAATACTTCTTCAAGTTTCAATTTTTCCTTCTGCCCAGAGTGGTGCCGTGGGCCCCAACCAAGCAGTTTAATGGAGGGTTTTATTGTTGCTCGTTCTAACCACAGTAATAAGTTTCCTTCTACTATTTTACTTCGGGAATATAGGTAATACCTTCGAATGATTCATTTTGAAGTTCTACAGTCTTTAAGCCGTGTAGTTTTCAAGAGAGGAGTGATGACATTCTAACCATCTTGCCAATTAAAAGCTCAAAGCTTCTGATCCCAGCTACATGTCGACGCCCAAATCTGCTCTATTCTCTCTCAGCACTAAATTTTACTCAATTCGCAAATAAAATTTGTTTCTACCAAAAGCCCATGAAGCAACGTTTCCCCAACGGTGGAGCACCCTCCTCCCTTCCCTCTTCCTCTAGAACATTTCCAAACCCAAAACCAAGCAAGGAGCCGCATACTCATTATCCCATCATCAAACATTATACTTTCTTCTATCTTCCATCCAGCATTCTAGAAAACGCCCAAAGACCCTGAAACAAACTCAAGCACCCAAATTCTGGATACACAACATAACCACCACAGCATCTTGCATCATAACTAACACAACATAAGCAAAATTCCACGAAACGGAAGTCTGAAACGAGACATGTCAACATGGAAACCCTCCCCGATGCCTCGTCTCCGTCTTCTCGGTATTCTTCATATTGATCGGGCGTTCAGGCGAAGTGTAGTGCCGTAGAAAGCTTTGATGAGAATTAGTGTAACCACAATACCTATCTTGAGTATCTTGCGTCACATCCCAAGGATACCTACATATCATCCAATCTATCAAGCCATGTATCTTCCCTTCTCCCCTTTCTAGAACCCTGATATCGTACTACCTTCTTTTTCCATCAAGCTTGCATGACATCCAGCCTTCCCTCTCCCCGAAAAACGCTACGCAATATCTAACTGCCGATTCAAGAATTAAAAGTGGGGCCCACCCGATGGAAAGGACACGAAGGCTAGTCGGCGATTTGACGTACAGTTTTAATTAACGGGATACGGGGAGGGGGGAGGAAGATGTTGTGTAACATTACACGACAAGAGGGGATTCTAGAAGGAACCTTATGAAGTTGGCGATGAGGAATACGATCAATGTAGAGCAATCCCAAAATTTCGAGGAAAGAAACGAAAGAAGGAAGGCAATGTTAGCGAGAGAAACTGTGTGGCAATACAAGAAAACAACAGGAGGAGAATTATGGAGAACACTCGAGCGACGATGGGATTTATGGAGGGTAAGTGTTCCGCTATTGAGAACAACAGGCAAAACTTGATACTTTTAGAGGAAGATCTCATTGCGGTCACTGGAAATGGCACCGAAAGCAGAGAATTAGAAATTTTCCACAAATAGAAACAAATATTGCATATACTTTGGCCGAATATTCATCAGACTACCTTTTCAGAGTCGTCAAGTTCATAACCCCACCGGACATTCGACAACAGCCAAAAATTCGACAGCAAACTCGGCCACTTCCAAGCAGAGATCCTAGATTCATCTTCTGCATTATTGACGAGACTTACTTCAATCAAGAAGAATGATACGTCTAATCGTCGCCTATTCGTCACTTTCTTCTCGCCAGACATGTGTTTCCGGCAGATGGTATAGGTGGTTTCGAATCAACCTATGATAAAACCTTGCATCCAAAGTATACGGGCTGAGAGTATAATTTAGATAGCCAGGTACCACTGCTGCCTTCCGTTTTTATTTTGTGGAAGTGGAGAACCACTCTGTAGATAGATACCCAATTGTACTGATATCATAACACTTCCGAATTCAAAAAGATAACCCCAGAAACTCAAACCTCCCCAACAAAGCTAGAAGTATAAAAATCACAGATAATGCCCCCCATGAAAACGTAAAAGAACCTGCAAAAAAGTGGGGGAGGGGCGGGATCCATTCGAATTCTTTCAGATCCCTAATATCATGCAAAAAAAGAAGACGAAAACAAGATCTCCGCCCTGTATAACCACCCACATCCGATTCATAGCAATCCCTCTCAGCAACCAGCCCATCCATCACTCCACCAAATTCTACCTCCTCGATCAAAAAAAGAGCTACATCAAAGACGAGGCATCACTCATCATCTATCTAACGCCAAGCCACAATCCAACCATTCAAGGACCCTAGCAGAAACGACAACAGCTTTAAAATCGACATCAAGAACCTCCTTTCCAAATTTGGTCTTTCCATGCGTTGCAAGCCCCCCGACAGCAGAAGAGAAAAATAATGGGAAAACGAGCCGAGACGTTCGAAGAATTGAAAAGATTTCCAACCAACTGGACCACATGACCCCAGCAAGACCATGCAACAGTAGTGTTTGCTTGTCTGTGCGTAATGTAGACAGAGCAAGATTTAGATGTTACTTTCCATCAGGGTACTTGGTATTGTCAATCCACAAAAAATGGATTACAAAAAGGTTCTTCTGTGTCTAATTGCCGAGGTCTCTCTGCACAGGAGGGTTCGAAGAGATATTTGTTGCATGAAAAGCAATAGCGTAAAATAAGAAGATTGAGAGTATCACAAGTCAACAAGAATCCAAAACTCATTGTCAAAAAGTTACTTCTTCTTTCCATTAAAATCAAACTCTGGTTCAATTCCCCTACCCCTCCATCAAAAAATAGTCCCTTACAAGAAAGAGAAGCCAAACACCACAAGTAACAACGCCACCCCTCCAATAAGATTTGTACGCGAGTACCCTCTCATCTCAACTCCACGTCCCCGAGGAAAGAAAAGGATAATTAAAAGAAAGAAGCAGAATTACAAATAGAGTTTCAGACAGCCACCCAAGTCTAAGTCGCGATATCAAACCTTCCCTTCCCCCGGCCCCCAACTGATTTTTTTTGGTACTTTTTCTTCGAACCCCTTCTACCCCCCATCCCCTTCAACGTAAGAAAATTGGCAAATTGCGTGAGCAAGGAAGGACAACAGTCTAAACAAATCCACAATCGCCTCCCCAAACACCAGAGAAGCAAACAGAAACAAACAGAAAAAAGGAGAGAGAATGTACAACAATTTTTTTGGGGCGTGTCCAGTCCACTTGCCACACGTCCAAACCGCTGTAATTTCAAGACCAATCGCGGAAGAGCAACAAGGGGCAACCGAACAAACAGGAAAGAGAGAGAGAAAAATCCGATGAGCTTTTGCCGCCCAACAGCCCAAACAAGGAGGTCTAAACCACCAATTATGACCCCACCATGGCAAGAATCAAACAACGATCATCGTATTACAAGCCCCAACGTGCTTTTAGAATTGGAAGGAAAGAAAAATATCGGGAAGGAAAACAGTACGGTCGTCATACTTTGTCAAACAAGAAACACGTCGGGTAGCGGTGGTTGATTGCCAAATGTGATGTGCTGGCTGTACCGTACTCCACGCAGGAGTTGCAGAAAAAGGTGATGACAAACAATCGCCCACCGCTCGTTTTGTGTTGCCGAAGCCCATTGATTGGCTGGCCGAGGTGCTGGTTGTCGACATATAGAAAGGAGAAGAAGGAATCGTCATCGTGCAAGTCGTTATTTGCGGAAAAACGGGTCGTATCGAGAGAGGCATCTATGGTCACAACTGTTCATCGTTCCGAAATTCAGGGGCCATCGTTCGGGAATAAGATTTTGTGTTGGCGGTGATGGATCGCCCTTGCAGCGCAAGCGACCAGCCCTGCAGGCTCAGCACAGGCCCTGGAGCCCGAGCCCAAGACCACCAAGTCGGCTGCATGATGCATTCTCCCACGTCGACGAGAGGCTGCATGATCGGATCGGTCTGGTCGACGCGGGGATGACAGAGCAGGCCGCTGTCAAAATTGGTTTTCTGGAATCTCTGACAGCTTTTGGGCGACGCGAACTTGTCGATAGGGCTGCAAAGCTGATGTCAGTGGCTATTTTCGTCTTCCCCCCGTCTCCTAACTTAAAACTGCTACGGAGGTATAGGCCAGGAACGTGGTTTCCGAGATACGCTGTGTGGAAACCACCGATCGTTTTCCCCCAACGAACGAGATTTGGAATGGCTGGATAATATTACGTACCAGGAACAACGAACAAAAAGTGACACGATCAGGCCTTCATCGAGCAGGGCCGGCAAGTCTTGAGCTTGCAGTACTTGCACTCGTAGATGTGGTTGAAGGGCCCGGCGTGACACATTTGGCAAATCCATTGGACCATGGTGGTATCCGACTTGAGCATGATGAAGGAGTGACTGCAATATCCGGGAACTGCCATGGTCTTGGTTGACGAAGAAGCCACTTTGAAGAGATCACTACAGCGGTACGTGGTCGGTTGAGAGGAGGTGAGTTCTTCGAAGGTGGAACTTGGAGGTCATTAGCACTTCGCGAGATCAGTGAGGGAAGGAGGAGATATAAACATACCCCGTGGTTCGTCAGTAGGAGAGGCGTGTAGAGTATAGTTTGTCTGTCTAGAGGTGGTCAAGAAGATTTCTGACTGGAGGTCGTGAGGTGCGATTGTTGCGCTAATGATGCCGAGAAATGGCTATGATAGGACGTGAACTGTTGCAAAGCCAAAGCTTAAAGAGGGACCGCCCAAAAAGTGAATGCTCTGGATGCTTCCGAAATTCCAATTAACAAGATGGTTGAAGAGAGGAACGGTGGCTTCTTTAAGAAATAACCAGTTGGTGATGGTTGAGTTGTCCAATGAAAGATTGAGCTCTGTCGACCAAGCACGTTTTGCTTCTTTCTTCAACCAGATACTTTTATAGGTGGTGAAGGGTAGTCAACGGCAATGGTACAAGGTGGGTTCTTGTGTGGTTCCTGATGGGATAATGAGACGATGAGACGATGAGACGATGAGACGATGAGACAGATGAGGAGAGAAGAGCTGCAAACTTGCCCAACAGAAGCACTCCTACCCAAGCAGAGAGGTATGTATGTATATAAGGATCAGGCCCCGGTGACGATTATGATTGCCATGTCTGATTCTCACCGGATACTTGCCGTGGCAGCAGGCGAGAGACTTCATGGGGGAAGAGGGTTGGGGTGGATGAGTGCAGGGAGAGATGGGTCTGGGAGAGGGAAGGAGGGAAGGAGGGAAGGGGCAGGGGGAAGAGCCGCCATTGGGTCTGGGATGGAGACGGACGACTAGCTTGGTAGGTGTGTAAGTGGAGATCTTGTCTGGCAGTGGCAGTGACAGTCTGCGGAGGACCATCCACGTTTTGAGCATCGGATATTATTCAAGCGGGGCCTTGTAGCCTCTCCCTCCCCTCTCCTGCTGTTGTTGAACGGTGCGGCGCGGTGCCATGGCTAAGCTGCTGCTACTTTTGGCTTGGGCATGATGCTAGGTATGCTGGTTTGGGTTTTGCTGCCATGCTGCCGGGCAGAGAGCAGATGCCCTGGCTGGATGGTTACTGGACTAGTTACCACTGAAATGCAGTTTGTGGTAAAGCGACGAGACGACACGACACTTAGAGCTCTTGTCCGAGGTCCCGGCTAGGAGCAAATCGTGAACAGGCAGGTAGCGTGGCTTCATTCCGACTTGGCTTTGGCGAGTCCAGAAGCGAGTGGGGAGTGGAGATTGAAGAACGGGCGAGAGTCTAGAGAGAGAGAGGAGAGAGACGGTGGAGAAATCATGAAAATAGCTCCACATGGTATGGCACAGCAACTTGACTGCCGTGCGTTTTCCACCAAGCCGAGAGCCGGAGTGGGGTCTCAGAAAGAGGCTCCGCGATTGGTCTATTGTCTAACCGGAGGAGCGTATCTAGGTACATTTATAGATATTACCTATCCACATCGGCTTGTATGCAGAAAGCATCGTCGTTCCATACTTATGATAGGCTAGACACAACACCCAGAAAACTTCATTTCAACGAACCGGCAAACATGAAATGAAGATGTTACAAGTTGTCATGGAATCGAGGGGAATAGGGGGGTGTGCTGCAGAGCAAATGGCTCCAGGTTGCAGATACACCGATTTAGCGATCCATTCATATCGCCGTGCATCTGCGTCAGTAGCATGTTTATAGTAGGGATAAGCTATCATCGTTAACGAAGCATTGGATGCTATGCAACCCTCGTCCAGGATGATATTATGGTAACGGGGTGGCCAGCAGGGAGGGCAACAGGGAAAGGGGTTCAGGATTATCACCGTTGGTGGTACCACAATCGGTCACTGGATTTGAAGTCGCGTTGTTCACTGTGGGGTGGTCATGGTGGTGTTCAAGATCTTCTGCTAACTCTGGCTCTGACCGTCTCGAAAGTTGGGGACGTCCGGAAGCTTGCCGCCGAACCATCTTTCTGGCCAGGTTCCCCCTCCATGTTGACGACAGGCGGTGTAAGGTCTATCATTCCAAAGGAAATGACTGATATCATCGTGAACAGGTGCGGTGTTTTGCTTCATGGTGCAGAAAGGAGTTCCGAGGGAGGATGAAAACTGGATTCGCCCATGACGACCTGCTATCCTTAAGTATTGCAAGTATCGTTATGTTATGCGCGGGGTGAGTATATGTCGACCCGAAAAGGTAAGGGCTGGGGTGCATTACGAGGTGTGCCAACAAGACGGACCATGATGCCGTTGAGGGTGTGAAATGACACGAGAATTCGATCACCAAGCCCAATCTGGGGCTCAATTCAAACAGAGATGCGCAGAGAGAAGGGAAAAAAAGGAGAAAGGGCGAAAGAGCGTTCGAGAGGGAACCAACCACTAGGCAGAAGACAAGCATGCCATATAGGAGACAAGGGGTTGGCCGTTATAATGTTCCACAGAAAGCGACTTAACAGTCGTGGGTTAAGGCTCGTTTGGTCATGGCATTGCCGTTACTATCGCTGGGTGATGGCATTATTGGCACACGTCGTCTCTATCGAATCGAGTTGAGAATGGAATATGGCGGAAAGGGCTTGGGGTGGAGGCGATGGTGCAGGCGCAGAAGCAGGCAGCAGGCAGCAGATGTCGAAGTAGTTGGTTCCGTAGATGCGATGCGAATGCCCCGAACAGATATAGCAAAACCTCGTGGCAATATGTACGAACGAACAAGGGCGCAGAGGACTCTGCCTCTGGATTCGAGAGCAGCTGAAGCCGCAGCCTTAGCGCATCGGTTCCGCTGCGAACGAGTGTCTTGAGTCGCAACGAGCGAGCCCCGAGCCGGCTTGACTCCTGTCAAAGTTGCAGATGTCAGGGGTTCCAGGCTGAGGAGAGAAAAGAGGTCAATGGATGAGGTGTTTTGAAGCTGGTGGAGAAATGGAGAGACTTCCTCAATTGAACTGAACCCCTGATGCACCTTAGCAAGCTCGGCTGACTAATATGCGCTAATCAATTACAGTGGCGGCCTTAGCAGCCTTGCGAGCCTTGTGCGTCTCTCAAGTCAACAATCAAGTCTCGGACCAGTTCAACCTTCAACTCTACACCGCATTTTCAACATCCCAACCGTCCATTGACCCGGCAAAAGTCGATGATCTGACTACAAGATTACACAACTCAACAAATCCATATTTCGCTAAACTGATGACTCGAATGATGCCCTGCATTCCCCAGGACGACGGACCCCAATCAACTTGGCACAAAAACACCCACACCTTTCTGGTCACCATCTCAACATCGACACACCTTTGGTGAAAGTTGCAAATCGACATGATCAGCCATATCGCGCATACATAAAGTCGCTAACACATAAAACGCACACCGAGCAGAGCAAAGCGGTCAAATGCATCCGGCAGTTTAGCTACATTTCCTCGTCCAGGGAGAGGCAGGGTTTCAACTCGGTCCGCCCTTAACCTTGGTCTCGGTACAGGGTGGCATTCCAACACGGGGCCGCAAGGCTGCGACGATCTCAAATCGACAGTTGATAGAACAAGGATGTTGGGCAAGAGAAGCAAGTCTTTCAAAGTCCAAGGGATGCTTGTGGGATGACGGAGCCTTGTACCTATTGTGGCCTCGCAACGGTAGCCGTGATAAAATAACTTTATTATCACCCATACAATTCTATGGTACTCGGTGGCTTTAGAATCGATGCACATATCAGTTTCAACTCAAGGCAATGTCCCTTTCAATATAGATCAACAGAGTACGGAGGGCCTTTTCTTTCCATGCCTCGCCTGCGCAAGCAAGCCAGTTTGGCAGACCAAGGTGCAAACATCATATCACCTGCATATCTCACTTGCCGCGAACGATATCATAGCGGGGTGAGACACATCTGACTTAGCTCATTAAAACTACACCCTTACGCCACATAACTAGCCACAAAGTAGCCATTTTGCACGGCAGACGAAGACGCATGTGGGATACAACAGCCAGATCGCCATGATTTCGTACATCCAACGATTCCACCGCAGCATTCGGCCACGCCCGAACTTCGATCCGACCCTCCCTCCCTCCCTTAAAGCTGTAAGCTGGCACAGCTCTGAACGAGCCTTAAGATATCCGTCTTATATGTTGCAACCACATCCTTTCAGAGTTCGCCTTCTTACCTCGAAGTAATTCAAAAATCATCTTTTCGTCTGACATGTCACCTCATGTGCAGAATATGTAGCCAGCGTTACATTAATGATGAGAACATCCTCACCAACACCCAATATTAGCAATACTTGCATGTCCAGAGTATTTCAAGGAACTGCTGAGTTACCTACCTATATTCTGCCAGATTTGATTACCCTGCTGATCAAAAACCCAAGTTCAAAGCCTTCTCCACCATCATTTCCTTGCGACGCCAAAAAACAGACCTGCATTGACCAGGTTTCCCGCATGTAACCGGGACCTATGAAAATTCCCCGAACGCAAGCCAGCCACGGGCCTGGGGTATCCCCTGTTCTCAACTATTTTGCCCGTCACAGTTGGACAAAAATTATGAGGGGAGCTTTAATCGACCTTAGACGCGGAATGTATTTCCCACAAACGGGATGATTCAATTCAAGAATCCCATATTAAAGGCTGTCGATACATCCCGATTGTAACAATGGAGAAGCTGCAAAGGTTTCGAGCATCTACAGGGCGCACAGCATTCAACCATACGGAGATTTTACTGAGCTGCATACAGTACGCAGGAAGGCCAGGGTGCCATATGCTCGGATGTTGATCCGATATTGGAGGGGAGGACCCTCTGTTCGTTCGATTGCTTATATTCCTTGATCATTGTTCAATTATCAGAAGTGGAAAGGCGCGCCTAAACATCACATCGTAGAGGCGTCAAACGCGGGCTTCCCTCCAAATGCGATCTAACCTCTTGAACACTTGCTCCGAGGACAGTTTGAACGCCAAAATGTTTTAGACACGCTTTCAGTATGGAAATATGCACTTCGCTGCTTCTGGAAGTATAGCTTGCTTGGCTCTTCCAAATTCGCTCGCAGGCTTCACATAGGTACCTCGAGAGAACCACCGGGGCACCCTCTCACCAGTCAACCTTGACGGCTGTGGGTAACCAAGATCGTGGAACTCATCCTATTTGTTCTTGTACGACTTAAATGTAAAGAAAGGAAATTCACCAGCCAACCAATCAGAAGTCAACGAACCAAATAAATTCTGAGGTGCGACCGAATTCTAAGCGCCCGACTATTTTTTGCCTTCAAGATCACTAGTCACTGACAGCCCTAAGTTCCAATATTATCGTGGCATCTCCCAATAGATTGGTTTGAGAAAGCAGCAAACGACAGAAAACATCGTGGTCTAATCCTTTGAGTTCTCGGCATATTCCACTTTCGTAATAGCAAACGGTTGGTTTCGCTTATTGCTGTCAACTGCCATTGACCTGTGCTCCACCCTTTCAGACTACCTTATTTGTGCCCAGTTGGAACTATATTGCTCACCAAGCAGTGCATATTCTGACTCGACTATACTTCTCTCTTCTGAAGCGCTATCCATTTATTCAACCCAACTAACCAATGCTTCTGACCAAGAAATCAACACATCGTTCGTCAGCAGCCCCTGAATCAGATATACGATGGAAGATCACACAATGCATAGCGTTCGGATGAAAATTCTCCATGTTTGCTCGTCTTGCCATCGTTACCTGATGTGGGAATCAACCCCAGACGATAATGATAGCAATAAGTATAAGATGTGATGCTTGAAAACGGTCATGTGGTACTTGTTCGTTGACAGAATCACCGAAGCTGCCCGCTATGCCGTCATGTTCTAGAGCAAAGCCAAGTATATGTTTCGAAAGGGGGATCGGCAAACTAATGGCATTCACACTTTCAAGTTTTGCATACGTTTTCTGATGCTTTTGGTAGGCATCGAGTCTCTGAGTTCTCGACAGAAGAGGAACTCAAAGACGAAGGGTGGTGTCTGTAATTGCTAGGGTATCGCCGTTCTAGCCTGTTCTATGAACTGGTTCTTGCTCCGCAGATCTCACCAGCGTTGTACAAATTTACCCCCTCAATCTTGACCTCCTTTCGCTATTTCTGTTCTCCTACCCATTATGCAGCAGCAGCCACGCCTAAAACCTCGCTACCTCAGCACAAGCACAACAACGAAGCTTCGGATATCAAAACACTCTAGATACCCAACCACTTCTCAATCACATCACTTCCACACCTCGGCAAATTCCCACAAATCGAGTTTCTGTGCAACACCGTTGTGGGCGCCACTCGACGCTATGCAACGCGTTTCTTGCCCGCTTCAACCCCAGAACCCACCATCCGAGGTGCATCTAATTCTACATAATCCATGCCAGACAGTGATATGTGACTAGGCAAAGGCTTGATGCGGATAAGAATCCCTCCAATGGAACATCTCCTCGCCGCAGTGAGTCTGGCCCCCGTTGCGGCAAACCGTTCCTTCACCCAATTATTTCCAGTACTCTCGCCTCTCGCATTTCACGACACAGCCTGTCAAAGTTGGCTTTGAAGAGTTATATTTAAGTTCAAGCCAAAGGGGTACATTCGGTTATGCAAACCCCTTGGTTATGTGAGCATTTCGGCACCAGGAAGGTGCCATATTCTCACTTCATGACCCCCGAGCCTGACAGCGAACATTGGGTGACCGGACGGATGGAAGGGAAACCTTGAAGGAAAATCTTCTTTTTTTTGGTCGCCTAAAATTGCCACGTTGGCCGTCGATATTGGAGAGCGGGTTCGGTGTTCCGTGTCAAGTTGAATTATGGTAACTGGGTATAAATACTCCGGAGGCATTGCGATGATATAGTTACCCCGCCCCTTCTGAGGTCCACGTGTGCTCACTACCGCTGAGTTGCGTCTTCCGGTATCGTATCCTCCCCTCGCTTTCTTCAGACCCTTCCACACAAACTCTCATGATACAGGAACTGAACTACAGCATACTTCCCATCAATCAGATTGATGTTAGGCTCAACAGACTCCGCAACTGAGTCGATTTCAATGCGATCTCCATTGGCGCAGAATACCGTTTATCCCCAACGCCGACACCTCCCTGATACCTGGCTCACTCAATCTTGACTCCTTCGCATCAACCTCATCAATCTTTTCGACGTCACACAAACTCGCCCCCTAAATCCACCAACGAAGCACCGTAGCATTGTGCAACACTTGCACTACATTTACCTAAAAGAGTTTGCGCATCATACTCGATGTGTGTCTTGACATAAAAGGCCGGCTGTTATTTCGGTGCTTCTTTCTAGCGATAGCGAGGGTACCTAGCAGATGTCGGGGAAGTTGAAATTTGCTTGAGCTTGAGGTGCGGTTTTTCGAGATGACCTTTACAAGCAGCTTGATTCTCAGGTTGGTTGCTGAATTTGAGGGGGCGTTGACTCCCGAAGGAGTTCAAATCGCCCAAGGTTCGCCTTGCTACTTTGGGGAGCTGCAGAAGGCCAGTGATTTGGCTGCAGCCTCAAACTGTGTTCTATTTACAACGTCGACGGGAACGATCTGGGTGTTGCTTGATGGGCTCCCTTTCTCTACTCCCATCTATTTCTAACGTTTCTTTTACTTATCGGGTTGTTTATGGGTGTTCCACACACCTGGCCTTCTCCTGGGTCGCTCGCTTGTTTTTGTACTACCTATGTACTCGGTTGGAGCTCGGCTCGATTGTACTACCTCACTTACCTCAATGTTTACTCTCCATAGCGACTCTACATTACTCTACAAGTCAAAAATGCGGCTGTATAGCATTTACGCTAGCTGTTGGGAAGTCACTATCAGCAACCCCTTTCCCAGAGGTTCAAAGATGTTTGAAAGTATCATCCCTTGATATAGGCGGACTTTGGGGTTCCTATCGTCGCAAGTCTGGGAAATTTATGCAATTGAGAATTTCGGTGGTTTGTTCACTACAGTAGTCTCTATCGCCTCGTGTGGTCTTTAAGCCAACAGTTGACTCTAGAATGTAAACAAGTGTTGTCTGCTCAGGTATCGTTTCATTTGGCGAGATTCCAATGGATCTCTTTGTTTTATTCCATCGCCCTTCTTCGCCAGTGCTTCTCCGGATCGACGAAAGTTCTTCAGGCAAGTTTAAACCCACCAAGTCAATACAGAGATCATGAACTCGGGAGTCATGCCCTGTTTATGGTTTGAAAATCTCCTCACAAGTTCAAGGTCTAATTAAGGTTCCCCCAAGTTAAGTAACCCCCACGGTCCACTTCCCTCTTGGTTGGTTCTCTCGCTTACTTGACACAGTTCAGGAGTCGTCATCATTGGGACGAGGAGATCTCCGTCCTTATTTTTCGCCACCCCAGTTTCATCTTTCTCCAAGCTAGCTTTATTTTTAGAAATCAAATCGAAATTGATTTGTGGGAATATAGAGTAACTCGATTGTATCAATTTCTATCTCTATCGCATTTCTCGCTTTCTTACTCGCCAAAGCAAGAAAAAAAATCATAACTCGTTTCTCATTTTTCGATTCTATAACTCGGCCCCAAGTTTTTCATTCTCAGCCATTTTCCAGCCATTCAGCCACAAAACCCAAATAAAATGCCCGGACCAAGAACGAACTTGACCCTATCACCAAGTCATTGGTAAACACTAGTTGCAAGCCACCATCTCACCAACACCATCCACACCATCCACACCGTCCGAAACCCATGTTTCCCCCATACCACAACGACAACCTCTCATTTCCGCCACAAAAACAAGTTCTGGTGCTTAAGAAAGGAAACCCACTTCTGAACAGAACCCGAAATTCACATTCCACACCGTCTCTCCTTTCAATTGAACCACTTGCATCTATCAGATCAGAACCCTCTGACTCTCAACTTATTGTGACATATGCATGAGTTTTCGATTGAGGAACCAAGCCACCAAAAATCCAAATCTTCTCTCTTGCATGCTGACCAGCTTACCGGGAAAAAAAACAAAAAAAAAAGGCTTCTACGAACGGAAAACGCAACGCACAATCTAAGGCCCTCCCTCACACAATCTATCCCTCCGTTCCACAATCACACAAATCAAGTTAAAAGAAAGCCCCTGATCCTAGGGCTGAGAAAGAGAAAAAACAAGTAAAAACCCCTGGAGATAAGAGAAAAGCGAAGAAAATGCCGTACCGTCACAATCATCGCAACCAACAACAATGCATCATGCACATGCACCCCCGGTACGCTTGGTACGTTGACCCTCGAAAAAATCCCGAGTCAACGAGATCCTGGAAAAAGCAAAAACAGATCCCAACCGTCCAAAAGATGCAAGATGCAGAAAGGAGAGAGAAAAAGCAAAAATCAGAGACATCACAAATCCCACATTCAAGATCCCCATCTCACCGCACAAAACTTCCATGGCGGCGCTGAGACCCGGCCCCCCGAAGTACGATCCCTCAGAGGCCCGAACCGACGGCTAGATCGATTGACGGGGTGAGGAATAGGGGGAGGGAAATCGGCCGGGTAAAAGGGTACGGATTGCTGTCGCCATGCGGGGCCGTTTATATTGAGTGAGGAAAAAGAGTAATGTGTTGAACAATTTTCCCAGGTCCATGGTTTATGATGGATGATTCTGCGACTTGAGAAAAGAAGATCTTTGATGGGTGTGAGGATGAGCTGGTGATCAATCAATCAAGCGTTTTGTATTGAGCTGGAAGAAGAGTAGATGTCGATTCTCCTCCCACACTCCCCACGCTCGTAGTGACCGCTGAATCGATTTCCGAATCCAGCCGTGGGATAGGCTGCACCTCCCCCGTGATACCCGCCATCGTAAGCTGGTCCTGCGAGTCCTCTTTCTTGTGGAAGCTATGTGATTCGCTGAGATTTACGGCGAGGAAACTCTTTGGGAGTTTAACCCTGGAGCTCCGTTAGATCCTAGTATAATTCCAGGGTACGAAGGAAAAAAGGGGGAGTTCGGAAGAACTTACTGATGAAATTTCGCCTTCAAAGTCTCAATCATCATCTTCCAATCTCCGTGAGCAGTTAAACTCCGCCGTTGCGCGCAACTGATACAGTGTTTGCTATCGAGCTGTACATCAAGAGGATCAAACGTGTGGCACCCGGGGCTGATGCTGATCCGGATTGAATATGCATACTTGGCAACATCTCCTGGAGGCGCATCATGCGGAGTTTTATTTTCAGACTCGTATAGTTCGAAGCAGATTTGGGAAAGGTAATCGAGCTCTGGGATGGCGCTGCGTTTTATTTTGGTTTCAACCCCACCTTCGAGAATGCAGTTTAATAGAGTGTAGATGTGGGATTCTTTGGTAAAGTAAATGAAGGACTTGGCGTCATCAGAAGCTTGCATCTCTTCGAGATCTTGAACGATTTCCTACAGAATATTAGCATAGGTATTAATGCAAGGAATAGCCAACATACCTTCAACAGCGGAAGTGAAGTTAGTAGTCCAATCTCAAGTTTCTCGTGATCCGTAATTCCATATTCTTGAGGACAGATAAAGTCAAACAAGACCTTAGCTAGCTTATACAACTCCCTCAATTTCTCGAGACGTGCATCAGTCTTCGCCTTGGTTTGACTACTTCCAGTAAACAACTTAAAGTACTGCTCTGGCTGATCCTCTCCACTTGGCCTAGCTGTCATCATTGAAGTTCGTCGTCTGAAAATTCGGTGTCGAGCACTTCTATTGGTGTCTGCCTTTTCCATCGGGACAGTTTGGTTCACTATGGAATCTTCGGAGTCTTTAGATTCTTTTGGTCGATCCTTGTCCATGCCCTTTGACTCAGCAGCAAGTGCTTCCTCCTCTTCTTCCAGGATGCTTTTACTAGGCGTGAAAACCCACTCAAGAAATTGCCGATTGTGCAAAGCATCAAACTTCATAGTATCATACAACTCTGAAATTTTGCTCGGATCGACCTTGTCACCATCACAAAACTCGGTAAACAATTTCTCCCATCTCTCCTTGAAGAGCTCTGCATCTTCTCCGCAACACCATCGAGATTGGATATTGGTGGTAGCAGTTGCCTGAGACATAGCAGAACTTGCTGATGAGCTGACACTATCTTTATCACCTGGGTTCGCAATAGCATTGAGGGATGTTGACGCTCCACCATATAGCTTTCCGTAATTGTGACGCATAACTCTTCTATGAAACTTCATCAACTGGACCACGTAGGCTTGTACGATTGAAGGCTCTGGCATGTTAGGAGGCCATGCAAATTGCGGTGGGGCTTCAATGCCTTGTCTAAGCAAAGTTTTGAGCTTCTTCTTGACTTTGTCCATTTCATCCTTGGCTGCATTCGAATCGTCCAATAAATCCTTTCTGATCGTAATGAAATCCGCGGGAAGCTGCTTTTGGTCGGTAAAGGCTGATGCCCAAATCTGTGCACTGGTCGTGACTCGCCTCTCCGAGCTGCTAAATACATGAACCTCGTCAAGGACCTCTCTGTTCATCAACAAGAGATCATTTCGCATATTCTCACCAAGTTCTTGTGACTGATATCTAGCTGAGTGAGTTGGCTCACCTCCCCACTTCACGATAAGTTGCAATTTATCCAAAACCAGACTGTTCTCAGCTGCAGTGATTCGAGATAGAGTGACACCAGATAGCGAGTCGCTTCTAGTTGGTGATCTTCTCACACTCCCTCCGTCTTCCTCGCCAGAGGCTTCTTTAACAAGCTCCTTGACACGGTCCTTTGGAGAATTCGGCGCAACAGCTTTTGAAATTTCGACTTTGGGATCGGTAAAACCAGGAATTACTGACAGAACCTCTTCGGGTTTGCGCTTTCTGAACATCGGCTTGATTTGAACTTTTGTGCCTTGCCATCCGCCTTTCTTCACCAACACATTTCTCAAGGTTCGTAATTTCTCCTTGTCTTCAATTCCCTGTTGCCTGGCAATATCGACAGCAACGATAACACTATCGAGTGCCGCTTCACCAGTCAATAAAACCTCTTCCTGGTGACCCTTGAGCAAGTCGACGAAGGGTTTGGTGTGAAAGGTAAACTTGTACTTTTGCTTGGGAGTTCGATCCGCATGCCGAATAACAGAAACCATGCCCTTTAACTTCCAGGTATGTTTAGGAGCTGGAGGTGGCATTTCCTTTTCTTGCGAGGAAGAGAGTGCCGGAGTAGATGAAACTGTTGACGGTGCTGCAGAGGGTATTCCAAGAGACGGTGTTGGAACAGCAGGTGGAGGCAACATTGGCGTTGGAGGTAGCTGTGGAAGGCTTGCACTTTTTTCCGCTCCCAAGGGTGGTGATGTTTTAGGTGTTGGTGCGCTGGACACATCTGGGGAAGCACCTGCAGTTGCGGGTTGCTTCTTGTTATGATGATGGGCATGAAGTTTCGATATACTTGGAGATTTGGAAAGTATATGTTGCAAAGTTGACCGGTGACTATTTTCTTTGAGGGTATTTTGTCTGTTTGGTGGACTGATGGTGCCGTCCGAGGGCGATGCTTGAGCTGGAGTGTCCACAGGCATGCCCAATTGCCGCTTCTTTTCCCGGATAAACATGTCTTTCAATATTTTTGCACATTGGATATAGTATTCATCATTGTCTTTGACGAAACTCCAGCCATTAACATCAATGACATAACTTTTGCCTTCGGCCCTAAGTAGATCAAACCCACACACGCGTTGACCGAAACTGACAGCAATTCTGCTAGCCATAGCTGATTCCTCCTTTGAAAGGCTGGTAATGTATCGTATTTCCTTTCCGTGTGTATTTCTGCGAACCAAACCATCAACCACGGGAGACTTTCGAGTTTCAGCATGGCAAAAAGTAGGACCGACGGTATATGCCTTGACATCTTCCGCATTGTCAACATTCATGAACTGCTCGTAAATGTAGCTGCTATCGGGTTCTAGAATTGCACGTGGCGTGTTCATTCCTTCGACTCTTTCCGAGCTCTTGTTACCAATCTTTCGGAACAATTTTCTCGCCCCGCCTCCCTGGCTTTTTGGGTAGTAGATGCAGATGTTGTGATCCTCTCCACTGATGGGCTTCTCAACAAAGGGCTTTCTGAGGAGCACACCATCGACACTCAATACATCACCGTCTTCCAAGAGCTCGACCTTCTTAGGAGGGACAACCGTTCCACCAGTCCCATCTTCAGGTCCAGCTAAGACCACGCCAGTGGTTTCCTTAAGATGTACAGCCGTGTCAGGAGTCAACAGACTTGGCCCACCATCTCTATTGACCTCCACTCTTCTTGGCGTTGGAACATTGATTTTGTCTAAAATCATCAAGCAGATTCTTCTATCCCACAAGATTTTCTGCATTGGCACATCATTGACACAAAACGGTTTTCGGGCCTTGACGTATGCAATTGCTTTGTCGAGTGGGAAACCATCAGAATAGAAGGAGATCAAGTAATCACAAATGGGCCAGTTCTCAATGTCTTCATCCAGAATAACTTTATCTCCAAACACCTTGACTTCAAACTCTCTGTTGGCAATGAGACGATTTAGAATATTTCGACTAGGCTTGCTTCGAGCTTTCACATCGAGGGCACAGACACCAATGACACCCCATGGAGCAGGTTTAGAGTCTTCTTCTTTCCTAGTCTGATGTGTTCTATCACCTCTGTCACTACTGGGACTGTGGCTGCTAGCAGCGGTACTTCCACTGAATCTCCTCTTTGCGCGACTACGTGATCTCGTTGGGACATGCGGCCGAGGGGCTCCCTCTCCTCTCTGGGCAGCGTTACGCTTTGCAATGTCTGAGGCATGGGCGGGTGTCTCTCGCGGAGTCAACGAAGGCCCACCTGTTGAGCCATGAGAGCTGAATTGGTTTGAGGATGAGGTGGTGACTGATATTGCCGACGTAGAAGTCTCTGCTTGAGAACTTGCCATGGCCTTGGAAGGCGATAAAGTCCCAGAGGGCGCTCTTGTGTTCGACCCCCCTTCGGAACCATTGGCAGATGCAGCAGAACTTGGTGCACCACCCGCCCTGACCGAACTCAACGAGTACATTGATGATACGGACATGCGCTTCGTATCAATCTCTGATATGGAGGGTCTGTTGCGAAGAGCTGCATCCGGCAACTGCGAGTGTTTGGAGTCGTCCGACATGATTCCTGGAGACAATTTGGGCGTCTCGATATCTTCCACCGCTACGCTGTCTTTGCTTGACCGCCGACTGTTGACGTCCGCGACCAATGGTAGTTTCCACGAGTCGGCTGCACTCGATTTCGTCGAGTAGGACGAGGAGGTTCGGGATCGCGACAGGGAGGGCGGGGGCATAGAAATGCTGGCGCGTTCTGCATGTGTGGTTGTGGTTCCTGGTTCTGCGTATCTCCCTTTGCGACTTGATGCAGCGTTCAAAGGGCCCACTGGGAGAAGAGCGGTTGAAGGAGCGCGCGTCTTTGTCTTGGGCCGCAGGGTGGAATTGGACGCATTCGCAGGATTCGGAATCGAAATGGAAGCAGAATGGGACGTGGTCTCAGACGCAACAGAGGACGAAGCAGAATTCAAGTTTTCAGGGCCGGTACCTGGAGAGATACCGGGATCTCGAGTTTGCACCATCCCGCCGCTCTCGCTCTCAGATTCGGCCATGGCGCTGAGTGAGTGCTGGAGCTACTGACGACTAACCATGGAAGGACACCCCGTACCCGATGCTGGTGGCAAGGCTCACCGCATATGCATCTAGAAAGTCAGAGATTCGATGCGAAGGGGAGAGGAGGGATGAGGACGAGGGCGAGGACGCTCTTCAATGCGCGATTTTGAAGGGAGAGGGCAGCCATCAGCAGCGTTTTGGGGGGTTGCAAAGAAAAATGGCAGGCCGAAGGTTCAAGTTAACCTTATTGGCATGACGTCCCCAAAAACAGCTTCAGAGGGTAGGCAAGACCCGATGTGCCACTCTGGCGAAGACGGCCTGAGAACCACCTGAGAACCGCCTGAACGTGGTCCCCCTTGGGGTCATTCTGGAGGGGTGACTAGGAACATGATCAGAGTTTGGAAGGATATATATATATGTATATATGGGACGAAGAGGGGATTCAGGAGATGTCGTGGCGTTTAAGAATGAGGCTCTCACTTCCTCCCCCACGTGCGGACAGGCTTGGGCTTCATAGGCGGCGAGGACGTGAGATCCTTACCAGGGTCTCAGATGCCTCCAGAAAATGGAGAGGAATGGCATCGCAAGCGGTTTTCTCAATGTTATCGGCCAAAGGTGGCTAAATGATACGTGAGGGCGGTTACAACCAATACTGCTCAGGCGGTACAGGAGACCCGTTATTCACAAGAATCATTTCCAAGTGTACCTGTTTCGTAAGCTATCTTTCCATTATCTGGCTCTGTTCCTGGCTCTGTCCCTGGTTCGGTGTTACATTCAAGAAGATTTCTCCAATGAATCTCTCCAATGAATCTCTCCAATGAATCTCTCCAATGAATCTCCAAGAGCCAACCGGTACTCTTTCCTATGACCGCTATCCCCCTAGGGCTAAACAGCCAGATTGCGAATCAAAATTGCCCCTTGTCTCCTCCGAAATAGGGGATGACCCCTTACTCAGTTGATACTCCCCACAAGCTTAATTCAACATGATAATGATGGGTTGACGATCTACAGAAAAGACAAGAAAAGGCAGAGCATTCCCATAGTTTATAGTATAGTTTATAGCATACTTTATAGCATACTTTATAGCATACTTTATAGTACATAAAAATCAAAGTGAGGTAACAAAAGTCAGCTCGGTGGTTGGCTTTAAGATCTTACAGAAGATCACGCCCTGAAAACAATAGGCGATTACAGGCTTGGACAGGCTCTGGTGGCAGGCTAGGACAGGCCATGGGTCGTTGCTATTCCTGGAACCTACTGCAGCCACACCCCTTAGCGTACCTAATCTCTATGCCAGTTTCTTGGTGGATGTTGGTGGATGTTGGTGACCCTGAAAATGAATGGCGAGGGGGGTCGGGTATCGATCGGCCTCTTGATTTTCTCTCCTCTCCTGTCGACCTCTCTCCTGTCGCATCCTCAAAATTCGCCATCTCCCCTACCTTCTTTTCGTCGTCGCACCTGTCTTGTGTTCCTGTGTGTCTTCCCTTTGCTGTGTTCTTCTCTTCTCTTCTCTTCTCTTGATTCCTATATACCTCTATCGAGTCCCTCCTTCGGTCCTCCGCACCCTCCTCACGCCATCCCCACCACCTCAAGCGCATTTCGCGATCCAGTCCACCACTTTCGTTTTGATGATATAATCCGTCTCCTCCTCCTCCCTCTCGCCCTTTATGATCGTACCCGGCAGCAGCATGTTGCCTCGAACACCATTGTATCGTTGGCTCGCCGTGGCTGCCGTGGTTGTAGTGGTCTTCATCTACCACCCAAACCTCACAGGAGCCTCCTTATCCGCATACACACATTCGTCAACCATTTACGGTGGCGACCTTGATCCCGCGACGTGGGTAAAGAAGGTCTTGAAAGATGCTGGAATTGGGCCCGAAATCACCTACGCTGCCCGAACAATTCAATATATTCCGGATGCAAAGGAGAGATTGAGCATCACCCATGTCGATCACAACCTCCTCCCGGACAAATTTCAGGATGTCAAATATAATTCCAACACCCCTCTGCCAGTAGGCAAGACAATTAGTGTCCATGTCAAACACCTTTCCCGTCGAGACGATGTCGATGCCTCGAGTTTGATTTTTGGAGTCTCCACCACTTTCGATCGCTTCAATTCCAAGGAAGTTGCGCCTATAAAGGAGTTCAAGCGATGGTTGACAGACGGAAAGGGGGGCTCAAACGGGGCAGGCTTGGTTCTTGCCTTGTTGAATGGCACAGAAGCGGAACTCCAAGCAGCTTGGCAGACATTGGCAGACGCTGGAATAAACGCGACTGTCGTTCCCTCGAATCCTTCACTCGACATGCCAGGACGATATGTTGATCTGGTTCAAATGCTCTGGAACCACCCAACCTCGGCTCAGCGCAAATATTTTGCCCTCATTGACGACGATACCTTCTTCCCCTACATGTCCGAACTCACTCGAACCCTCTTCACCTACGATTACCGCAAACCCTACTACATTGGCACATTCACGGAAAGGGTTGACTGGCTCTTGGACAACCATGTCCCCATGGCATATGGCGGCGGAGGAGTCTTCCTAACAGCCCCAGTCGCAAAACAAGTCTCGGAAGCAAATTGTCTAGAAAAGCGGGAAGACGGGAAATACGTCTTCGACGCCAACCAAGGAGATCGTCTCCTCTACAACTGTATCCATGAAAAAACCGACGTGACACTCACCTACCAACCTCTCCTCAACCAAATGGACCAATTCGGTGACCCATCCGGATTCTACGAGAGCGGCGGACAACCATTGAGTTTACACCATTTCAAATCCTGGCACAAGGCTGAGGTAGCCAAATACCACGTTGTAGCAGATGCCTGTGGAGAAGACTGCGTTCTCCAACGTTTCCAATTCAAAGATAACTTTATTGTCTCAAATGGATTTAGTGTCTCCGAGTACCCCAATGGAATCGACTTTGATCTCGACCAAACGGAGGGGACTTTCGATATCCCAGTCGACGGTGGGATTGTGGGCGTAGCCCTAGGCTACAAATTCGGCGAGATGCGAAGGAGTTTCTCGAAAACGGGGAAGAAACAGCAGTGGCAGCTTCTAGACGCGAGGAAGGAAAGAGATGGGAAGGTGAAGCAGATTTATAAAAAGAGTCGGAGTGATGAGCGGTGGGTGAAGAGTAAGGAGGAGTTACCTGAGCGAGACAGTATTATCGTGCTCACTTGGGTCCCTTAAAATGTTCAGTTCATTATTGTTATCACGCAAGCTGTTTGAAAAGCAGTAGAAACGGGATTATACTCGTTTTTCGGTTGGATATTGAATGGGAAGGTTGTATTATACAATTGTGTAACATTGGCAAGGGGATTCGTGGCGTTCCGGGCCCTTCTTTTTTTTTGTGTGTGTCCGGGTATATTCAGAGGGTTATGAGTGTGGGATTCGGCTTGCTCTTCTGTTTCATGATAGATTGCAGTGTAGCCTCTTTACGAAAAACTTAGCATTACAGATGGATGGATGGCGATTCGGGCTTGAAGATGGCTCGGAGTGGATTGGAAGTTTATATACTTAATATACCCCCCATTGACAACCTAATGCTCTTTATTTTGGTTATTTGCAGGTGATGTTGAGAAGAACTTGTTTTGGGGGTTTTGAAGATTTTGGGTACTGCTAGCGAACATGTTTTAGGGAGTAGTACTACTTAAGTTGGTATTTTTGGTAGTACGACTACTGAACTGGTTTTAGGTAATAGTACTAGCCAAGTTGGTATTTTAGATAGTACTCGTTCAAAGGTTGGGGTGAAAATTCTATTTTAGTTAGGTTGCATATGAGTGTCTATCGAAGGGAAGAAATGAAGAATATATAGAGGATTTTAGTATGATCATCCCACAGCTCAAATTTTGTGTTCTCCTCTTGGCGCTGGTAAGTTCAACCAGAGTAGCCAAACTAACTTCACTTCAACAACCCATCACTTCCACAGCTGAATTCCTGAGATTCAGTCAACTTTCCTCTTGTATCTTTATATAAGCTATTTTTAGTATAATATCTTTTCTTAGCAATAGTTATTTCGAAATGTAATTGAGAGGTTCTACTTATCTAGCACGCTGTGCAGAAAGGCTATTTTCGACTCCCCATTGTCAACGAGACATTGATGAAGTTAGATGATGGTAATTTTTGAGCATAATTTCAATTTTGTGTGTCATTGTCTTCTTAAGCTACCCTTGGATGGCTCGTCTCAATTCTCTTTCCCCGGAAAATAACAGATTACCCCTGGACCCATTTAGCGACAATCAACCTCCAGCAATATAGAACATCCACTTATCAAAGAATCATCTCATCAAAAGAGTGTTTTAGTCGCTATCCTCATATGGAATCCATTCACGTTGACCCTGTCTATTGACCCATGAAAAGTCATGATAATTTCAGGCAATGAAGTTACTTCGGTGAGCCATTTCCATTTCCCAGGTTGGTTTTTTATCTCTGCCGTTAAAACGGTTGCTGATATTAAATGGATCATAGAAACCCCACATCTTGAGCACGGCATCGCAGATCTCCCTGGTAAAAAACCTGCCTAGATTTTTTGTGGGTGGGGAACTGCCTATCATAGCAGTTGGCCATGTTCCTTGACTGATCCAATGGCGAACGTACTAGGGAACTACAACAATGAAAACTAGGGTATTTTTGTTGATGGGGGAAAAGGCGTTGGGGTCATCAACGACGGTAAAGTTGTGGCGGGTTCTGAGATATTCCTTTTCGAGCTCCGAGTAATCGGGTCCTTGGGTGGTAGTTGGAAGAGGGAGTCCTGGCTCTGCGAAGAACGAACTTGTTTTTAGAGAGAGTTACACTTGTGAAATAAGTTCGAAAGAAACTTACCACCCAGGATGTCACTGATAAATATAGCTGCAGCCAACTGCTGTTTCGCTCTTCCAAGCTCGAAGAGCCCTTCTTCATCGAATATCTCTATTTCTTGCTCCGTGTGAAGTTCGCGGTCGATGAATGGCCTGTCCACGCTGCCAGTTCCCAAAATCATCTCATTCGTAATCTTGACCGTATGATCCTTTTTGGCCCTTTCAAGTGCCGCCGCGAGACTTTTGCAGTCTGAATTGGCAAGAAACTCTTCCTGCCCACTCTGTAGTACCCTTGCCAGATCGTCGAGTGTACCGCCAGAGGAGGCTCGGAAACGAGCATCGGCAAAAGTACCGGATGTATACAAGCCCTTGACGGTAATGAGATTTCTTGACGCCTTCAGCCTATTCAAGATTAGTGATGCTGGAGTGCAAAAATTCAAGGTGTGGTACATACTCGATCTTGGAATTCTTTGGGGTCATAGCTGATCGTAGAGCCTTGGGGTCGGTGGGAACTTCTTGATCGGGGAAGAGCTCTTCGACCAATGCTTTGGGGTTTATCGGGGCTGCAAAGTTCATAGCAGGTCTGTGTCGTAGGATGGTATCGTCATCTTTGATGATGATGAATTCTGTTGCTTCATCATAAGTAGCCGTGTAACCCATCTTAATGAGCTGTGTGGTTTGAGTTTAAGAGGGATCAAAGATGAACTCCCAAAGATGGTACCTAGTGCGGTGTGGTGTGGTGTTGACTTTTGATGTGCCCCAAACGTGGTTGTTGAACGCGAAAGGTGGCATGTATTTAACAAGTTTGAATAAGTGCTTCGCTAATTGAGGTGGTCTGGGAAAATACTCTCACTGCTCTGGTTTGCTTTCTTCGCCAATTATACAGTTGAACAATTCTGTCTAGACCTACTCTATTTCCCATAATTAATCCCCAAAGTCTATTGAAATGATTCAAGTATTCTACTTTGTCTAGGATATTCCTATTAATTGAACGTTACGCAGATGAGTACCTAATACTCTCTCGTTTTAAATTACTCTCGACTTTAATTAGTTGATTTTATTAATCCAAAGGTCTTAAATAATATAGTTTAATAGCTTACTTTACTAGACTTACTACTTACTACTATAAAATAGTAGCGTGAGTGGTCATTTCCGCAATTCCATTGGTGAATAAACTGGACCTGAACAAGGAAGCCAAGGTCGCTCCTTCTCTTCAAAATTATGACCTTCCACATGCCGTTCTTGACCCGGAGACGACACTCGAGCTCAATCCTTCCCTCATTCAGGGCATGAAGAGAGTCAAGAGAAGAGATTTAGTCAAGGAAGGAACGACTTCCCTCTCAACCTCGAATCGCGACTCTTGAGAAGACGTCAAGAGGCGCAAGCAACATGAGGAGCGAGACTCGAGGTCGCTCCTTCCCTCAAGGTTGACTAGCTACCTACCTAGGTACACTTGTATCGTGGGTGATGAGAGTCGCTCCTTCTGTTGCACTCAGTTTGACCTCAAGAAATTGGGACGTCTTGGGCACGGACCCGGGTGCCACAAAGTAGAATTCTAATTGCGGAAATAAGGCTTCGACGAGTGTAATAAATAAGCCACTTCTACTGAAGAGTCTTACCGCATGTAAATAAACAATTGTTAAATTCATCTAGATATCGAGTAATATATATGATTAGCTCAATCCTCGAAAGATAAAAAGAAGGCAGAATTTCGTGATTAATAAGGGAGTGTTGTCAGCTTAAGATTTAATACAACCACAGGCGATTCACTAGGAATTGCTTCCTTGCTGCTTGGTAAGGGTCTCGGTAAAACTAAATTATCCAAAACACCTCAGAACAAGCAACTCTTTGAGACATTGATACGAACGGCTTCGGATAAAATTCGTTTATTGCAGTTATTATAGAAACTCTTTTAAATCAATTGTGTTTATTTTCCTAAGACTTCTGGCACAATACCTTCTCATGGGTGTGCTTACGGAGACTCTTCCTCGTAGTGATTCTTCTACTCTTTACAGGGACCCTAGTCATTCTCCTCTCTAAAATTTACATAATACTCCCATTTCTCAAAGAGGTCTTTCATTCGTCTACACTATTTTCTTTTCTTATTAAATATGAAGCCTCCTCCTAACTCTTCCCAAAATCATTCTCGATCACCAATTAGCTCTCCAACTCATGAATATCTCCCCCCGATATTGACTGTCCATCCTTCTCGTAAATACTCCTCCCATCTTTTTCGGGAATATTACCAGAGGTAATAAGTTCATGAACTTTGACTTCTACTATCTCTTCCCTCGCTAGTATTTTTCGCCTTCGTCGACATAGGAAGAAGAGTATTCCACAGAGCAAAGCAAAGCCAGTGGTGCAAGTGAGGACAATTGGAGCCTTTGATTCATTCCGTCGATTACTTGAATTTTATGGAAGTGATGATGGTGATGGTATTGTTTGTATATTTGAAGCTTGCGATATAATCGTAGAAAGGGTCAGAGAGGGGAGGTTGGAGATAACGGAGCTTGTGCCGAGAAGTGAATTTTCACTTGGCGATATCGAGATGGTTTTAGTGGGTTTGGGTAATTCATGGGTGAAGAATGGTAATGTTGCAGATGATATTGGTGTTGGTGTTGTCGAGCTCGAAGGTTGACTCCTAGCTTTTGAAGGGGTTGGACTGGTGCTTTGCTGTCAGATTGGGAAGTGATTTGTGTTTGACCGGACAGTGCTATATTTGTGACACCGACCTTTGATACGCAGGTTATGGTGGTAGGGGGCATAGTCAATTATCTCGAGTTTTTTTTTTTGCAAAGGAAAACGAACCTAGAATTCAAATGACAGAAAGAAAGGGGAGTTTAATAGCACACTTCATACTTCAACTAGGATGATACGATGATGGAGGGTTCAAGGTGATTGCACCCCTAATCGGTTAATACCCTTTCACAAATTATCTGAAATTTTGTATTACACTCTTCCCTCCAGGAAAGCTCAGCTACTTAGTTTCAGGTGGGGGAAGTGCCTCAGGAACGAACACTAGTTGGGACGTTGCTCAAGCCCCCTTTCCGCTCGTTTCGTTTAGGCTCACTGCATATCAATTGGAAAGGTGAAATTTCTGGTTTACATGTAAGATTGTAAAAAACACGAGCAACCAATCAACGAACCTAGTTCTTAGATTACTCAGATTGTTCTTGGTATTCCTTGAAGCATTATGTTTTTCATCAATTCCAACCATGACCTCTCTAATCCAACATATCCCCTCTCATACAACTCATTCATTATTCCCCGTAGCAACCCCCCAGAAGTACCCCACCCAACTGCCCAGCACCAAAACGCAGAGAGCCCCAAAACACCCCCGACTAATAGTACGATTCCACTTTGCATTCTCCCCCTCAAATAACGCCCTCCGTTCATTAATCACATTCCCATTTCTCACCCGTTGCTTTCTCGTCCATTGCAATCTTCTCAAGTCAATAGCTACGAAAGAAGTGGCGATAAGAGTGAGAGAGACAGCGACGGAACAGGCGGCTAAGAAGACGTAGACAATTGTTACGCGTTCGTAAGAGTTGTTGTCTGCATCTTGGATTCGACCAGTTATTACACGAACTATGATATTAATGCTACGGGGGTTGTTAGTTGGGAGAGCGAGGGAAGTGGGATGGGATACGGGGAAGGTAAGGGGGGAGGCATACGCGTTGTTCATCGTTATTTTGATGGCGTAAGCACTTCCGAAAACACTTTGGTCCCAGATTGAGGTTCGAATTGAGTCGATGATTGTTGTGGGGCCGAAAGACAATGCGAATGCAAATATACCAAAAGCAGCTGAAGTTCCTCCGAGGGAGGTGGTCCAATTCACAAGACACATCGATGCGAAAACACCGATTCCACAAAAGGCAACTGTTGGAGGCATTAAAAATAGAATCCTAGCAATATAGAGAAGATGGAGGAGAAGCAACTTACGAAGTACGATTCGGTTTCCATAAAGATCAATGAAAATACCAAGCAACGGTACGATGAAGAATCCTCCATATTGAACCAGACTGGTATACCAACCTGCTTTCACGCTACTGACCCCCAATCTTATCTCTGCCAATTCCGTTGCATTTGCGTTGAAAACAATCGCCGTACTCGTCTGAAAAAGCGAAAAAGCCATAACAGCCCAAAATACCCATGGCAACTCCAATGTCTTCTTCCACTCCCACTTCTTATTCTTCTCTGTCAATTTCTCCCCCGTGGCCGGATCAGCCGTGGCCACGAATTTTTTATTGGCATATCTCGTGAAAAGGTAAAACCCAGCTGTCATAAGGTTCGTAAATAGATTCATGCCCACAGCAACCCAGTATACGTTTGCAAAATTCCCGGTGTTCTTGGAAATTATATTGGCGCTCGATTTCCCAACAAAAGAACCGATTTTCCCGATTCCGAGTTCGAGACCGAGTGTTGATGCGAATCCGTGGTTGGGAGGGAACCAAGACGAAAATATTTTATATTGGGCAACTTGGGTGGAAATGTCGCCCAGAGCTTGTACGACCCTCCCAAATATCATCGCTTTGTAAGTGAGTGTTTGAGCAGATGCAGCAACGATAATCGACCCGACTGTGAAGATTAGATTTCCATAAAGAATTGCTCCTATATTCTCGTCAGTAGTTATTCCAGATGGCGGGGTAATTTGAGAGGGGGTTTTCTTACCAGCACCGCCAATTTTATCTGTCACAATACCACTCAGAAGTATGAGAACCGTTTTCATGAAATCTTCGCTGGCGTCCAACAGTGCATACTGGGTATTATTGATCTTCATCTGTTTCTTGATGGTGGTTTTCATGGCGCCTGTAATTCCACTGCTCCAGTTTGAACCAAATCCAATAGCCGAGACCATCAGAATAGACGCAATTTTCCATTTCAACGGGACCGCAATTTGGCCGGGGATAGAAGGCGTGCCATCTTCAGAAGAAACAGAGTCCACGACGACTTCATTCCCGGTCTTGCTCTCATGAGAACTCGTATCGTCAATCACCACGGCTGGTGAAGAAACCTTTTCCGCCATGACTCTAGAGAACCCAGGGGGGACGGGTGAAGAGAAGAAGCAACAAGGAGAAAAGAGAAGATCAAGAAAGCGCAAACAGAAGCATAACCTCTATAAATGAGGAAATCATCCTCGTATATGTATCTCACAATTTGACCCGAGGTCGGAGCATCACGGTTGGAAAACGTACGTAGTATAGGAAAAGTACGTACCATCAAGACAAAGACCACCAAGAGGACCCAAGAAAACGTGCCATCTCCACTAAACTAGGCTCAGTGGGGCATTGCCATGACTTGGCAGATGCAGAATTTTATCTTTCAATCTGATAACGGGAAGGTGGCGCATCAATCTCGGCACGTGGCATCCGTTCGTGAGATCGAACCCCGGCATAAGCTAGAAAGTTTAGACCCTCTAAAGAGGTTTATTTCATCCCCAAATCGAATTATGCGGAGTTCAGGCATCAGGGATTTCAATATCTGGGTTGAAAGAACCACGTTGTAGGCGTGGTGGTGATCGGAACCTCGCCAAACAAAACCGGCTATTGTGCCGAGAAACCCAGCAGGTGGTTGGGTTATGTGAAGAATGGGGGGATTCCCCTGCGAGTGTCTTCTCAACCAAGCTATCGGGCCGGAAATAACAATAATGATACTCTAGAACTCCACAGGTCCAATCGATGGTTCGGTTGAAGCTAGCTCCAAAGGGATTGAGGTGAAATTCTTAGTTCGTCAGTACTCTGGAAAATGCCCATTGAAAAATGCTGTCCCTGAATACCTAGAGCAATCGAATTGGCCTAATGCCTTTGAGGCTTCAAGGATTCAATTTAGTTGTTCCAGACCTTCACGGACATTGCGTCCCAGCCAAAATAAACGAGGAGAAAAAGACCTACAAAGCATCAGTTCGTCTCTTCATTTTCAAATCAAGTAACTCTCACTTTACCCACCACTAACAAAAACAAGCAATCTTAATACTTCCTCAGACTCCCAAAGTGCAGCAATCAAACGCCCTCAGTTCCACCTGCCCAAACAACCTCAAACCTGAACCTTTAAATGCGGAAAAACAATCTCCTCCCTTTTCTTCCCTCCACTTCGATCAACACTAACCAACCGTTTCTTAACCAATTTACTCCCCTTCCTCTTCGGTTTCTCCTTCTGTTTCCCCTTATCCCCAGAACGACCAACGGATACCCCTCTACTAGCAAGTTCTCGATCCAACAAATCCTCATCATCAAGAAAGGTATATGTAGTAGCTTGTCTGCCTCTTCCTCTTTCTATGATTTGCACACCCCCAGGATGATCGCCCGACGTGCGCATCATACCACCAACGGAATTGTCAGACATAGATGGTCGCATTTTATCTCTTGAAGGATTCGATTCGAAGGACATCATGTGACGCATAACATTTGGATCCGCATCCGGGAACGAGTAATCGTTGAAATCTGGTTTTGGAAAACCATTAGTTGTCGCGGAGAAAGGTGGAGGTTGGGGAATCGGCTGAAAAACTCCAAGCGAGGCTTTACGCTCAGGAATTTTGTGAGAGGGGAGTTGTGGTTGGTAGACAGCGATGGGTCTTTTGGAAGCACCACCGCCATCACCACGTTTAAATTGAAGTTCCCGTTGTTGAGTTACGAATTCATGAGTTTTTAGAGCTCGACTGCTACTTTCGCCGTCTTTCGGAGGAGGAGCGGGAGGATAGACGAGTTTAATCTTACGATCCACGAAAGTCGATGCTTTATTCCTCATCTTCCCATCTCTCGGTTCACTCCTCGCACGTCGATGTTTCTCCATTGCTTCCCTAGGACTTAAGATGGTACCCAAAAGGGCCGCAGCTTTCGTTCCTATATCCGGACTTCGTTCCTCAACAACTTTGAGTTGAAACCTGCCAAAAGAAATAGTTTCCCCGTTCCTTAACTTTGCAAGTCTTTCGCGTTCTTCCCTCTCTCGTCTACCCAGCTCATCCCATGCGCGTCGAGCTTCTTGGCGAGCAAAGTTTGCTTCATGTTTGAGATCGTTGATGAGGTTCTCAGTTTCAAGAATGTCGGCTTGGAATTCTGCTTCTGCGTCGATTCTGGCGGACCGTCGGTTTGCTTCTTTATTTTTGGCTAGGGTTGCAGGGTCATTGACGGGTGATTCTGTTGCAAAAATATCGGCAAGAGCCGCATCAAGCTTTGCTGCTCGACGGCTGGATCCTCGATCGAGGCGTTCGGATCGTTGATATCTGGAAGTTCCATGTGCTCCTTCGGTGGACTGATTAGAGGTCTCCATTTGTCGGATTGGTCTTCTTGTCGGTGGATGATCCTGGATGTACTTTTCCAATGCGAAAGGATCGGAATTATTCCTTGCAAAAGGACTATCAAGACTAGTAGATCCTCGAGTAGCTTGACCGAAATCCGGGCGCAGGTTGCTCTGTGGTGGGATGAAAGGATTTGAATGTAAAGGACTGTAAAGTCGAGGAGGCGGCTTGCTTCCAGGGCCTCTCGAAGTTTGAGGGCGTTCGGTTGGGGACTGCTGTGGTATAGATATCGCGGGTTTCAGAGGACTGTTGAGACTGTCGAATAAACGATTGAAGCCTCGACCTGTCGAAGTCTTTGGACGTTCAATTGTTTTTTGCTCGCTAGGAATATCGCTTGATCGACGTGGGCTATCGGGTCTTCTATCTGTATCGGGACCCCTTGAAGTTGATGGTCGAGTAATGGTGTTTCTTTTGGAAAGATTGGGAGGCCACGTCGGGTTGTCAATATTTGCAGTATTTCCACCTAAGCTGCCTGCTGTTTGGGGTCGTTCTAAGTTGGTGATTCTCATCAAAGTTGCCGACTCAAGTGTTGGGTGCTTGGTATGTTTCCGCATCAATTCATCAATGCGCTTTTCTCCAACTGATTTTGAGTAAGAGTGAAGTTGCCTGCGCTGAGGTTCTGATTCTCCGCTCTTTTGGACCTCTTTTGGACCTCCCTGGGGTTCCTCGATAGCTTGAACCAACCGCCTAAACTCTTGAACAGAATCAGCAGCTAATAGATTTCTGGATCCAACATAAGCGACGAACGACACCGCAAGGTCATCTGGTAGCATATCCCAAATCAAAAGCGGAATTGACAAAAGGAGAGCTGTAGAGAAGCTCCTGTAAACACCTTCAACAACAGCGTACTTTGCTAACGATGGAATCTCGCGAATCCAACGATACCAAGCTTCAACGTCCACAATTTGATTCTCCTCCAGGGCAATTGATATTAGGACATGAGGTATTTGCAGGTCGCCTGTTTTGGATGTCTTCAGGAGGTTTGCGGGGTTGTAGATGTCGAATTTGGAAAATAAAAGTGATGGGTTGAGCGGCGAGGGTGCCAAAGCTGGCCTGCTGAAATTTGCACTGGCACGGTTGCCGACAGTTCCACCATTAAGACTACGTCTCGTAGCTAATTCGATGCTCAAAGACGTAGGGACATTCGAGTTGAGAATGTAAATTGGCGTCTTCCGATCTTCTATATTTTGCAGGTCTGCCCATTTCCTCCGTTCTGGTTTTTCATGTTTGATGGCAGCTAGGACTTCGCTGTGCAGCATAACAGCAGTAAAAGAAGGTCTAGTCATCCAATCCTCTAGGACACTGATTATGGCGTTGGTGAAAAGATTCCTGCCAGGACCAGGCGGCCATGGTTCGAGTCCACAGGCTGCAATCGTCTCAGTTACCTACAATTGTTTAGTATTTGTTCCCCAGGTCAAATGGGAAGTTTTGCGTACACCTTGGCCCCCTCCAGTAGAAGATGCCGCTACTGCACAACAATCTAATAGAAATAGTACGTCTGATTCTGTCTCTTCGAATAAACTTTGAATTGCGGACCAATCTAGTGATGGTGAAAGAGATTCTTGCTTGCTACATATACTTCAGCGACGACCGAAACTTGCATGTAGCGAATAGGAGGAAGATGGAAGAAGCTTGTGATAACAACGCGTAGAACTACAGGATGGAATGAAATAGACCATACTAACCTGGACCACGTCGTTTGCCCCGCACTATTTATCACGCCATGCCCCCCGTAAAATACAATCATGAGGTTGTCACTCGAGCCGTAGTCTTCTAGAAAATGTAACACTAGACTCATGAGTTTGAGATGAGAGGATGACGATGGAATCAGCCATAGCTGAGTGTTGAACCCATAACATGCTTCGAATATCGTACGAAGTCTATCAATTTCGGGTTCCACAATGGACGCATCGTCGCCCCACTGAATTAAAACAGCTATGACTTGCTTGTATCGCGACCGACCACGGTTAGGAAAGGCCCTCAAAGCAGACTGGGTGTTTCGGTTAATAATGATGGAAGTATGATATTTCGGGAAGAAGGCGTGGCATATATTAATTCGTATCGGAGAGCGAGAAATGGGGAGAATTGACCAGGCAAACAAGGTTATTGTTATACAGACGGAATAAATAAAATCAAGGTAAACCCACCTCTTCAAGCCGATCAGCAAAGGTCCCCAGCTCCTTCATGTGATACTTGGCTCGACGAGTGTCGTGAGTTGAAGGACTCAGTGATATTGACGATGTACTACTGACTCTGTACTGCTCAAGGGGGTTAGAAAAATACGGAAAATTGGCCACAGGGTAGTATATAAGTACCTCCTCGTTCAATACAGCCGAGTTCCTATTTCCGGAATCAGGCGGCTGAGAGGTCGACATTGGAGAAACTGGAGACACCACTGATTCCTTCTCATCGTCGTCGTCATCTATGTCGATGTAGAATGATAGGTGGTCCTCGCTTGGAAAGTAGAACAGGGTATGATATGGAGCCTCTTCTTCCGTGGATTCTAAAGACGATCTCGACGAGGCAAGACTGAGCTTCTTGTGTTCTGGAAAGCGGACTTCATTACGACTGGGTTGTTTGGCGCTCCGTTGTGAACGACATCGACAAGGCAATTCAATACTTCCGATCAACGAAGAAATTCGGTCTGTTATACTAGGTAGTATTCCACACGTGGTACACTGCATTGAAATGGCGGGTTCGCATTAACAGAGTTTATGGAGGTTGATAATGTTGGAAGAGAAGGGATCTTGGTGTAGCCGTGACCTGTCTTGCGTTTCCTGGCTGCATGGCTGGGGTTTCAGGCGAAAGGATTGAGGATGGGTCCGAATGGTGTCCGAAAGGGAGCTTCTTGAAGCTGATGAGCTGCAGTGAGGCTGCTGGAGGTGCAGCTTGACTGCAGGATTACTCCAAACCGAGGATCGTGACTGTTCGTCAGCATCCTTTCCGGCGAGGTACCGCAAATAGACAGCCCCCAAGACGGGTTCGATTCAGGGTTGGAAGATGGTAAGGTGGTTTATGCTGGTCGATTGCGGGCGGGCCAGATATTGTACTGTGGTAATGGGGATATAGTAGGCGTGGTAAGAGGTGGGCAGGAGTGGTAGCAATGCTAGGCAGTGGCTTGGTGGTGTGGTCGGGTAAAGAGAGGGGTAAAGTTTGCTCGAGGACAACGACGAATCATCGTCGAGTGAGCCCGTAGAACATGGAAATGGGGAAGGCTGTCAGCAAGAAACAGATAGACGAGGGGTGGAGAGAATCATCAGCTGCATGCTGTGCTGCCAACTGGACATGCGAAGAACGAGGATTACGACGCGACGTGACATGCATGAGTCAAAAGAAGCCTGGATCTGATGGCATGGAACGATTCTGAATTTGAATGAAATAAAAGGTGTTTCCTCTGAGACATTTCGTAAAAAGACGGTGGGATTTCAACATCTCGAGCTTAATGTTTAGAGTTGTTGTTCCATGAGAGGTGGGGCAGGAGGATTGCTTCTCGATAAGGGCCCCCAGTGGCTTTCGTTTCGTTCCACGTCGCTTACCTAGGTAAAAGGTTGCGGGGTAAGAGAATGCTTCCAACACGTGAACTGCGTTGGCTTCTTATGGTGTAAGGTATGCGTTAACGTTCCCAAGTGGAGAAAATAAACGAAAGAGGTTTTGGAGATGGAGCTCATCAAACATGAATGGAAGTTCCAGATGTGCGAAAAATCCAAGCTAAGCGAGCTATAGAAACTCTCGAATATAGAAACTGGGATAGCAAGCAGTTGTGATAAGCTTCTTCCATTGGCTTCTTCAGGAAGGACAGGTCCCTGGAGCTCTATTTATATCTCAAACGTAGAGGAAGTTATGAAGTGGACTCCGAAAGGGTATGTAAAATTTAGCGAAACTTATTGCCAGTCCATTAAAAGTAATTCTATACTGAAGAAAAGATGAAGAGACTTTTTGTTTTGGGAAAGTGTGGAAGAGGGTGAATTGGTAAGAAGCAGAGTCTCGATGTACCTTATTGACCAGCCCCCGCCTTTTTCGGCGCCGGGTCAGATGCCGCTTTCTTTTTCCGAGTCCAAGTCGTTGGGCAGTGATGTGAGCCTAACTTAAAATGCTAGCTTGTACACTACAATTGCTTGACGGAACCACCATCTGGATAAGTTGTATGGGGAGGGGGGATGGTGAAGAAATATATAGGTGGCTAGGGAAAGTGTAGATAGAATTTTCTAACCGTGAATCTAATTTTAGAAACATTGAAAAATCAACAGATACTGTATCCCTCGAAAGGCTTGTATAAAAATATACCAAAAAGTATTACTTGTGATGCATACACAGGCAATCGATAGCTGATAGGACGTCTCGGATCCAGTTACCCACCTCAAGTGTCACAGACATCATAGAAATCTCTTTCCAGTAATTTCGGGCTGCAGGTACTCGACACATCACCGTTGAATTCACTCATTGTTGTAGCAACCAAAGGTGCGGTGTACATCGAGTACATCGGTGTACGAGCCTGCGGTGTGAACCTCGAGATTTGAGTAACCGCTTCCCCCGCCTGATTGGCCACCGTTTAGCCCGCCCAAGGAGATATCCAACGTGCCTCGCGCAGTCTCGACAAATCAACTTCATCCACGAACTTGATTCCTACATCGGCCCACGCCCACCACGTTCTTTTCCTCGTGCTCTACTTGCAGCTCACCATCACAAGTCTTCTTGCTTCCACCTTTTCTTGCCTTTCCGCCATCATCCCATCTCCTTCGATGCTCCACGACGCATTCCTTTCCTAGCTCCCCTTGCCCTGCCCGCACCCCCATTCCATCATCCTTGGGTTGTGACGACGATTGCGCGCCTCAGCCGCTATATGCACTCGCCCACCTAAAGCAAGTCTCTAAGCGCTGGCGACTGCTGAGCTTGCACACATCCAACAATGGCACATAAAGATCGAGATGGCGAAGCACAACCCGAGGAACGTCCCAGTGAGCGCCGTCATCGATCCAAGAGCGAGAAGGAGAAAGATCCAACACGAAAGCACAAGTCATCACGAAGTTCAAGACCCAAGGTCATCGATCCAGAAACTGGCGAACCGGTCAAGACCCCGCACCGCAGTCGCAGAGAGAAGGACAAGGATTCAGAAAAAAGGTCAGAAGCATCATCATCGATGGCAGATCTAGTGCCAGAACTTGCGAGGACCGCGTCCGCACCAGGTGCTACCTCGAGGGGCAGTCTACCATACCCAAGCTTCAACAAGGCCCACAGCAAGGAGGCCGTCAACAGCAGGGAGGATTTTAGAGTGAAGCCGACCAACCCATATACACCGCAATCCACCGATCTTGGTTCAGATGAAAAACCGAGAGCCAAATCTGCCGAGCAATCCACAGCCACACGAGGGAGTTCAACCAAAGATAACAGACCACCCAGTCCCCCAGAGACGGAAGTATCCAACCAGGGCTCCCAACATAGTTCACAGCAGAGAAAGGCAACACCATCTCGAATGACAAGGGTCCAGGAGGAGGCAGAGCATGAACCAAGGCCCAATTCTCGAAGCTCCTGGTACAACAAATCCACCAGGAAAGAGGAAAAGCCTAGGGAGGAAACAATAAAGGAAGAAAAGCCGGAGGATAGATTTAAGGACGATAGATCGAAGGTTTCGAGGACTTCCAGGGCCAGCACCGCTATCAAGTCGCCCCGCATTATTCCCGATAGTCACAACCCTTTTGGAGATTCCAATGTTGCCACGGAAACTTCATTTGTCTCCAGTGAATCTGGTGGAACGGAATCTATCGTCACAGATGTTACTTCTGTTGCTCCAAAACGGGAACCACAGCGGGAGCAACAGCAAGTCTCGGGTCAACGACCACCGGGTTTGGACACAAATTCATCACCTGGATCGGCACAAGATTCCTCGCCACGAACACCAACACAAACCCCTCAATTCCCTCCACCTGATTTGAAATCAACACCATCTCCATTCATTCGCTTCGATGCTCCCGATTCAACCCAAGGTGAATATTCCCCACAGCCTCTACCGCCACCACCTCCTCCCAATGTTCCAATCAGCATCCCTCATGTTGATTATTTGCTTCAAAATGGTGGCCTGCCACGCCCAGCCCCCAGGACTTTGCTTTCAACTCCCCCAACAGCCAACCCACTCTACAGGTTATCTAATCCTATGCCATCTGAGATTGAAAAGATATTTGGACCATTTTACAACACTTTGGATCAATATGAGACTGTGATTTCCAAGAATGGTTCTCTCGCTGTTGCCACAGGATATAAATCGGTTGCTAGGAGATTATTGGATAGGCTTGAGATTGTTTTCAACAGAGACCTTTCATCCCAAGGATGTTTTTGTGTCATGTGCGAGCATTCAGATGATCCAACGCATGAAGGGTCCAGAGGCTTAGGTTGGGGTGAAGTTCTGGAATGGGTTAGTGGCCGTCGGGAGCTACCGATTTGGCCTGCTTTTGACTTTGCATCGCTCGGTGTCAAAGCGGGTGAAGATCTAGCTAGTCTAGGGGGCCCGCGTAATCCAGGAGATGGTGCCAGACCTGGGTCACCAGTCAAGATAGACCCAGATGTGGCAGACGAATATCGGGAGCATTATCTTGCTCAATCGAAAAAAACAAAGCTAGCTGTCAACAAATGGCTCTCGAGTTGCCCTCAAACCGCCGCTGCACCTCCACAGGAAGTCGACGACGAAACTTTGTCTTTTGCCATTCTAACTCATCTCGACCATCATGATCGTCCAACTTTCAACGCTCTGGTTACTGGTTCATGTGTTCTACAGCCTCTTACTCGTGCGCCAACTCCAATGAGAAAGCCTCGTTCAGATTTCATGATCAAGACAGGTCAAGCGTTGCAAAAGCTGTACAGATTACCAGTTGCCCCAAGGGATCCAGAGGCAGCGATTTACCTTTTGAAGCACTCGCATCTCCATAACCTCCTTGCAACAATGTCTAGCATCAATTCCTCGGAATGGGAAATTCTTACCTCGGGTCGATTTGATGGATTTTTGTGGTCAGGGGCAGAATCCGACTCTGCGAATCCTTCTCCGGCGCCTTCCCGTG
The DNA here is from genome assembly GCA_001414455.1 of Hymenoscyphus fructigenus. Taxonomy (NCBI): domain Eukaryota; kingdom Fungi; phylum Ascomycota; class Leotiomycetes; order Helotiales; family Helotiaceae; genus Hymenoscyphus; species Hymenoscyphus fructigenus. The sequence goes on along the minus strand of LKUV01000047.1, from coordinate 159,829 downwards.
GCCCAACTCCTTCAAATGGTGGACGAGGACCTATGTCTCCTGGAATGCGTGGGCCTTCAAGGAATAACACCCCATTCTCTCCCTTGCGCAATCAAACATTCTCCCCTCCAATGGCATCCAGTGGTTATCCATCTCGAGGACCTACTCCACTTTCGCAATCTAGAAATCCCGTGTCGAATGATGAGGAAACTGAGATTGCCGTGCTTGGTGAAATAGAGCGGGAGATCTACCAGGGTATGGAAGCACTAGAAGACGCATTCGAAGGATTGCATCGAAAGGCGGAATTTGTTAGACGAGCTCTTCGAGAACGTGGCGCCGGTATATCCATGTCGCTGCAATCGAGACGCCTTAGTCAGGCCGATCCTATGAGATTTGGAACTCCTGGTCTAGGTATGGGATATGAAAGGCCAGGTTGGCAAGATGGAGGTAGTGAAATTATGAGCGAGAGTGATTGGGACCCTACAGATGAACAGAGCGAAATCGCACCCGACGATTCTGCAAGCAACATCAGTAGCTCAAGACACAGGCGGCCGAAACGACGAACTGAAAGACGCACCCCTGCTCCGGTGGAAGAAGAAGATGAAGATTGATGTTATTGAAGATTATTTCTTATGAGATGAAGAACTGTCTTGAGCTCAAGCCTGATGTGGATTATGATTTTTGCTTTGCCAAACGCCTTGCATTGCACAACGACAGTACACGATGATATGAAGAGCCATTTTTGCTTTGGTGCGAAGCTTTGATATCCATTTGGTTTGCAGAACAGAACATTGCCCTGGATACACGAAAATGGGAGGTGGATGGATATTTGGTGTTTCCGGTGTATTTGTGTTTTTGTAATTTTTTTTCTTCCGATTTCTCTTATTTCCTTTGGGCTGGTTGAAAAGCACCGGCTGGGTGCGATGCTAAATGGTCTGTATACCCCGAAAAGAAGACAGACATTGGAGACTCTCGAGAGCTCCTTCGAATTTGCGGCTTTGGTTTTTTCGTTTGAGGATTCACATTGCATTGGAGGAGTTTTTGATTGCGATTTTTTTTTGTAGGAATTTGAAAGTTTGCAAGTCTCTGAAATCAGGAGATTGGGCTGAGCATAGCATGGTATCGCATTAGTTTGGCGTGGATTCTTTTCCTCTGCTTTGTGGATGTTGTTGCTTCCTTCTCTTTTTCGACTCATTTGATGTTGTGGTTAAAGATGGATGGAATGGAATGGATGAGATGGAAGGTTTTCGAATGCGGAATTTGATTGGAACTTTGAGGAGGAGCGTGACATAGCAATGTGCGTGGCATCTCTGTTGATTTTCTCGCTTGGATGGATTTGGTCTCGTCTGTTAAGGTATACGCCGCTGCTTTGTGAACTAGTAATGCAGAAGACCGCTTTTTTTCCCGAGGATTTCTATTTTGGGTGTAAATGGTTTTGTGATCTCGTCTAGTTTCACTTTGTGATTGGTTTGTGCATATGTACTAACCAAGGAGTGTGAGGGCATTCTAAAGACGCAGGGTAGGAGTGGCATATAGTAACTGGAGTGCCATAAGGATTGATTACATGGTGGAGCGGTTTGGCTTGCTTGAAATGCGGACAGGTGTACTTGTTGAAGGAGAATTGGTGAAGAATAATTTTGTGAAGCGGGTTTCTTTTCTTTCGATGGGGTATTAACGCTTTTTTATGAATTTGCCTAAAGTTTTGGGAATCGGGGGTAAGTATTAAATCGACGGTAAAAAGGGGTGTTCTATCTTCAGTATACTGGTAAATACGAACACCGTATATCTTATTATCGAATCGGATTGGCGGGATAACGTTTTCTGTCTGTTGAAAAGTTATGGGCCAATTGCAGTTTTCTTCGACAAGAACATGCCCGCACATATTGGGCAAACTCGAAGGTATACTTGGGCGGAGGGTAAAGCGGAGGTCACGACTGTAGAGGCGGCTTGGTGGGTTCGTGGTAAGCATCCTATGCATTGCTATGCGTATACCTCCTCCTTTCGTTGTCTTCAGGGTTAGTCTCAAGAATTAAGTAGAATTAAGAAGTCGAGTTCCTAGTTTCTCTAGACCTCGGCGGACATTAGATGGAGTTGTCAAAGACACTCTCGTGCAATATTTACGCAAGCGGGTGTACTCAGAGGAAAGGAGTTGAGGACAATTGTGAATTTGTGATCGCCCTGAGTAACCAGGAAAGAGGTTGTGTCTAGTGGGTTGGGATTTAGAATTACTAGGTGGCTCTTAAACTGAATTGTTTTCTAGGCAAGGAAGGGAAGGGATGTGTGAAAACTTTTGGGGAGTTTCTTTTTGTTTTAGGGTTGACCGCTTGAGGAAGAGTTCACTTTTAGGGTTTTTATGTGACAGGTTTGAGGAGAGAGTTCGGTGGCTTGTTTGGAGATGAGATGTAGGAAAAATTCTTCTACGGCTAGAACTGCGGTGACTGAAATAGGGATAGTAGGAGGTTAGAGCCCGAATGGAAGTCTTCAAACCATAGACTTTTAAGTCGATAATCTTTAGTTTTAATTCTCAAATATATCGACATTATATAAGAAGTTTTGAAATAACTAAGTTGATTAAACAAAGTTCTGAAAGGTGTAAGGATAAATATTAACAGATACTATTTCTAAATTTAGCTTTTTAAAAATAACTATTCGTAAATACTGAGAGAAACCAAGTAAGGGAAATAAGTTTCAAGACCACTCAGTTTATATTTATCGACGCCTATCTACATAGCACTTAATAAATATATACATTTGAAAAGAGTTTAAATGATTTACTTAGCTTAAAGTAGTTCGGGAATTAAAGTGAGATTTTTGTTGCATATGGTGGATAGTTTTTAGCCTATCATAGACTAAACTCGAGTTACTCGACACGTGACGGAGTATCTTCTGTTTCTAGAACTGATCAAATATTGTTGTTTATTATTTAGTTGGAAATGAAGAACATATATTCAAATCTCGCCTTGCCTCTTGAAAAGAAATTGCTAGGTGAAAATTATTTCACAGGGAAAGTTGAAACTACTGACGAGAATTGTCTTATTTCAGGGCTGCTAGTCGACGAAAGGGAAGGGAATGAGAATAGATGGAGAACCAATCACCAGACCAAACCAGGTCGAGGACCGCGGTTTAGATAGTAAAAAGCGAGTATTTTTACAATAGGTATCTTTTAAGTATCAACAAACCTCAACTATCTCCAACGGAATAACCCCCTATCAAGAGAACTTCTGTATACTATACAAAGGATCGAGTCACTGTCGTTCGATTCTTTACTTTCGAAAGTTACTCAGAGTACCTTTTTCTGTTGAAATCGACGTTACGATACCCATATCTTTTTTCGAGCAGCAGCTTTCTCTTTAGCTTGGCAACCTCGAGTGTACTTGTTACGTCACGGTGGTATATTTGCCTGCAAGTTGAAAAATAATGCTCGAGTTTGTGTGCTTCGTTGTGGTTTGATTCCATAGTATGCTGCATAGGAAAAGCTCTTTTGGAATAAGTGCGGACTGTGTCGCTTGCCTTAATTTTCGTCTGAAGTGTGGACGCTTTCGCTTGTTTTTCTGCTTGCTCATTCTCTATCTTGTACCCCTCTGCCTCTTTCTTGGTTCCTCGTCTCGTACGACGTTTTCAATGATGAGGAGTTCATCTTCAGAATCTGGGTTGGTTGGTATATCACTTGATTTGGTGATTCTTACATTCTCATGTGAATTTCTTCATTTCTTCGCCCATCAATCAGGAGAAGATCATAAACGCAACCAAAATAAATCCTACTTATTATTTATTTCTCTAGTACATGCTCTAGACATCACCCGAGAGTTGAAAAAGGCCACTTCCAAAGATACAAAAAGGACTTGGTTTCTTTCTAGATACTACCCAGAAGCGCAACACGCGTACCGAAAGAGAGATGACTAGAAGTGTGGATTCCAACAGCGAGGGAAAAATGTTTACTAAAAGTTCTCATCCAAATTATTCCCATCAAGCTTCCCACAGACTCCCATCGCTCTCAATCCTCCATCGCAAGATGCAAAAGGAAATCAAGCCGCTTCTCCTGCGTCAATTCAAGACCCACTTTTGAGAACACCTTCCAGATTCGCATCCAAAGCAAGGCGTAACCAGAGGTGTGCAAAGAGAAAAGCGTCGAAGACTCCGTATGGCTCCCAAGTAGCGCATTCACATAGTATGGATCGTAGGTGGTGGTTCAATTGTCGTCGACCTGACATATGTCGAGTTCTAGCCGTTTGTTATAGATATAAGTTGAAGCTCTCTTCTTATACTAGGAGTACCTAGAATCTTACACACAGCCATCGATCTATGAATTTAAACCCAGTCTTTAAGGTTTTGAAAATTGTATAAATGACAAGGGTTTCTGCATTCTATTTCTCTTTCTCTATTCTTTACTTTTAATTATGTGTAAAGCAAACACTAGACAGCAGCCTTCCAGAATTACAGCAGGGGATGGGAAGGAAATCAAGTGTTTTATTTGCTTATTTAAAACATGCAAAAAAGTGCGAAACCTTGAACTCCTCGCTTATGACTCTGAAATTCCTCACAGAAGCCTCACTCGTAAAAGCAGTGACTTCTATCCCAACAAGCCGCACATAAACATGACCATTTCCTCTCTGTTATGCCTCGGGCCACAGAAAAATTGAAAGAAAGACGCTTGACGATCATCTCCGTTAACGATCTTAATTTACTTTCACCCATCCAGGTACCTCTCTACTTCCAACTCCCTCTATCCCTCCGTCATACTCTTTCAAATTCAAAAATTTAACTACTTTGCCGTCGATTCAAGACCTACCATCAACTTCCACATATCCCTTTTCCTTCATTCAAATCACTACATGCAATAAAGGTATAGACCCCTCTTCTTGACTAAAACGCCATAGCATCCTATGTAACCTAACCGCCCCACTAATCTAACCTACGAGAACTCCTTGAGACCAACTAAATGATCAAGTTGATTGATAGTCTAGATTATTGCAACTGTCTCGTACATAATAATCTTGGGCCTCACTCTGCGTACATCCGCACCCTCTATTATCTTAATAGTTCTTAAACATTTTCAAGTATTATACAAGAACGTTTAGAAGAAATGAAGAGTCCATTTTCCGATTCTTTCAAACCTTTTTGAAAACTCGATGCAATTGCACGAAACATTTTAGTAACTTGCTTATAAAAGGTAGGTGTACTCATAAGTAAGCTCATCTCTCTTACGGTACCGAATGCGATAGATATAAAGTCTACACTTTGCCTTCGATTACAACCCGGCACCATAAAACTGGTTTGCTTTATTTATTAGTTGCTATATTGATCAATTTTGTCTAGTACTACCTTAATTGGCTATAAGATACTATGTTTAACTAACTTACTTATTTTAAACATTCTAGAATACTCAAATCAAACAAATGTTATTCGGTTGGGTGTCTATCCTCTATACTCTTAAGTTCTTCTAGACTTAAGTTAATTAACTCAATTGATTCAAATGTTCACAAACAATATAATTCAATAGTTGAATTTACTAGACTCACTACTTGTTACTATAAAGTAGTAGCATGATTGGCCAACATCACAATTGGTGAATAAATCATACCAGAACCAGTTGAAGCTTCAGCCGACATCTCCACCAACAACCCAGCTTTGTTTTCACTAACTTTCTCATTCACCCAGACGTTCCTCTCGAAAACCACGAGACGAGACCGCGACACGCGACCGGGATTTAAATACTCTAATTTCAGCTATATCAACATCCCGCCGGTTTTCTTCAGAACACCTCACGAAAACACAGCAAGAACACATATTTCTTATCCCAATCCTTTAAAAACATAAATATAGAACGGAGCTCAAATTAATTACCGTCGAATATACTCTTACCCTCGATTCGCAATTCTCCATTCACATCTATCTAAACTAAGGCAGTAAAGATCCAAAGTCGTCATCTTTACTTAAACAATATCCTAACACAAAGCCATCCTCCTACTTTCTTCTAAACCCAGACCGAGCACGCTTTGAGACTACCTATCAAGTGGCGCGGGATTATATAGCTAAGCTTGTTGTAGCAAATTCATCTCCGCTTCCCTAAATTTATACAACAAGTAACAGGTACCTCTTAAAAATCAAACCTATTACAGGAATAGAAAACTCATAATAGAGTAGAGGGCAGAAAAAACACATGTACAAATGAATTCAAGGTTTTGCTGACTTGAGTGAGACTTTAAGAGACTACACCTATTCCTTACTCTATAGTTTCAAAAGAAGCCATCATATCAACTAACTTCACCAATGAAAATAAGTGTAATGTTCAATGCAAGCGCTCACTCTAGCGTGGTAGAGGGGGTATCCGTAGCTATCTCTTAGGTCATTTGTGATATTCATTTTAAATGCCTAGAGATAGTAAAGGAAGTCTCGGAGGTTGTTATTAGAGATAGGTAAATCGTAGTGTCTCGTTTAGAGCAAAAATATATGTTCTGTACCTCAGTCTGTTTTGTTGAGTTGTTGATCTTTATTTCTTGTTGGATCCTCTCTCTTTCTCTTCACTTATTTCCGAGATGCTGAAATTGAAAACTCCCTACTCCAGGTGAGAAGAACATTTGTTCATTACTACATCTTTTCTTTCGAAAAGCAGGTTCCTCGTTTAACCAAGCGCAATCGTCCATTCTTATTCTCTATCTTGTGTAAGAAGAGGATATAATACATCGGTACTAGTTTTCGAATCCCTGGATCCTCAGGGAGAAAGATTATCTATGCGTCGCTATATCTCAGAGCCCCGATTCTCATTCAAAAAATAGTACCTATTGGCGTCGAATCTTTTCTTGCCTTCGAAAAAAAGCCTTAAATTTAAACCTAAATATCTCCATCATAAATCCTAACTTTCTAACATTTAACACTCCCTTAATCACCTTGTCAATATCCACGAAATACCTTGTATTGTTTTTCTTCTCGCTGTCTAGCCTTTCTCAGCTATTCAGTTCTTTCTTCTCTCTTTCTTCGCACTTCGAATGCCCCTAGCTTCCCCTCGTTACAACATGTAATTTATATACTTACATGGAACTCGTAAGAGGTTTGCTCTCGGCCACTACCTGTATCATCACTTCACACATTCTCGGATATTTATAGCTACTGTCTTGGAAGTTTTAGGAGAATGAAAAGGCCGGGTCTAGATTCTTCTAACCGTCTAAAATAATGTTTTTAATCAAATTTGGCTACTCCGTAAGAGCCGGGTGCGTTACTCTCCGGAACTGTCTTCTATCATTTTGTATAGAGGATAATCATGGAAATTATTCTAAAACGTTGGGAGAATCAAGAAATCAAACTTTTCATTCTTCCAAGCAGCCTCGAATAATATCTTTTTATTATCCAAAGCTGATTAGCACAATATATGGGAAAGTGGTCGACGAAGAGTAATGCTCGAATGTCTTACTAGAACAATCAAACCAGCTATTTCTACCCAATCTAGAAAAAAGTACATAAATAAAAGACACATAAAAACGAAAATAAAACCATCTCCCAAGCTCTACTCAACCTGATGATAAAATCCAGTACATACATCATAAAAATACCCATAATTCTTAGCATGCCTTACCAAATACCCCGTTTCCTTTTCCTGCAAACAACTCCAACCCTCTCCCTCACCGCAACATCAGGCCACTTCACAAAAGCTTTATCCAAGCAATCATCTATATCATACGCTAATGTCATCACATCCCAGTGCCAACAAACACTTATTTCGTCTCATTCTTTTGGAGTATAATTCAAATGCATTTCCAGGACGTCTTTTATCCACACCTGAGTTTCAATAACTGTAAAATACTCAACGGTCTTCCGACCTCGTAATCGTTGGCGTTCGGCGAATTCGACTATATCTGCTTGCGGAAAGGTTTGTATTCTTTCAATTGCTTCTTCCAAAGTTGGAATTGGTTGTGCGAAGGAGGGGTAAGTTTCGTGGGGGAGTAGACCCTCCTTCTCCTGCAGTGAAACTTCGTTGGGGCTAGGAAGAATCCAACTGAAAAGTTTGTGTATCCATCTCTCCATTGTTGTTTCCAAGTGGTGAAGTTTTATATACAGAGAGAGTGGAACAATTCAAGCGGGTAAAGGCGACACCCTGATTAATATAGTTACGCACTACCTACCTAAACACCTTCTATGCACGCATCATGTATCACGTGGAAAAAAACTCCAGCTATTCGTAGGTAACCTACAAATAGCCCTAGAATAAACCCCCCGACTATTTCCCGGTGACCTACCAATTGCCAGCTGCCAGAACATTTCTGTCTAGGTGTAGCCTAAATTCGCTAGATGTTAAGCCTATACGCTATCCAGCTAACTGAATCACTTAAACTCTAGAATAATCCTTGGATAAAGTCTTATACTATACTCTAAAGACATTGCAGATTTTACTTACTCCACTAAATTACTCCAAATAGTTCAAATACTATAATTCAACAGCTAAATTTACTAGACTCACTAATTAAAACCATAAAAAATAGAAACAGGATTGGTTAACATTATGATTGGTGATAAAGCTTACCAGATACCCACATCTTAAAAATACTCGAGTAAAATTCAGACTAAAGTAAAAACCCCATATTCGTCGTAGTTTTCCCCAATCTGAGAACAAAAATATAAATAATTAGATAATAAAAGGTAGTACATATCTTTTTAACGTCCGCGCTACCCCGCATTCTTGAAGCCCCTTAGGTTTATTTAATGGAAATCTGTTACGAATTGATACACCTGCTTCAAGGACAGACCCGGGAGAAAACACATCAGGGGTCATGAATCGCGCGGAAGAAGATTGAGGGAAGGAATGGTCGCACATTGGTTGAAAATCAAATTGTCAAAATTGACATCAAGAGAATGAATATCTTTGATAGAGTTTGAAGACCGAGCTAGCTGTGGAGTGGAAACTTACAAGCCAATGAGACAAGAAGCAAAAAGCAAAAATGTACAACGTTGAACACGAATTCGGGTATCATCTTGCCAACTGTGCAATTCCGAGAGTGGTTTAAAGAATGTTCATGATAAAAGGGGTCTGTGAGGGAAGAAGATTCATAGCATAAGTCGTAATATAAAAAACTGGAGGAGGGCTTCTAATTTGCCACTTTATTGAAAAGTGTACTGTATGTAGCATGTACAGCTAAGCGGAGCTATTCATCATCAAGGGAAGATTCTTTCACACCTTATCATTCACAACTCAACAACCTGAATGGGATTCCCAACATCCGTGGTACTCTGGTAAACCACAGCAGCATTCAATAACAATCCACCATTGCCTCCCGAAGGACCAACCATCAGTCTCTGCCACAAAATCCCCTTCACACCGTACCAGACGATTTTCATGGCGTCGAGCCAGGCAGAACTTGGGATAAGATCTGCGAAAATCCCTTTGGTCTTTCGATCCATGAGTCTTTCGTAGGCGCGTTGCCCTTCGTCCCAGAAGACTGCTTCTCGTCCGTGGCCGGAGTGTATGTGACCGAAGACGTGGAGTTTTGGGCGCACTTGCCATATCCTTTCCAGGAGGCCGGCGCAACCTAGGTTGAGATCTCGGTGGTAGCGGGGAGGGGAGTGGGTTATTAAGACGTCGACATCTTGGGGTATGGAGGTGTCCCAAGAGGGGAGGTCGCGTGGGTATTGGAAGCTTGAAGATCATTAATATTTTGTCATATTTTCTGAATGTTTTTTGGAACTCACGCAAAGTCACTTCCGCCACACTGAGGAATATCAGGACTCCCATAGAAGTTGAGTTCTCTCCCGCCTTTGAATTTCAAAGTCAGAGATTCATTCTCCAAATAATGGATAGACTTCAAATCCAACTCCTTCCCAATATCAGTCGCTCTTCTCGATTTGGTGTCAAAATAACTATCATGGTTTCCCGCGATAATGATCTTCTCCTTGTGAGGCAGCGAGTCCAGCCAGTCTAGCTGCGCTTGTATCTCCTCCACCGTTCCTTTATTGGTGAGATCCCCAGCGTGGATCAATACGTCGCCATGTGCGACTGGGATTATGTTTGAATGGGTGTCTGATATGCAGACTATTTTGATCGCGGGTTTCGATCGGTGAGGCTGGAAGGGCGAGCCGCGTAATGATACCAACAAGCTATGTACAAACAGCATCATGGCGCGAAGGGGAGAGTCGAGGAGTTTATCCATGGCGGTCAGAGGTTGGTAGAGACTCTGGCGTCTTTCCCAAGGGAAGGTTGCCCTCCGCTTGGGCTTCTTTCCCGGTTGCATCTTCTTTTTTAGATTCTTTCTTCGCGATTTTGAGGTGTTGGCTTTGGAGCGGAATTGGATTGCGCTCGTCGCGCGGGGGATTTATAGAAATTGGTCAAGTGATTGCCTCCACTGGCAACGTGTCAGGTCGAAGAGGAAGAGGTTGCGACGAAGGGGGGAATCATTGTGTCTAAATAATGTGTCAGTTGGCCAACACGCTCTGCATCAAGTGATTCGCGATTCTTTTACGAGGCGGAGCGCGAGGCGAAGTACAGTCAAGCTGCAGCTCACTCACAACTCCCGTCACAACAGTTGCTGCCTTTCAGCCTTCAGCTGATACCTGAGGCAGATATATCTTGGCATGAAGTCTGACAGGGGTAGCTCTAGCATGCGACGTCATCCACGCATTTCCTTGACATTGCGGGACTAGAACAACGCCATTGAGGGCATACCTGTATGAAATACTTCAGCTCTTGCATCTTCCCCCTCTATGATCCTCCCTCTTCAGTAACAGTCTGAATTGCATGCCAACTTAGCAAGTTCTGCCAGCAAATTTGCCAGCACAATGGCTTCTCTCAAGAACCTCTACGAGCCCAATACCGACTTGGGCAATGCTCTGCATACAAACTTTGAGTAAGTTAACTGGAGGAAATATGGGGGGAAATACTAACTGAAGGCAGTGTTGACTTTGTGATTGACTATCGCTTTGCGGGTACAGGTATATTGTCCAGACTATCCCAATCTGTGTTGGATTGTAAAACTAACTATTATAGACAAAGTACAAGCAGAACGGGAATTCGAGGAGCTTATAAAAGCACTAAACAACGTCGGACTCGCAACCGAAGTACGAAATGGAGACAATTCCGCCGTCTTGATCTTTGTCAAGGTGGCCTCCGACAGGCATCTCCGAGCTGAGGTATATCGAAGTCGGGTACAAGATTGGTTATATGGAGTACGAGCAATTGCCCCGGATAGGGACATGCAATCCAACCTCTCCAGCGAACCTATAATCGAAGCCGAACGACTGCGACTTGTCTACTTGTTAATTACAAAACCCACAAACGAAGGAGGTGCAGGCATCACGCCCAAAAAGGGAAAATGGAAGGCAGTGGAGTCAATATTCGCTTTGCACGACCATACATTCAACAATGCATGGATCAAGGACTTGACTTCAAAGTATTTCTTGAGTCAAAAGGACCTTACGGAAATCAGAAACAGATTTGGTGAAAAGATTGGATTTTATTTTGCATTCTTGCAATCTTATTTCCTCTTTCTGACATTCCCCGCTGGGTTCGGATTCTGTTCTTGGGTGGTACTTGGTCAATTCTCTCCCATATATGCCATTATCAATGGACTATGGGGTATTGTCTTTGTTGAATACTGGAAAAAGCAAGAAGTCGATCTCGCTGTGCAATGGGGTGTTCGAGGTGTGTCGAAGATTCAACGCAAGCGTCCGGACTTCAAACATGAGAGTGTAGTCAAAGACCCGATTACAGGTGAGGAGATCAAGGTATACTCACCTATCAAAAGACTTTCAAGACAATTGCTTCAAGTACCCTTTGCTCTAGCAGCGGCTTTGATTCTTGGAAGTTTGATTGCATTGTGCTTTGGTATCGAGGTTTTTATTTCGGAGGTCTACAGTGGTCCATTCAAGACCTACTTGGTAAGTCTGCTACTTCAAATTACCAATATTATATCTAATTTTGTTAGGTTTTCCTTCCAACGGTTATTTTGACAGTAATGATGCCCACACTTTCAACACTTCTAACAGGGTTTGCTGCGAGATTGACTGATATTGAGAACTATGAAACTGTAGCTGGTAAGATCTGCACTACACTGATGTTACCTGATTATTGTCTAACAATATTTAGCACACGAAAACGCAATGGTCTCCAAAATCTTCGTCCTAAACTTTATCACATCCTATCTACCAATTTTCCTAACAGCATTCGTTTACGTCCCCTTCGCCCAAATCATCGTACCGCACTTGGATGTCTTCCAATTGACGGTCAAACCGTTTGCAGAAAACGAAAAGCAAATGTCTGCCTCAAAGATTGATTTCCAAATCAACCCCGATCGTTTAAAGAAGCAAGTAATCTACTTTACAGTCACTGCCCAAATCGTAAATTTCGCATTGGAAATTGTCGTCCCCTATATTTCTCGTCGTGTCTTCAAAAAGGTCAAGCAAGTGAAAGCAGAACTAGCAATGTCAAACGACAGCAAGCTTACCACCGGAAATTCAACTTCAAACGAAAAAGCAGTCTCTCGAAAATCAGACCCGGCAACTAAAAATGCCAATCACCCCACGGTAGATGATCACCCCGAAGAAGCAGCTTTCCTCATAAGAGTAAGAAATGAAGCCGAATTAAGTATCTACGACGTAACCACCGATTTTCGAGAAATGATCGTCCAATTCGGTATGTCCATCTCAAACCTTCAAAATTCCTCCCACTAACACAATCTTCCAGGCTATCTCTCTCTCTTTTCCGTAGTCTGGCCCCTAACAGCCGTCTCCTTCTTGATAAATAACTGGATCGAGCTTCGCGGCGATGCTCTAAAGATCGCCCTCGAAACGCAACGACCCGTCCCCTGGCGCGCAGATTCCATTGGTCCCTGGCTCGATGCCCTTTCATTCCTCTCTTGGTTGGGAAGTCTCACTGCTGCTGCATTGGTGTATCTCTTCCGTGGTGATGGATTGGGACCTGAGGGAACTCCATGGGATATCAAGGTTTGGGGATTACTTCTTACGATGTTCTTCTCGGAACATATCTTTTTAGGCGTGCAGAAGGGGGTTAGGACTGCGCTTGGAAAGATTGATAGTCCGGGTTTGCAAAAGGAGAGGGCTGAACGATTCTCCGTCCGAAGGTAGGTGGTTTCTTTTCTTCCTTCTACCTCGTCCCCAAGAACAAAATACTAACAGCATTCCTATAGACAATATCTCCAGGAGTCTCTTGGCCAAGAAGCCGCTGAACAATCCCTCGCAGGAGGCATCACAGCAGGCGAAAAGATTAGCCGCACAACCCTCGAAGACGAGGCTAGGAATTCGACCTTGAGAGGCCATGGGACTCCAGAGGAGAGATTCTGGCAGAGACAACGGGGACAGGAGGATACTATTGCTGTGGGAAAGAACTATATTGAGAAGGTATGTTTGTCCTGATGGAGGCCTCGAAGGAGTGGCGAAGTGACATTTTGAGACTAACACAGATACAGGCTGCTTCTAAAACGGGCACCAAGGAGAGTAAGAAGGAATTGTGATTTGGGTTTCATGAGTTTATAAGGGAGTGAGTAACGGCTGTTTATGGATGGAAGACTTGGGGTTCTTTCTGCATTTCTCTTCCTCGCGCGTTTTCTTTCTCTTTCCTTTCGTGGAGCACGAGGGCATATGGTTGGTATGGGCGAAAAAGGCGGTGATTGAGCGAGGCGTCTTGAGATGTATTTGAGAAAATTAACAATGCGAAATATTCATTTCATCAAATAGCTCATTCGTCTATTATATTTCTATGTGTTGGTACGACTTGGTTTGTGATAACTGTCGTATACCGTACGTCTGTAAAGAGGTTTTATTGATTCATTGTTGTTCTAAAAGAGGGAGAGTTGAAGCCCAAAAGCAAACATCCATAGGCGCAGCGTGGTCACGTGAATAACACAACCGACCCAATAAGGTGGTAGCAACACTATGTTTATCGTAGTTTCCTCTCGGCCGATCAGCACGAGTGCCAGCATACTTTTTTAAGTGGAATAATTATCCAAAACTAGATGAAGTTAAAGGATTAGCGGATGTTACAATCTCCCAATCATCACCATGTCAGGTGACAAGCCTACAAGATGTTGTGTCACTCGAATTTCCTTGCGTAAGCTAAACACTTACTAAATAAGCCACCAAAAGTCGGGTAAGCCAACTCTCAAGTTTGAGGTCCCGAGTAAGTCTGGAATGTTGCGAGTAAGCGAGTAAAATAATAAGTAAGCCAGTAGAGGAACAGTAAGCTATCCAATGGCGAGTAAGCCAAATATCAACTCTAGCCCCTAATTTTTGGGGGCCAAAATGAAAGTTACAAGCAAGCTCTCCAGTGTTGAGTAAGCAGGAGTGTTGGGAGTTGCGAGTAAGCTACTAACTAATAAGTAGGCTGGAGTGTTGCGAGTAGCTAGAAAATAACAAGTAACAAAGTTACAAGTAAGCAAGTAAACATCGCGTAATCCATCAATCACCAAGCAAGCCAATCACCAAACTTTTGGGGGCCAAAAGATATTTTACACGTAAACTAGAAAATGTCCAGTAAGCTAGCAAACAGCGAGTAAGTCAAACATCAAATGTGGGGGCTAAAAAGATGGTAGTAAGTAAGGTAAGCTAGCAAGTTGAGCCAAGTCTTAAATTTGGAGAGGTAAAACAAGAGGTAAGAATTTTTTCAGTACATCACGCTGTAATTCCCTGTAACGGTACCCTGAAAACCCTCTCTGGCATCCGCCCTTTTTTTTTTTTTTTCAATGAATCTCCCCGTATATTAGGGTTCAGATGCTCTCCTAATAGGCACGCTTACCCCTATAACTTCAGGGTACGACGCCTTGTATAGAGAGGTTCGCGAATAAGAAGCAGGCATCAGAGCACTTTAGTGCCTTTTATTCCTTGTACGTATGTTAGGAAAATTAGTCATAGGAATTTATTATTCAAAATATTTAGAGTATATTGAATGAGGGAATGGGGTTTAGTGAGGAGGTTGGGAGAGGGTTTCAAGTAAACCACGAGTAAGCTAGGAGTAAGCCAGGAGTCAGCTATGAGAAGAACAAGTAGGGAAATAATTTCTAATAACAAAAATTACTATCTCCTTTCGTTATAAAAAAAACAGTAAAATTATTTATTGTTCGTTCCCGGTCATTCTATCGCACAGTAAACCAAGTTTAGTATTCATCCAATCTAGACCCATCCAGTCCTATCCTATTCACCCAAACCCTCGTATCTATACAATCAAACACTCTCTAGAAAACAATATGAATATGTACTCTCTCTGTACTTTCTCTATACTCTCTCTCTCTCTCTTTCCCCACAAAAAGCGATCAACCAAGAGAGATAAAACCCATCCAAATAATAAACAAGGAAGAAAAAGGAAGAAAACAAGTAAGTTTCCCATACCCGTACCCAAATCCGGTATCAATCCCATGAAAAACGCCCATTGTATCGCCCGTGTATGATATCAATCCCTCAACCAGTCCACTATATCCAACCCTTTCTATCCTAAGAAAACACCCAAAAAATCCAGTCCCAAAACCCGAACTAGAAAGAACAAAGAAGAGGAGAAAGTAAGAGTATCCATGGCCCAAAACAACCGCTAGTCGTTCAAGGCCCAAGCACGTCCCTCAAAATACACAAGATCCCATTATCAGGACACACCTTCTCCCGATTCAGCTGTTTATCCCCTGGCCCAGTCGGTCCCCCGACATACTTCCAAAAGCCAAAGAACTGCTTCTGTCTCTTGTCGCCCTCCTTATACTGCGCATCTCCCCATTTGCCTTTGTAATCCACCACCGCTGTCGGACTCCCATTGATGCCCTGGAAGGTCGAGGAAGTCGTGGAGTAATTGTAGAAGTACGAACTAAGAGTAGGGTCCCAAAGTGTTCCTTTGGAGGTATAGTCAACGAGGAAACCATCAGGGAGGTTGACATCGGGAATTGTGTGGTCGTGTTTCCCTGTTATCGCGTAGTTTGCATGAGACCCCTTTGCGCTGTAGGATACAGGTCTGAGTCCGATTTTCTCAACAGCTTTATAGGTGAATGCTTGTCCATTCCCATGTTGGGAGTACCAAATCGCTTGAGGTTTCCCATCTTTGAAGCGCACCATGTTATGTTCCCAATCTCCAATGTGATCCCCGAGTTCTTGTCCGAGAACTTTATTTCCTTGGTTGTAGGCGTAAAAGTACATGTAGAAGGCGTCGAGATTGCCGCTTCCGTGGTCGGTGACGATTATGGAGGTTGAGATTGCCGCGTCGGTTTTTCCACTTTGAGAGTCGGGGACTACGCCGAGGAGCCAGTTGGGCTTGGTGGTTATGTCGAGGTTGGAGGTTAGGAATACGTCGCTTCCTCCGTTGCCGAAGTCGTTTAGTTTATTGAGGTTCTCGACTGAGAGGGTTGGCGCGTTTGCGACAGCTGTGTAGTTTATTTCGGGGTGGGTGTTGGAGATTTGAGCTGCTATGTCGGAGGGGAAGTATGCTTCGCCTGTATCGAGATAAACCATGGGAGCTAGAACGAATTAGTATTGAATACAACAGTATGCTGAACACACCATACCATAGTCCAATACAAACTGCGGTACTCCATCCACCGATCTCGAAGTAATCATAGGTCTCGCCGTCGACAAGCCATAATGCCAGCAAAGAACAAGTAAAGCAGAGGCATACATGATCTATTCGAACCAATAAATCAGTTGAAAAGTCCTGGGTAGGTATTCCTCTGTGAATAGAAGCAACAACAAGAAAGAGTAGAGTATGACGAGACCTTATAGTAGCGTGAATACCCCACATGGTCTTTACGACTACCATTCACTGCCCCATCCTGATGATCCCTTCTCTCAACACGGGTGATCAATCCCTTCTCCAATTCGTCCCAAGTCTTCTTGTCAATTTCATGGATGTCCATGACCTCGACCCAGTCGCAGTGGTGGAGGTTTCCCAACTTCCCCATTCATTCATGTGCCAAGGGTACCTGAGCTCCTCCCGCTGCAAGAAGTCTAGCGACCTAGTAGCCTCGCGCACGCGGTGGTGCTGAAAGGATATTGACCGGCCAAAAGGCTCAATCCAGTCTACGAATGAGAGGCCTCAACTCGCTTCCTCCAGGAGTTGCCGCTTCGAGGGGGAGAGTGGCAGGCGTTTACGACGAGCGGGGGGTCCGAGAATGGTCGCAAAGGAAATGAACAAGAACCTGTTCCGTACGTGGTGGTAACTTATCTGCGAAATAAGGGAAGGATCCTGCAGAGCCGGCTCTTGCATAGAAACAGAAGAAGAGAGAGTCCGGGGAAATGATGTGTGGCTATGGTTGGGGTTTGGGATTCTTGGGCCATCCGGACACCGAATTGGTCAAGAGGCAAGATCAGCGGAGGATTCACCACCGCAAAACGATCGATGCGATCGGCAGCTGCAACACACCCTACACCTTCAGGATTTAACTTCCGGGGTCAGGAGAAGGGGCGAATCTTTTTTGATATCGAGAGGGTAGGAGGGTTCGACCCCTCGCATCGGATCAACTCCCGGCCAGTTCGTTGACGAGCGGGAGTTGTTCATGGTCAAGCTTTCTGGCCACCCTATATGCAGGTGTGGCAGAACGGTTCGCCATTGGCCAAAGCTTCAAGATGAATGACTTATGTCCTGTCTGTCCTGGTGGACAATAAAAGTGACAGTAAATCTTCTCATATCCCAATGATGGAAGTTACTTTATTTAAATTCTCTCAATAGCTAGAACAATGAAATTCAATATAGATATATTAGACAATGAGAAATTAACTCCTGATTTAGTGATGTTATATCACCGTAAATCCGTTCATTTTATACTCATTACTTTACACCGAACTGGCTATTCGAATTTGAGGTAAGTATTTACTGCCTCTTTTATTGTCCGCTAGGAGCCTGTTACGATATACAATTTGAAAGTCGGGAAATTGAAGAAGTTATTGATATGATCTAGAGGCTCGTGTGGACCTAAAATAACTTTTGCAGACTTTGGAATTTAATTCTATACAAGAAAAAATAGGAGTTTCCCGGCCAATACCAATTCGGTACTTTCCCCTTGAACGCCACTTAAAACCGCATACTCCCGGACAATATCAGAATGGGTATCAACGCAATAGAGAGAGAAAAAAGTTTGCCATCGCAGTCACCGCCCAAGCTATTCCTCATAATCCGGGATAACCCTACGAATAATAGCAAGCTCCTTTTTACCAATGGTAACCTGGTCGAAATTGAATGGGAGTTCGATTCTGGCCCTGAAAAGAAGTGTCAGTGCGTGATATCAAGATAGAAGAAAGATGAGAACCTACTTGATGAAATTGACCTTTAGATTTCGCGCCTTATCCTTCAATTGTACTTGATTCCGGTCGTCTTCAAAATTCGCATGCCTCTCAATCACGCTCCAAGCACATCCGTGCTCCTCGATCATCCGGACCAATTCCTCCTCGTCAGAGCTAGACCAATACGATCGTCCTCGCGCAGCTACTGGAAGGGCAGCCTTGGCCATGGCAGTCCTTTCTCTTGCAATTTTGCTGGCTATCGCTGCAGTGGATGGTGGAGCTGCGATACTTTCGTCGTCGTCCTCTTCCTCGCCATCCCTCGCACTGGCTTGCAATCGGGCTTCCTCTTGCTCTTCTCTCCTGCGCGCAGCACGATTTTCATTCCTTTGCCGTGAAGCATGTGGCTCAGAACTTGCTTGACGACGATTAGATGCTGCTGGCGGTTCGATTGCTGCACTTGGCTCTCGTCTTGCCGGTACGTGAAGTCTTTTTCGGGGATCCGGCGCTCGTGCATCTTCTTGGAATCCTTCGTCTTCGCTCTCCTCACTATCATGTGTTTCTTGTCGCCGCCGAGATGACTGCTTGGGATTCCTTCTTCTGTTAATAGCCTCTTGAGTATCATCATCCCATGTAACTTTGTGGGCACCGGGTTGAGGATCAGTCATCCTCAACCTTTTGGCAGGTCTACCCGATTCATCAACGGGTAAATTCTCCTTGTTCTTTTCATTGACGCTAGAGTTCCAATGCTTGATACTCTCCCTCGCGGTACCCTGTAGTAAAACATCGTCCAATTCTGAAGGAGGGCTTTCATCGTCTCCTACATCAGGCTGGAAATGTTCAACTTCCTGCTCCTCAATTCTGCGCGATGCTGGTACTGTGGAAGGCCCGGCTTGGGCGTTCACTGTAATTCGTCCAGATGTGGGAGGCTTCGATTTAGAAGATACAGTTGAAGTATCTGAGTTTCTCTTGCGCTTTAATTCTGCTAGGAAACGAGCACCGGTCGATTTACTTATGATTTTTGCTGGCGATCCGAGGATGGGCTTTTTAACTCGTGGGGATGTTTGATTTTGACTGGAATTGACCCCCATCATCTCATCAAGCAATGCTTTGATATGGTCCTCGCCGCCTTGTTCGTTGACGCTCTGTCTAATTTCTTTCAATCTTGAACTGCTCCAATCTGCCAGCCCAATCAGAAAGTCGGTCCAAGGGAAATATTCTTCCAATCGTTCCAAACCTACTAGATCCCCTTGCTCAAGAGCATCTTCGTTTTGACGAAAGGTTGATTGTATAACTCTTATCCGATCAGTGATCATATCGATTTGTTTCTCTGAATTTGCTGGGCCTGATCGCATGAGGTTCTTCAGATCGTCTCGATCGCCAAGTCGGTCAGGCGGGGAATCATAGAATATGTTGGCCAATATCTGCTCCGGGCTCCAATTTTCCTGTTCCTTGAATTGAGCTAGTTCCAAAATCGCATGTTGAGTTCGGAGTGCGAGGGCCATGTTGAAGCCGTCATCAAGCAAACGAGAATTTCCATATCTATTAGTTGTACCGAATCCTGCAACAAAGACTTGAGGAAAGTATTTGTCGGATATGTCAAGAAGGCGTTGCATATCCGAGCTTTCCTTTAGATGGACTAAGAATCCCTTCACGAAAATTGCAAGATTGCCTGCGTGAAGAATAGCATCAGGTCGATATTCGCCAATGCCAAAATCGTTTCCAAGTAATTTGCGCAATACAATATCCGGCTGTATGTATTCTCCTTTTCCAAACGAGGATCGAAGGACATTGAAGACCTGTTCGTTTCTCTCTAGCCGTGCTGCCATCTTTGATCCCGGTTTCTTCAACTCCTTTAATATAGTGGCAAGTCTTTTTTTGTCGATGTTTGCTGGCGCAAGGAGGTCAACGATTCTACAAGAGTTTTGGTATAGTTCCGGAAGAAGCTCTGCCACCTCAGAATCCATATCTGCTATTGCCGCTTCGGAATGGGTGGTCGCTGCCGTAAATGATGTAAAGGCCGTAGTTCCAGACATTTGGGACATGCCTCCTGGTGATTGCGCTTGTGTAGGACGTGGGTTGAGAAGAGTCGCCTCATTATCATCCTCTTCCTCCTCTTCTTCTTCTGCTTGCACTAACTGTTCGACGGGGTCTGGTTCACTTTCTTCTTCGTTGACCATAGATAAGTCTGGGGAATATTAGTCTTTGTTTGGGCGGGATGGAGGGGTTTCCGACCATGCTTCCGAATTGCTCCACGAACCGCCTTTCTCGTCCGTCCATTTTGGTTGGAAGTAGCGCTTGCATTGCTTTCTACACTTCCCTCCCTCGTGCCTCGTCTTGTAGTGCGATTCCTCTTCGGCGCTTCGCCGTCTCCCAAGTCTGCGCTTGCGCTTCGGCTTCGACTTCGGGTGGCCCTTGGGGCGGGGCTCTGCGACTGTCGAACTTTCACATTCGGTTTGGGAATGGATGCTGGGTGATTCTGGGCAGTAGCCGACCGCGCTGACCTTCTTCCTGTCATCTTGAGGGTAGTCGGAGGTTGAGCAATGGTTCCATGTACAGATATTCAATTGACGCGATCGGTTGTTTTGATGGTCTTTGTCCCTTGTATCGCCAGAAGCACTCCAATTCACGTGGATGATTTTTGGCCAAGACCAGCCTTCCTAAAAGGGAGCTAGTGTATTTCCCCTGCAACCTGCCCAGTCTTCACTGGTCTCCGCAGAAAGCCAGAGCTCCAGTCCCACCAGCACAACAGGACCTTCATATGGCAAAGTTACTGTACAATCGCAGTTTAATTAAAAAGGGCAGAAAAGCAGAGCCCCAACTCTTCTATTTGTAGGTCTATTTATAAACTGGTATAAAGTAATCAACAATGCAAGGCACCTAAACATGCAAAATAAATTGAATTTGGAGAGCGCCCCCTGGTCGTGCATGCCCAAAAAGAATGGCCCAGAGTACGCAGCCTGGCGCAGCAGCCAGAACGTGGAGCAAGCCGAACAAGAGCCAACAAGAGCCTGGAAGCCTTGCTTGCGAGGCCAGTCAGGAGAAATGCGCTCACCTTGAACTTCCATTCCCACCCTTTTCCCCCAAAACTCTCTTCTCCAACATCTTCTAACTTTTAATTTTCTCGCCCAATTGCTCTCTGCCAACTCTTTCTACACCTTCCTTCATGAGACTCGTGTAAAACGTCCTCTCCCTTCAAACCGCCGCCGCCGTCAAAACACCAGACTACCACCTCGGGAATCCCCGCAAAAAGTACACGGTGCTTACCTCTCCTTAACTGATATTCTCTGGTGTCCGCACCCAGCGCCAGCGATCTTTTACGACCAGATCTCCACCAGATACGACAAGATGAGGTTCAGCAGACGGCAGCCTTCACCTCTCCTCCTCTTCCTCCTGCCTTCGTTGGCAACGGCCCTCTCACCAGCCGCCCAAGATAACATCCAATCCACCCTCTCCAAAAATACACCCACAAATGCAGACTCAAAATTAGATCCTCTGGTGTCGCCCTTGGTCGATCTCACTGCGAAACCCAAATTTGAGATTGGTACAAAAGATGCGCCAGTCGATGGAAAGGATGGAAAGCCCCATGCCGGTCCCTGGGTCGATACAGCAAAAGATCCAAAGAAAGATGCTAAGAAGGATTCCAAGAAACCTACAAATGCAAAAGAGGACGCGGAATTAGTGGTAGAATCGAAAGAGGAGAAGAAGAAGTTGGTCAACCCTGATGGCTCGGAAATACCAGAGGTCAATGACGGCGTCATGGATGATCCTCACAGACAATTACCAAAAGTAGGGACAACCGGCACAGAAGGAGGAGTTAGTGAGAAGGATAAGGCCCGCAAAGCACAAGAAGGACAAACTGGTGAGAAAGTAGAAAAGAAGCCAGACTCGCCCAAGGAGGCACCTCCGTTACCACTAGGTGAACTGAGCAAGTCCAAGGGGGAGAAAGGAGACCCTAAGAAAGATGGTGATGCTGCGGATGATGATACAGTACCCGGTGGACTCGAGGTAAGGAGGATGTGTATGCATTGAAGCACCCAGCTAACAGTCCCAGAAACCTAGCGACCTCCCATCGAAACACAATAACGCTCCTCACCCAGTCCCTGTCTCAGCAGATAAAGACCACCTCGAGATCAAGAAGCCTGGCACAAAACCAGCGTCGCAATTCCCTACTACCGACGGCGATGTCTCCGAGGGAATCATACAACCATTCCATTCTTATATCCTTTCACTAACCATGATTTTGTTTTCCGAAATTGGCGACAAGACATTCCTTATTGCCGCTCTCATGGCCATGAAGCATGACAGACTTTTGGTCTTTTCTGCAGCATTCGCAGCACTTATGGTTATGACCGTTCTCTCCGCCGTTCTAGGCCATGCGGTTCCAACCCTCATTCCGGAGAGATTCACACACTTCCTTGCATCGGGATTGTTCTTAATATTTGGAGGTAAAATGTTAAAAGAAGGATTAGCCATGAGCCCAGAAGAAGGAGTAGCCGCAGAAATGCAAGAAGTCGAGATGGAACTCGAAGAAAAGGAGCATCTCGCACGCAAGGAAAGCCGACGCAGATCCTCCATCTCTCCCTACGCCCTAGAAATGGGAATGGGCGGACGCAACAGCGGCAGTCGTAAATCCAGGTCAGGATCCCGGCTCCCTTCTCCTCCGCGGTCCCCATCCTCCAGCCCCGATCGCTCGCCCTCCCCACCTCGCTCCAATTTCAAAGGTCTAATGAATGGCCTTAGTAATCTCTTCAGTCTCCTCCTTTCCCCGGCGTGGGTGCAGACTTTCGTCATGACATTCTTGGGGGAGTGGGGTGATCGCAGTCAGATTGCGACGATTGCTATGGCAGCGGGATCGGATTATTGGTGGGTTACTGGGGGAGCGGTGAGTGGGCATGCGGTTTGTACTGGTATCGCGGTTATTGGAGGGAGAGCAATTGCTGGGCGTGTGAGTTTGAGAGTTGGTAGGTTTTGTTCCTTTCGCGCTTTCCTCTCTGAGCATCAAGCTAACAAGATAAATAGTAACATTAGGCGGCGCAATCGCGTTCCTTGTCTTTGGCGTTATTTACGGTGTGGAAGCTCTCTACGCATAGAGCATGTTGATGACCTTCCAGCGCATGTTTTTCGTTACCTTCCCCCCACAATTGGGCAATATTTTCTCGGCCTCTGTATTTTGTTCTCTTTGTTGGTTGGGATTTTCCTTGTTACCTCGCATTCTTGGATGGTATGGTCTGGGTGGGGTATTTTCTCACAGGGTCCGGGTTTATCAGAAAGAAAAGACAGACAAAACGGATATCCATATGAATGGATTTTCAATATACAGGATGGGACTCTGCCATTGTAATAATAGTCGTTCGTGCAAGGGACATGGAGAGCGAGAGACGGGGGAGGTGTTCTAAAGTATACCATCGTTATTAGATGAAGTGTTTGAGAATACAAAAGCGTTTCCGTTTGTTCCGAGTCTTTTGTTTTTATGTGAACTAATCGCAAGGCGAGTAGTTACACTAGAGGGTGTAGGAATTTATAACTGACCAAGAGTAGAGTACCTTTGCTCTGCTTCCCTGACTGTTCAACCAAGACTTCGGAAAAGCAATCTAATTCTCCTAAATGACTAAAATAATGAGGTATTTATTAACCTTACTCTCTAGAAAGGGTTCCGACACTTATAGAAGAGAAAGCACTGGAGGGCTACAGTCACGAATTGCTGCAACCTCTGGTGGTTGTCATTCCATATTGGAGCGCGCAATCTCCCAGAAGGCTCCTTCTCAACATCTCAACATCGCACCTTCGCACCTTCCTACCTTCCAACTTTGCTAAACACCCACCTCCCAACAACCCCTCCAAATCCGAAAATAAGAAAACACTTCCTGATTAGAAACATAACAATCAGCTTGAGTGGTCTGGTGGCTAAGGTGCGTCTCCGACACTTGGAAGCACTTCGTCTCAATCTGATCGCACGCCCCCCTCACTTAATTTTCCAGATTTCTCGTATCTGTTTTGGGATTGTTTCTTGGTGGGAGGTGCTTTGGTGGACGGTGGTGGTGTTTGGATCGCGACTTCCTCTGGTACCTTCTCGGACCCAACGTTGGGCTCCCAATGACCTGCTACACCCAAATCTACGGAAGAAGAATGGTTCTTACATTGCTGTGCTCGTGTTCCTTGATCAGAGGGGAAGCTATAGCAGTTATTCTGCTGATTTTAGTTGAGGGTTGATGGTGACTTGGTTTGCGGGATTGAGGTTGTGTGTGTTTGGCGGCTTGTGGTGTCTAACTTGGGTATGTTGTTCAAGACTCGAGATTCGTGTTCCATAGCCTGAGTCTTTATTTTGTAGTGCTTTTCGTTGGTGACCTAGAAATTGCTAGAGGTTTTATTTCTGTACACTTTGTAGGTAACCTAGGAATAGCTAAGTTTTCATTTTGTAGTGATGTTCGTAGGTTACCTATGAAGAAACAGGGATTTTTTCTTGCTCCTATTTGTAGGTTATCTATTTCCTGCTGCTGTCTGTAGGTAACCTACAAATAACCACAAGTTTATTTTAGTAAGAGAAATGAGCGCAACTCTGCGAACACCTACTTTACTTTTGACTGTACGAAACAGTCTAGAATAATGTACAGATATTGTTCGAGAAGGTTTGGGAGAACTAGGAAGTCATTTCTTGATTCTCCTAACTGCTCTAGGACAATGTTCGTACCTTTGTGGGATTTTCTTAAATAATAAGAAAGGGGCGGTTCGCAGAGTTTCGCTCGCTTCTCTTACTATTGGTAGGTTACCTCTCACTAGCTTGTTCAAATTATGTAAACTCAACCCTCATCAAGATAGCTGATAGGTACTAGAAGGAAAACATTTTTTGTTCATGGCTTCCGGTTTCTCCTCTATTTAAGTTCCAGAGTATTGCTCCTAGAGTTCAATGCTGCGGTAGTCAGAAAATGATCCGAGTTTACTTAGTTTTTGCCTTCGGTATGAGGGAGAATTGAGAGGAATAGATGGAATTACGATAGTACTTGTACCTGGAAGAAATGCAATTAACCCTTTAATTGCAGTGTAGCCTTCTGAACATTGCAATTCTCTTTTTTAAAAGAGAAATTTTATTGATATCAACAAACCATCTATTGGAAAGTGAAAAGATGTATTACTTCCCAAGGTTTATGTAGTCTATTGTAATTATGAACAGCTCAAAAAAAACCCCCCGTCCGCCTACACGCTAAAATAACTATGCAACGGCCTCCACTGGCAACGGGTGGCTGTTGAAAAAGTCCATAATCAACGGCGTAGCATCCAAATATGTTCCAGTCTTATTATCTGGATTTGGTCCAACACTTGGCCAATCGTGATAGAGACCATTAATACGATAATGCGTAACGATCCCCAAGTTCCCAGCCTCTCCGCCGTATTCGTACTTCAGGACTCCTCCGTCAAACAAGCTTGTCGTGAGATTTGTCAATCCAAACCCTTCTCTTTTGCTCCATTCTCGAACCCAATGTGGAATAGTAGGGAGACATTCGCCACTTCGGCCTCCACCGCCGTAATGAATTGTCTCGTCGTCAAAACCGTGGAACTCGAGGATGGGGATTGGGTTCCTCGCTGGTTTACAGTCTGCAAGTGAGATTGTTGTTGGAGAACAATCATCTTCTTCTGAGCCGGGAACATAGAATGCCCCAGAGACTGGCGCAAAAGCTGCAATCTTTGCAGAGAGAGGGGAACAGGCTAATGTTCCAGTGAAGCCCCCTCCATTCGATTTTCCTGCTGCGAATATCCGAGAGGTGTCGATGCAATAGTTCTCTTCGAAGGAATTTATCCTGGTATTTTGTAAGTAATAGTACAAGTAGTAATTTACAAAAGAAGAGTGGTACATACATATCATCCACGAAAGCAACATCATCCACCTTCTTCACGGCATACGGTGCACCTTCCCAAGAGTGCTGTTGAATAAATTAGCCTAAATCCACTACAAAGTAGCCAAGAAACCAAGAAATTAGGGAACTACCTTTCCTTCTTCTGCTCCTTCTCCAAGGGGATAGACAGCAATTGCATTCGGATTCCATGTTTCATTGGAGAATTGGCTCAACTCCTCTTGATATGTCGCAAGTTGTCCATTCCCATGGAAGGAGAAAATTAAAGGAGTTGGGTTGTTTTTGTTGTAATTCGAGGGAACATGTATCCAATATTTCCTCGCCATCCCAGGACTTCCACCAGAAACAGTCGTGAAATGTACTTCTTGAGCGAGTCCATCGTGGCCTCCTGCTGTGATGTTTGTTGGTAAATCTTTGCCGCATCCCGCAGATGGGGCTGCATATGCGCATCCGGAGAATAAAATACTTGCTAAGGAGACGAAATTCCAAATTGATGGAGCCATGATTTAAAGAAGTTGAACCGAAAATTGACTTTTGAAAACAATGGGAGAGTTGGTACTTTTGGTCTTAAAATACGAAGTAAAAGCCAAAAGTTGGGATCCTACCACGGGCGCAGCAATCCCCACCCATGGATCTCGTGGCTGCTTCCGTACATACAGTAATTTGAAATGTGGCGTTTAGCCCAAAGCTTGATCATTGCTTAGTGCACGGAACACAATCCAATCCTCATTCCTCAGCTGAAAATTATTTGACGTCGTGCTTGCCAGTTCTGGTAATGGTTAGAGTCGTGATCGACCCCAGGATCTCCCTAACAAGAATAGATGGGATTCTTTAGGGTGATGGAATCAGACAGCCGCAAAAAATACGAAAGTGTAAGCCAAGTAATAAAAAATGTGGGGTACTTCAGTAGATGATCCGGGTTTCGGGGTACAAAGTGCGGAATTTAGGTGGGATCTACAATTTCGACTACTAGTGCTCGTGTTCAGGCTGATGTTCCTACATTTTCTTTGCTTACATGTCACAGGAAACTTACATCATATTCTTTTGTATACAAGCGTCAGCCGGCTATGAAGTGAGATTGATCAAGTCACTTTTTGAAATGATTTGACATGACTAGCCGTCGCGATTTGGGGTTAACCGAAGCCCCCCCTTCTACAACGAGAATATCATCCTGAAATAACGCAGGTTTAAAACGATTCAGCTCCTTCCACCTCATGAATATGTTTTTTTTCCAAACCACCATATTCATTTGACCCTATATAGATGTTTCTCTTCCCAGCCGAAACGATATGTTAGACATGAGAAGTCGATATGGTATGCTTTATGCATCAACTTTTGAAGATGTCAATTCTACCTAAGCATACTCTGAATTCGCTGAATCAAAGACTTAAGCTTGGTTCATTCGGCTTAAATTATCAACTCTTTCAGTATATTTATATTTAATAACTATCACTTAGAGAAGTATCTCATATTATATATTTTTAAACAACCTAGAACTATATTTTACTTCATTGCTTATTCTAAATGATTTAAGATATTTATGTTTAATCAACATTATTCAGATCAGCATCTATAATTATACACTTCTAGATAATCTTAAAACTAACTTCACTAGATTGATTTTTCTATACTTTTAAGACAATTATGTTTGATAAGTATTATTTAGTTAAGCATTTAATTTCATATAGAACTTCATTTAACTAGATATTCCCAAGTACAATATTCCGTTGTGAGAACTAGCTGTTTATTTCTTTAAAATAGGAAACCAACTAGTTGATTCCACAATTAGTAAGTAAAACATACCTGAGAAAACAATTTTATAGAAACACTGTTATATACCCAATTTTCTATAAAAACAAAACAAATTTATACATGCAATCGCTCGTTATCAAATCTCTCTACTCTTTCATTCTCGCGCGACAAAGCTAGCTTTCCAGCTTCATGCATATGTTAAACATCTCCGAGCATCACTCTCGCTCGCTTATGACCATCAAGTGTACTTCCTGATCCCAGTGGTGCGTTTGGAATTTGGAAATAGGGTTGTCAGTTGTTGATGAAGAGACGTAACCCGACACGTCCGGAGTAGTTATATGGTACCGAAGCCATATGTTGAAACCAGAACATCCAATTGGAATTAGAGAAGTTCCAACTAGAATCGAGAAGTAAAACTAGTTGCATTTGATGACGTCGAATGGCGTAAAAAGCAAAGGCGTAGCAGTTATCGCTAGCCTAGCATACTCCGTCCAAGGTGCACCTACATTGATAGCTTGTTGTGAAGTGAACCAAAGTGTGTTGAAAGCGGTGGTTAGTCGGTTTTCGAAAGTTTTCCTGTCTAACTTGAATAGATCATAAGAACTGGATGTTTCTGGCTTTTCTTTCCAAGCCCTTTTAGTCGCTAAACACGTTTCTGTAACAGAAGGGACACTTGCAGTTGCCGGATCAAGTTTTGGCCAAGTTTGAAAGATGATTGGTGGGACCTTTTCCGAGGGTGTGGTATTTGAGATTGTGGATAAATTTGCTTTGCAGATAGTACAAATGATAGAGTGGCCATC
Source organism: Hymenoscyphus fructigenus (assembly GCA_001414455.1). Classification (NCBI taxonomy): domain Eukaryota; kingdom Fungi; phylum Ascomycota; class Leotiomycetes; order Helotiales; family Helotiaceae; genus Hymenoscyphus; species Hymenoscyphus fructigenus. Next base: position 131,268 of record LKUV01000047.1, on the reverse strand, counting down.
CCATGCTTGAGGTGAACGCTGTTCTGTAAAACCCGGTAGAAACTGAGACGAAATTAATGGGAGTTGCCAATCGTGGCATCTCATTGCGAGGAGTCTCATGCTAAGAGAAACATTGCAGTCCCATATGGTGACGTGAGATCCGTCATAAAATGAGCCGAAAATGATCTTACGGGGGGCGTCGTGCACCCCAGTATGGCGGTCTTTCATTTCCAAGAAGAAACCATTCCTCGCTAAGAATGCGAGCCCAGTTTTCACCTCGTTCGATAGATTTCCAGCAGAAAGATAGTCTATTGTCAGATGTTAGCCATCTGGATATTAAAATCTGAATAAGGATAACGGGAACTTTATGTTTGTTTCGGTTTGAAAGACGGGGAGGGTCCCAAGTCGTTTTGAAGTTTCCGGTCCATAAACAGCAAGGCCTTGGAGCGCGGAGAAATTTCTGTTAGTCTCCATGGTAGATTGACTCCATCCGTTAAAGGGCTCAGCAGTTGGCAATAAAGGGAATGAATTGCAGTCGAAAGCATTGTTGCGATCATCGGTGTTTAAAGCCCCACCATATTCCATCGTTGAAATATAGTTTGCTGATAAAATATGGCTGTACTTGGTAACGAGAGTCTCGTTTATCTAAGGTCTTAGATTGTAGTATTCATTACTTTCCATGGGACTTTTGCAGACTCTGTCGTAACATTTTGCGTGTATAGAACGCGCAGTGATGCTTGTCTAGCCAAGGCAGCCAAGGGCGATGTTGCCCATAGGCTTGCAAGTCCAAAATTTAAAATAATGGAGGCACGTAAAGTAAAAAGCATCCAAATCGTGCTTGAAAGTGACCGACTTCCGAAAAGGACTTCCGCCGTCTTGTTTTGTTGTTAGGCGAATCCATGTTTGATCGAGCGTTAGCGAATTACGATGAGTTTGCAACCCTTTCTATCATTCGTCACGCATATTTTTCCAGTCTGAGAAAGGAATACTGGACCATCATGCTTGTACTTTTCGAGCCAACCGGGATATGAATTATGCGTAAATGCAGCAAATGATGCAAACCTTCCCAAATATTAGCTTCACGGTCACCAAACATTGCCGAGTTATGAATGTACCAAGTGGGACAGTAGCCAATAGGGTCAGAATGACGTGAACGGCGAGCTCGATGTCTTTGCTCCAGTCAACTATTGGTACTTACCAAAGAGAAGTTGGACATCTGTCCAATACTTGCGTTGAACTTCTCATTTTAAACACTTCGTTATTTTGATTTTTGAATCTTTGGACCGCAATTGAGAGCAAGTGAAACTTAAAGAAATTGAGTTTAAAGCTGAGGATATGATAGAAAACGGAACCAGAATTCAACTACAGAGAAATCTCGAAAACCATTTTTTCTGCGGCTGTAATGTTGCATAGATAAGGTATTTTGGGGGAGGATTCTCGGTTGTAACAAAAGCAGCCCCCAAATCCACGAGTGATCATCTCGCCGGTTACGTTAAGGAAAAGCTAGAACATAAGCTTGGGCACAAAAGCTATTTTAAAATCGAGATTACTTTGCTTGAATCAAATATAGTGTTTCTTAGATAAGCATCAAATTCCTCAGCTCCAAGTCAACTCATTCATCCCAAACACCTATGCGCAACTTCATACGTAGCCTCGTGGAATATATGAAGATGTAGAACGGATGTATAGTTGTAACTGGAATAGTTACGCAAAGTCTTTTGGACAATTGAACCATCTTAATGCCCATGTTATCATGCAAGCGCATGGTGAGAAACATATAGCCGAAGGTATATTGAACTTTTCCTTGGTCTTTCCGCCAAGTTGGTGTAGAAAGTCAAACAGTTCATAACTGCAGTAATTGTTTTTCTATAAAAAAAGAAAGACAGTGCTAACCAGAAAAATTGATTACGGAGTTTTATGATATAGCCAGAGAGTGGAAGCATCGCAAGACGAGGGAGGAAAACCAAGATGGAGCCAATAACGATTAAATGCGTGGTTAGAAGGCTTCTTGACCTCGTACGGAATCTTGATACCAATTTACCTCGAGCCTACCCTCTCTTCTTGTGAACGGCTGATGGAATCCTTTTAGTGGCATGATTTCATACAGAGCGTAGCATTTCAACGCCTCACACCCCACAACCTCGCTGCATGATGATGCGCACTTTTTTTTAAATCATACCACCTCAACAGCCACTACATTAATGAGTACGAAGTGCGCGTTCATATGCGAGGGACGAACCGTAACCCGAACCTTGAATCATATGCAAAACCATTACAAAACAAAAATAGTATTTTTGTTCCAAATATGCAAGCCAGAATAACATAGAGTATTGATAGTCTAGCTACTAAAACTCTATGCAAAATACCTTAGTAACCGAATTCTGAACTGCTCGCATGAACTGCCTGGACGATACTACGGACTCAACTTGAACTTCGGGAAACTACTTAATTAACAAAAGCGCCACACCCCCTTTCACAACCGAAGAACAATGCTAACCGAAATCTACCGGAGGTAGTTGCCGCAATCGTTCTCTTGTTCTTCTTCTTGAAAGCAAACTGGATCTTCCTCGTGCCAACAGATCTATCCCACGAATCATGAGAAAACCTTTTGATGTCATGACGTCGAGATAATTACGTTCGGAGATCTTTTAGTAACGCCGTCGGCTTTAATAGACCCGCTCGTTTGACTTTTTTCCCAAGAGACTGAAGATAATGTATGACAGTTGAATGATGGTAGAACACCTATGATATTTGTTGGTTTAGGGCAAAAGAAACAGGTTTCTAAGGGTAGGGCTGAATGTGGAGGCATCATAGGCTACAGAAATTTGGAATGCCTGGATCCAACCTTTTTTTCTAAGTGGGAACCTGAAACAATACTTATGGAACGGCCATGGCAATTACACCCTGCAATCCCATTGTTCTTCCCATGGAAATTTTGCTTCCTCCTCTGGATCCATATCGGCCCTAGTCCCTTGTGGAACTAGGAACATTGGACTGGGCGCTGTTTTCACCTCGGGTATAAAACTGGTATAACGATTCGAAAACAAACGAGGAATTTATATGCAGTTTTTCAGCCTCGTCAACAGGGGCTCTGGAGGTGTCTCAGGTTCGAACAACAAAATCAATGAGGGAATAAATTCTGTGTAGAACTCGATGAGATTGTCAACTGTAGGAGATATCTCGGGTTCGAACTGCTCTACGAGCCCCGTAAATATAATACATGTTTTCCCAACTGATATGAGGGAATAATCTCTTTGCAGGACTTGAAAACAGCATGAGGGGAGATATCTCGGCGTGTAAAAAAATTGGAGAGGTCCACACTGATGGAGAGAAAAAACATTGTTGTCTCTTTGACAGCACAGTTCGTAGCAAACTATAATATTACCCTTTTGATCGGTAATCGAAGTCACGAACCCGAACAATAAAGAAGACCGACGTCACTTGAACTTATTAGTCTCATATGCCAAAAATAAAAAATAAAAATAAAGATAACAAAAGTAGTGTGAAGCGGTGTCGGAACCTATTGACAGCCGGCAAAGACAATAATGCATATCCCACGGACTTTGTGCATGGGAAATCTGACAGGCTACCCGAGTACCGAACGCCTAAACTAGCCCCCCCCCCCCCGGCCGTACACAACGTCTTTTGAATGGCTGACAAACAAGGAATCCGAGCGGCTCCCTCTAATTGACGCCCCGTTTGCGTGGTCTTACGGGGAAACAACGTGGGATCGGGTTATGAGAACCCCGTCCTCCGTGGCTTCTGGAAGGAAATCTGAATGGGAAAAAGATGACATGGTCAGGATGGTCTGATGACAGTCCAAATGCAGATCAAATTGAGGGATAAAGTAAAATGGCACATCAGCGAGAGCGAGAACCCTCGACGAGAAATCCCGAGTTGCGTTCAATGGCACTTTCTCGAGGAAGGAAAAAAACGAGGATGTTGTCGAGGGCGGAATAAGGACGCTGCAGGGCCCGAACGAGCATCTTGCGTTACTAGTACGATTGTCATCGGTGGTTTCCTTTCGTACTCGTTTAGTAACCTTCGTTTGGGGTGATTGTACGATATGCGAAATGAAGAGGACACTTGAAAGCTGGAAACCTGTGGCACAAGAACACTGCTGCGGCAGGATGCCGCGTATGCTTTATAGATGAGGATGGACTTTACAAGGCAGAAGTAAGACCTCGTAGCATTCCAGCTGAATTCAAAATCAAGGGGGAATCAACCTGTATTTCGACGGATTTTGATATGGAATCAATACGTTGGCCGCTTGTTACAAAAGTGACACTCGGAGGATAGTTGGCTCCGGGACCGAGAAGAATTGACTGTTCTATTCCTTGTACCGGGATTGTTCTCTAAAAGCATTGGGCACACCTTATCGGCACCTGATGTAGGAGTGTAGAAGACGATCATCATCCTGGCATGTATGGGTAATCAGGGGTTCGAGTTCGGGTTCGGGGCCGTCCGGACTCGAATTTAGCAATGGTGAACGATCGTCTGATTTCAAGTGATGATGGTAGGTTCATATCAACAAAAAAAAAGTTCTTGCAGTTCCTCGCGTGGGATGCCATGTTTTAAACAGCTCTATCGGAATAATTAGAAGGATGCAGTTCAAACTCCGAAGAGCCTCACGAGGCAATGTCAGTGTCAAATCCACGCCAATTGCACGCCTGTCTGTGAAAAAACCAATCTGTGAAAAAACCAACCCCGCAGGTGGGGTGAGGGCCATGGTGGACATCTAGAATTTTGATATCGAGCCTGAGAACGGGTTTACATCATCGTGCCTAAAAACTAAGACAAATACCAGGAAGTTTAGCTCCAAAAGAGTGTCACGTATGATTTCTTCCATGATGGTTCATGAACTTAAAATGTAGACTCGGAATTCAACCAACTCACTGGAAACCCCAAGAAGACCGCTCGCCGAATGAGTCGAGATGACAAGCGGAATCTAATGCAAAGGAAATGAGTTCCCCATAAGTTTCCCCTGTCTTCGTCTTCACTTGAATTCTTTTCTGATGTAAATTTAGAACCCGAGTTTCGAGATCATTTTGACTAATCCTCCGTCATAACGGCGGACGAGCAATCCCGTGCGTTTCGGACGACGACCTCGATGCTCCTTGCCAGTTCAGCCTTGTGTGGCTTTCAAAAGAGGGTTGATGCCTCGGTAATTGGCAAAATGGATTGGATGATAAAATAGAAACAACAATTGACAACGCATACGAGTGAGAGTTTAACACATGGCGTTGGAAACAAAGCATGGTTTGTGTTGATCCAGAGGAGATGATCGGGGTATCCTATATAGGGTAAAGGTCTGGAATCATACAGTAAGCGCGGTACTGTGCTTATTCCACTCGTAAATTCTAGCCTACCAAACAGACGTGGGAGCTTAAAACCCCAAGCCGAGCCAACGGGATTTGATTTTTGCTTTTTTAAGCCGCCGAGCTTGGGACATGTTGAGGTCATGGTGCCATGTGCAGTCATGAATAACCCCAATCCACACTTGATTACTAGCCCATTAAGCTTCAAACAACAGCTTTGATTCTATAACTAACACTATAACTAATCCAAGAAAAATATACCTAGGAGTGACTACTAACTACCTAGGCACAAGTAAGGATTACTGATATTTACTGACAGAGCCACATGCGTTGCGAAAAGGGCTTGCTTACCGCGTGGGATATGAGTCCAACACAAGAATGTCAGAAATGTAAGATTCGCTCAGAAGAGAAAACGTCGCCTGGAAAACCACACGCAGCCTCAACTTCATTCCTTGGGTTGCTTGGCCAGGAAGGGATATGTTCTCGAAAGAGGATATCCATACGGGAATCCCTGTCCTGTGTAAACGACATATGCATATTGTTATTTACTAAGAACCGATTCGCCCTGTGGGGATAAACCCAGCATTGTACAACATGTAGAATCAGATCCAGCAGCTGGTGTCGAATAGATCCAATCGCCTGCAACTCAGCATTCTTACTCTGTAACATCAGCAATATAGTTGGTTGCATGGCCAACCCAATTGGTGACGCCCAGCTGAGCTCAACCATGCAACACCTAGCTAACAACTTCATTCTTGTCTGTTGGGATACGTGGAAACAGCTTGCATCCTCGTCGTACGTGTGTGGCTTGAGGAGAAAGGTAGTTGTAAAAGTAAGTTTGGCTTCCATTCGGCGTCTAGATGGCATTCGTCGCGCCGACTCTCTAGAAAACCATGGAGGGGTTAGGAAAGACAAATAATTTGTGGCATTATGCTTTTGCTGGGCGGGCTTAAATGAGGGGCGAACAGCGAGCTGCATGGGGCCAAGGGGAAAGAAGCGAGTTTCGACCGCCGTAGTGATTTTCTCTCGGCCGGCCTCAGCCAAACTGCGGAACCGAAGCTAAACATCACAACAGCTTCGAGCCCCTAGAGGAATAGCCTACCAAAATTCGAGGGCCAGTCAACTGGAGCTCAATCAGACAGGCTTTCAGGTGTGACTCCTCACGATGCAGCCAAATACACAGTCAGCTACCGGTCGAGTTCCTCCGGTTCAACGGTTGAACGGCACACATCACGAGTCTGCTGCTGAACTCGCCAATCTTCTCGATTACTGCATAACTCACTATACCATACACAAACCTGCATATTTCATATATACATGCCGATGCCGGACTAGGATGTGTTTGCAAAATAACCTTCCATCATCATTTTGTCTGCAGGGTCTTGAAAAGCTCAGCATACGGGGGGTACTAAGGCACGGTGGCCGACTCGACCCATCATAGTTCATGACAAGGCTACCAACTCTCGGACATAACTAATATCCCGCACACCCTGGACGGCCACATCATATAATCAACACACAGCCTGCCTCTCAAGCTCTTTTATATATGTCTACCTCGGTCCCGCCACACACTTTCGTACTACACTCAGTCTTTTTTCAAAATTTAATACATCACAATGTCTGACTTACCTACCCCTCCAATGGAGGATACCAAACCTCAACACTCCTCAAGAAGACCTAAGCCAACTAAGCAATCAAGTCGATCTTCAAAAAGAACAGCAACTTCCTCACATGATCATGGTCCTGTTTCTATAGATGGTCGGCATAAAAGAGTGTGGAAAGCTTGTGAACGATGTCGGATGAAGAAAACCAAGGTATGTTAACTTCGTCATATCTTTCAATTCAAATGCAAAGTATTAAATTGGATTTAGTGTGACGGAGAGTCTCCATGTAAAAGATGCAAAGATGATGGATTAGTATGCACAGCTGGGAGCAGAAAAAAGACCGAATTCAAACAATTACCGAGAGGGTATGTTGATACAAGAACTTCGAACTTCTAAATTAAGCAATCTTTAACGGATTTTATAGTTACGCAGAAGTGTTAGAAAATACACAGTACGCTCTCATTGCCACTGTTCAGAAGTTATATACCATGGTACGGAACAACGAGTCTTGGGAATTGGGCGAGCCGGAAATGAATGAGAGGGGTCAGCCAGTAATTCACGACATAGCTTCTAAGCTTGGATGCATAAGACCTTCACCCGATTTACCATATGCGTTTCCAGAAGGTGCAGAAGATTTTGCGGAGTTACAAGCACAGCTGCAGGCTGCCAGATCGGAATTTAATTCAGAAGATACTGGAAGTAGAAAGCAGTCGCACGATTCGACATACTCACCGAACCTCGACAGAACGGAACGAGCTAGCAGTAGCGAGAGTGATCACTCGACGATGTCAAAGGAATACAATCAGATGATGTGGGCTCAAAGAATAGCAGCTGGGAAAGCTTCAGCGACGAAAGCGACCCAAGGTCTCCCTCCATCGAATCCGACCCCCTTATCCGTTACGCAACGACCCACCTTCGACGACAAACTTTCCTACCAAGGCCGAAATTCAATCGACGCATCGCCTTCGATGCCTTCGCCAATCTACACGGATTTCCAAATGGATTCGCCAATGCTTAGAACTGCATCTCCTTTCTCGCCATGGTCCGCAGCAGATGAATTTCTTGGCCCAAATCATGCTGTTGAGCTATCTCAACAATATATGCGACATCAACCACGAATGCCTCGTTCATCCCCTCTTAACTCAGGGGGGTTTGGATTACAGCCGGACCTCCTCAAGATGGAATTTAATGATGAGTTAAATTTTGCGGACGGAACTATCAGACCTAATATGCTCGACAGTCATACAGGGTTGGAGATGTTCGATCAGATGGATGTAATGTATACACCAGAATACCAAGCACAGCTGGGAATGGCTTAGAAATGCCGAGACAATAATTTCCTGCACGATTTTTTACGTTGGACGAAACTTTTCCCGTGATTGCTTGGTTAAAATAAGGGGGTTGGTTGGAGTTGGGAGGCGCATTTGAATGTTCACGGCACATATCTTGTACGAATTTCTTTGCTCTACAAGAATCCCTCCCTTTTTTGAAAGAGGCAGGACTTGTGGTGTACTATAGACGGGACTGGGACAATCTGGACAATGGTTCATGAACGGCGTTTTTGGGGGATATCTTTTAGCCAAGGTCATGGCCAACGGCTTGGGTTCTTGGAAATTTAAACAAACACTTCACCACACCTCACTTAAGCCGAGCCTACTATATTACTATATTTTATCCTTCTAGAGTGAAACTCTCCAACATTCGCATACTAAACGACGCGATTTATGTCAAGAATAAACAACACCGTGAAAAATGTTGGAATTTGTTGTAAATCGGGGACTTAATCGGCTCCCTCCCTCCGCGCCCGCCCCACCACTTTTCCGCACCCCTGACCAATTGATTCGCTTACCAATTTTCCAACGGACTTTATGCTCAAAGCACATAGCTATCACAATCATTAATCAGGCTTCCTAATCACAGCGCAGAAACCCCGATTTTACTTCTGATAACAAACTCTTCTTTTTCCAACCTTCTTTCTCAACCGCGATTACAAACTAGCGGTGTCGAGACTTTGTCAAGCTTCACACCCATCGAAAAGGCTGGATCACATACTTCCCACACGGGTGTAACACACCAACTGATGATGTGTTGCCAGGCTTCAAGTGCCTTGAGGATTCGACATGAACGATTAGGATACGCGTATCGCGCACAATTGGCCAATAACTTTTTAAACCCGGTTACTTAATTACTTAGGGGTCCAATAACCGAACACGCTCCCCCCTATCAGTGGCCTAGACATACGGAGCGAACGCCAATCGCACCTGAACCCAACGATCGTCCTAAAATTCAGCCACTACTCCACTTCGGTTCCCAAGCTGACAGGCTTGCTGATCCCAAACGCTGGACAACCCCAACTTCTTACACGCCGCATTTGGTTAAGGTGGCTGAGTAGATTCGTGGTTTTGGTGCTCAATTAGGATATTGGTATCGTCATCTAATTTCCAAAAACCGTTTCCATTTGGAATTTTGGGGCACATTAGAACATTCTAGCCAGGCTTCAGTGAGGGGTTTTCAGGTGTGGATGGGTGCTTGTTGGGGTTACACTTCCCTTTTTATTTTTGAACATGCCATGGCCTCGATCATATCGTCACATCTGATAATGCGCCGAAATATCTTCTTTCTTCAGCGTGTAGAAGACTGAAACATTTTTCAATTTTCCAGGCCAAGACAAGCCAAGCCAACGTGCTTTCGCACTCGTACTCGCTCACTATAAGCAGACAACCCCGCCCTTTTCCCCTCACTAATATGGAGTACTCGCATTTTTCCAAGAAGTCTTCATCTGTTTGCATCCTTCGCGCAAATGCCACAAAAGAATTTCTCAAAAACAAGGAGATTGTCCTCAAGAATAATCGCATATTCAATACGCGCAAACGGAGATAAATCCCAGCTACATCCGTTCAGCGGAGCTGGCATTTCAAATCCCCCGCCTCCGAGGAAAATAGATGGGGCAAGGGGATTCGAGATTCGACTAGGGTCGGAATTCCGAAAAGGGTTGGCTCTTTATATTTGCTCACCCTTCAATTTTTTCCGTGTTACATTTGCTTGTCACTTTCCGTTTCTTGTTCAATTTTCGGACGTGTACTACCTCCGTATTAACCTTCGCAGGTTTCACCACATTCAGGACGTGGCTTTGACAATATTTTCTTCCTTTGGATTTAGGGCATCGTGAACCTTGATGGAGATCAGTTACAGCGTTCTTATGTCCGTTTCTCTTTGGCCGACCCGGCTTTTTGATGCGTGTGCTGTACTGTTGGTGCGGTACAGTCAGACCGTCTTTCTCCTGATGCAATGCAAGCTTGTGGCATGAAAAGAAACGACAGTGTTTCCTCGATCGATTTCGTTTTGATTTTAACGTCAAGAGGATACCGTACACGATGGGCAATTTTGGTTGGGAGAATTTGTTGGGTTGCGACACCACGGCTTTTTGGATTTAAGCGATACTTGAAATGGGAAGAAAAACCAGCGGGGAATTAGTTCGAATCTTTATTCTTAGCACCGCTTCTAGTTAATTCAACCGTTTTCCGTACGTCATTCGTTCTGCAGTGCAAATCCACGATGGTGCGGAAAAATAAGCTTCTTAAACTTTAGTTTAGCGGTGACTAATGGTTCAGCTTTTCGATCCTACTTATTTAGTTTACGATCTATCTCATACAAACACTTTTTCGTCTCGCACTAGTAGTAGCACGGAAGTTCCCAACGTCAATTTAGCTTTATATCAAGCCCAAACCTTCAGTTATCACTTGAAACATATTGGTCCACATGTTTACGGCCGTATGGATGCATCAATAGTTCTAAAATATACGGAGAATCCCTCAGGATAGCACTTTTGAGGTAGCTGCATCATTTGGCGTGTCATTACGCAATGGTGGTGAGAATGGGAACTTCCTTGGGAATCCTGAGTGGCATTGTAGATGAGGTTCTAGGCTTTTCGACTATGTAAGTGTGTAGAATAATTAGGCAACAGTGTTATTCTTGTACCAAAATTCAAGTATACATAGAAAACAAATGCTACCTACATTTTATGTCTTTGTCTTTTACAAAGTCACTAAGGTACAACGTAATTTAATGAATTATTATAAGCCCTAGTAGAGTACGAGAGGTTTTCAAACAAAGTAAGCTTTTATTCTACTTTTATTTTTCTATATAGACAATGAGATTACTTTTATATAACCCCGTTTTACTCTCTGTAGATAGATTCAAGTAAAGTTAGTAAACTACCATTTGTATATCCAATCCCTAATTAGCCTTCTCTTTATATAATACAGGTATTACAATATTATTTCAAATTACAACAAATCCTCTGAGGGATCGCTGCTGTGCCGATTAGATTCCATACCATCCTAATCGTAGCCTCCTACCTACATATATATTACTGCGTTGACTCGCTAGACAGCTTTATCTTCCACCCTATCTACAACTTGATCCGTCTCATCCTCCGCTTTATCTACCACTTTCTCTTTACTGTTATCTACCTTCTCTTTAGAGCTTTGGGGTTCCAAGCTGAATTAGTACTTTTATTTAATCATATCCGATTTGCTAGTGCTAGAGAAGATCTCCACCCTGACGACCGATTTCTTCTGGCTAATAAAAGAGTGAAGGGTAGTCAGGTACCTCTAGAGGATCCGAGGAAGGTTAGTTGTAGCTTTAGTACAAGTCTACACCTTAGTATAAATCTAGCTATATCTTACTTAGTCTAGAATCTATCAAAAAAGAGGTTTATTCCTTCCAATGCTGAGATGCCCAGAAAAAAACGTGGACTGAAAAACGGGTATAAATGGAGACTTTTGGAGGGCACTAACCTCATTGTAGTATGTACTTGAGAAAATTGCCTAAAGTGCTGTTTCTGGCCCAAAAACATCCACTTTTGGTGCACGTTTTTTCTTGATGATCTCAGCCTTGGAAGGGATATATAGATAGCTTACGTTCTACTCTTTACTTTTCATCTAGAAGATAAGAATGTCTCAAGCGAACTTGCTTTTACAAATCCGTGAAACCTGTCTTGTCAACGCGTTAAATCAAAATTCTTCACCTCTTTGTTTGATTAATGTAATTACATAAATAGGTTTGGGGTAATTATATTCAACATGAGAAGCTTGGAGAAGCTCTGAGTTCAATATTGTTTGTTGTTCCTGTCGATTTCGAGTTACTCCATTCAACTTGTTTAGTTCTTCAAGAACACGTAAGATAATAAACTTGAGTAAAGATGCATCAGCTTTGCTTTGAAAGATGACGCGACCACTTGCTTGCCACTTTTTAATTTTCAATACACTGGATAGCTTGGTCACAAACTGTCATGCTCCGCTCAACTTTTCGCCAAGGTATCGCCTATGTTCATCGCTTTTATTGATTATTTTCTCTGAAACTGTAGTCCAGCGACCTAGTTACTGAAGTGTTATCTTGTCCAGTTTTGGCCCCTTGAAAGCTTATTCCATACTAGCTAAACTGTGTTCCATGATTCTCCACCGACCAATCACCGAAGTTACCCCTTATCCGGTTTTGGCCCCTTCAAGGTTGACTTCGTACTTGCTGCATTTTGGACCATGATTTTCGCCTAAACTGCGTATGGAGACACAGCATCAACCTAAGTCATATCCCCACCTTGAATCTTCTCGGCCTTCATTTTCTCAAAGAAGTCCTCGAAATTCGCTCTCCGCACAAATTTTGTGGGCCATGCTGCCCGTGCAAGAATTTTCTTTCCCTCAGGATCGGCAACCTCCACCTTATCCTCGTCATATTCCCCAATATGGTCCGCCCAGTATTCGCGGCAGAATAAACAAAAAGCTTCAACCTGTTGTAGTGTGATGGGCTTTTTATCCTGATGAACAATCAGTACAGTACTGATGATTGTGTTCCACTCAACGGGATTCGCCAAGCCGAAGTCCTCATCCAAGCAATCAGCAGCTCTGTGCAGAAATTGCGCGTTGTGGTTAGAATGGGGATTTACGTCGCTTAGCCAACCTTGGTTGAAGAATCCATGCTTTCTAATGAAAAGAGGGAAGCCCAGTTGTCTTGATATCTCAGAGGGTTTTGTTTCACGAAAAATAGGATGCAATGAGGCGGAAACGCGGTGTTTGGTAAAGGGTGCCTTGTGGAGATACTTCTGATCACCAACACTAGCCACGTTGATCCCCTCGACTGCATCTGTATTTCCTTTGTATTCCTGAAATGCATCGTTGCCCGTTCCTACTTATCGTGTCTCGGGACTAAGGCCAAATATTGGGATCAACGAGAAGACTGTAGCTGTGATATCGTCCGACGCACTGATCTTCCCATACAACTGGAAACAGTCTGCAAGAACTCTCAAGTCGGCGGCACGAAAGTCTTGAAGAGCGTTTGCGCCGTTGCCCTTCTTCATGCGAGCATATCTAGCAACGTAGATGTCACCACGCCAATCATGACGCAGATCAGGTCCAAAGTATGCTTTCATTGCTTGATTCTTGGCAGAGCCATCGAATAAAAATTTGGGCCGAAAGTAAAGGTGAAGTTCGTGATCCAACACATATTTCTTCTCCCGCGGAAACTGCACACGGAGCCACTTGACCACTGACACCGAGCTGTATAAACTGGGAATACCTGGGAAACTATCGCCATTATCGTGCTTGTGTGAAGTGCTCCACCACATGAGCTCCGGAGTTGATAATTGCTCAGGGAACTTGAGAATAACGCAGTGGCTGTCGATCTTTCGAGGATACCCTTCTATATACTCGCCAATATTCTTGCACAGGTGCTTGTGGTACTTGTAATCTTTCTTCTGACATGATTTCTCGCAGTAATAGGTTGACTTGCAACCCCCGCATCTGAGTAGAGAAGCGCTGTTGGGGGCCGTTGCCTTGTTGCAAGAAGCGCAATATTGTTTATCCTATCGTGGCATTGTCAGTTTACACAAGAATAGAGACTTATTGACACAGAAAATTTACTGGGTCGTACTTGGGAAGTTCTCCGAGAACTTGGGAAGACATCGTGTTAGCAAAGAACTAGGTAGAGTTTGGTTCAATTGAGGAGGAAGCCTCAGATCGAGTCTAGCAGAGCAAAATCCAAGGTCAGTAAAATAAAATTAATTGCGTCCTGGCTCAAGTAACTTGGTTGCAAAGGTGAACAGTTGTAGAGCGAAGTGTTGTACTCACCGGAGTGGTCAATTGTGTGTGAAAGGGCGATCTGCAAGATCAGAAAACAGTTTGAGCTCAACTTAATCGCATTGAGCATGTCCCAAATATTTTGTTGCAGGGTTGGGGTGTAGAGAAGGATGAGGTGGAGGAAGAGGCGGAGGTTCGAAAGTGGAGACAGACTTGAGGCTTTATGTTTGTTAAGCGATTTCGCCTGTCATGCTTCCACCTTTCTACACCTCTACACTTTCACAACTCTACACTTCGATTTTTCTATTATTTGCCCCCACCCCAATTCCAGATTCATCTTTCGTACTACTCGATATTAAGACGTATATAGAAAATAAAGAAGTGATTACGTAGAGCGTTTACTCCTCGTTTATATCGGGCACCTTTCCAAAAGAGGCAAGAATGAAACGTTACACGAAATGCCTAAAGAGGTATGGTATACATAACCAACCTAGAGTACTCGTTGCTAGAAAGAGAGAAAGTATAAATATCTAAGAAACTGCTCTTTATAGTATTTAGTAATTTATAATTATAATTAAAAAATTATAATCAATCCGTTCTATAGACAGAGCTTTGCTAAGTAAGACTCGGCTTTCCGTATCCTAAACTTTTATATAGCAACTTGAAAACGGATAGAGTAATAAAATCAACTGAAAGTAGCTAGAAAAACCGAGTTAATTCTATAAAGCTTAGAATAAATAAGATTCGAAATATTCTCTTCTCTAAACTCTTTCTCTTATATTACAATTCGATTTTTTTAATCAATTATAATAACGTGCTTTACCACCGAGTGGATCATATCACTGAGTGGATCACTTTTCTCTACCCCACCACCTCAAAATTTCAACACACGTTTTCTCAACCATTTATTATAGAAATTCAAACCCAAGAAGCGTGAATCATTCTAGCTATCAAGGCTATTCGAACATCCAAAAAACTAAGCAAACACTCTACAGCAAAGATCTACAAAGTACTATATACAAGCCTCTCTAATAGAATAGCTGGCCGAACCTACTGCCCTGATTCTAAAGCCAATTGTTATAAGTTGACAGACTTAGAGGAGGAGTTGATTCTTCAATATATACTCGATCTAGATTCAAGAGGATTTGCGCCCTGTCTAGCTAGTGTTGAAGATATAGTGAATCTCCTGCTCGAATCTCGAGGGGCACTACGCGTCGGGAAGAACTAGGCATATTAATTCATTCAATGACGACTAGAGTTAAAGACATGTTTTAATCGTGTCTATGACTTTCAAAGAGCCTTGTGCGAAGATCTAGAGCTAATTAGCGCGTGGTTTCGACTGGTTGAGAATATACAGGCAAAATATAGTATCGTCGACTCTGATTTCTATAACTTCGACGAGACTAGCTTTATAATGAGGGTAATCTCCTTATCAATAGTCGTAACATACGTAGATCAACGTGGCAGAGGCAAGGCAGTCTAGCTAGACAATCGAGAATAGGCGACAGCAATTTTTTGTATCAATAGTAAAGGTTAGAGTGTCCCTCTGTTTCTGGTAGTTCAAGGAAAGAATCACCTCTCAAATTAATACACTGAGGGCAGCCTCCTATATGACTAGGTTATTAAACCTACAAGTAACAGATAGACAAACAATGAGACAGGTCTAGAATAGCTAAAGCACTTTAATAAACATACTTCTGCCCACGCAAAGGGGCTATATTAGATGCTTGTCCTTGATGGGCATGAGTGTTATAAGTCCACTGAATTTCAGGAGTATTGTACAGCACATAGCATTATTACTCTTTGTCTACCTCTTCACTCTTCTCATTTAACCCAGCTACTCAATGTTAGGTGTTTTAGTGTACTAAAACGAGGACATAGTTTCTAGATTGAGACATTTATCAAAGCTTATATCAACTATATCACGAAGGTCGAGTTCTTACTTGCCTTTAAAGCTGTATATCAAGCCTCTATTACACCCTAGAATGGTCAAGCTGGATTCCGCGGAGCTGGCTTAGTGCCTTTTAATCCAGATGCTGTTCTTTCAAAGCTTGATATAAGGTTACAAACTCTAAACCCCCTTGTTAACCCCTCTACGGATACTAACCTCTGGGTCTCGCAGACCCCCCGAAACCCAACTGATGCCCTTTCGCAGACAACTTTAGTTAAGAATAGTATTGCACGTTATCAAGGAAGCTCGCCAACACCTATTTTCTAGATAGTCGCTGTACTAGCTAAGGGTACAGAGCTATTAGCTCATGAGATGACTTTATTGTCTGCCAAAGTCTGTACCCTCCGCAAGGCAAATGAAGCACTTAGCAAACACTGGAGGGCTAAAAAGACTCGGGTCTGTCAAGGGGGTGCACTTACTGTAGAGGATGCGCAGGACGTATTAGCTCAGAAGGACACAGAAGAGCAGGCTTGACGCGACAAGCGCTCTAAGGGGGTTTTCAAAAGGAGGGGCAGCCGTCTGGGAGACAATGTGGCACTTGCGGGAAGTCTAGTCATAATGCACGCACTTGTCAAGTAGCTATAGATGCTTCTAGTTCATCAGATTCCGATTCAGATTAATTAATAGTATATGTTGTGGTTGTTAATTCTGTCTTGAAGGTGGTGGGGTAGGGAAAAGTAATCCACTCAGTGATATGATCCACTCGGTGGTAAAGCACGTTAATATTATTATTAAATAGATAATATAGAAACTATAGTATTGTTCTGTATATCTATCTGGAATACTAAACATTGTGAGATATTATCGAATTAATAGCAGGATTTAAAAGTTGCTAATTCACTTTCGTTCTTCTAATACAATGTAAGAAGAGGATTATAACCTGATAACAAAAGAAATTCCACATTTTAGGAAAAGTGGCCACGCTGGTCGCATTAGAAGAAAAAGGTAACTAGTGAGATTTTAGACTGGAAAACAGAGAGCACGATGAGAAATGACCAAAACTTACTGTAATAAGCTATACCTAAAAGTCGTCATGTGAGTTAGTACCCTTGTGTTTTGTCTTGCCACCCAAGAGGTTGCATTTACACTTTGGATTACGCTCGCAATGAACGTGTTTCCCCCTAACCTTTCAGCTCGTAAAGCCCACCTATTCTGAGGCATCATGTTTCGCGAATGGTCGCATGACTAGAACGAACTAAGGTTATTGTAGATTTGAAAGTGACATGCCCGGAGTAGGCTTCTCAAAATGCAAGAACAGATACTGATTGAGAAAATTCTTCATTATACTTCTACTACTTCATCATCGTCGTCATCTTCATCCTCAGCAGCATCCTGACTTGTCCAGCTTCCCGCTGAACTCGAGCCAAATGGCTTGGGCGACGATCCAAACGGCTTCGAAGAACCAAAAGGCTTTGGAACACCACTCGTCGTTTTCCGCGTCAGAGCCTTCATACCTTCATCAACCACTTCCCCCTCCTCATCTCTCATCAAGACTTGAACAAGTCTCTCACACGCCTCCCTCATCCCATCATGGTCAACCCTCAGATGCGTTTCCCGGAGAATTGGGTACACCTTTATACTTCGCATTGTATCTCGACCTTCTCTTGTCGTTGTTAACAGCATCAAAGTCTCGATATGTGTTTGTATAATCGTAGGATCCGAGTCCCGCACCTTATCTGGGGGAAGAAGTTGCAAATCGGGAAGCATAGACATTGTATCTTCCTCGTCATATTCCTCATTTCCGGTGATTGGTAAAAGCAGATATGGCAAGATATTAATTTCGTCCTCTGAAAGAAACGACGGATGTGAATCGATTTCAAATGCGACGTTTTTGATCGTACTGGCCACCCCTTTCCTCCTTATATCCGATTTGTGTTCGGTAAAAACGGTGATTTTCGTCAGAGGTACGACTTTATCGTAATCCTGTGGTGTAAGAAAGTATTTTCGGCCTTCCTTATGCTTTGCTAAATCTGCGAAGAAATATGCGAGGTAATCGTAATCGGCATCCTTATTATATGTTCCATCTGCACCCTTGACGAATAAATCCAACAGCTGGTCTATCACTTTATTACTCGATTTTAATTCTTCGGGAGATGGCTGTTCGTGTGTGAGGATAGATTTAAGTTCGTCCCATTTTGCTAGATTGGCAAGCAGCATCGCAATGAGATTCGCATTTGGTTCCGCTGGGTTCTGGCAGAGTCAAAAAGTCAGTAAAGGACCTCGAAATGGAAAACTGGGGGACTGACATACTGTCACGCGGGATAGTAAAGTTGACATAAACTCTTTATCTGCTGCGAGGAACTCCAACACCTCCCGGTCCGTTGAGAGGTTTATAAGCATTGTGATCGCATCTTTGGCGATTTGCTAGAGCCAGCATCAGTCATTGTCTCCAAAAGCTTTCCAGGCTGTCGCACTTTATAATCTCGCACTAATAATTTGAGATCCTTGACGGGAAGAAGTTGATTCGACTTGAAGATGGCGGGCTGAGAAAGGGAGTAAGGGACGAGGTTTTCCACAGCTGAGGCACAAATCAGTATATTTTCTTGGAGGGGTAATTGGGGACTCACCAAGCTGGCGAACTTGGGTGTTGCCGTGGGATATGAAATCCACCAGCTGTTTATTTCGTAAGTTTTTATGGCACAATCAGTCGGGAAGTGGCAGTTACCTGTTCTAAATCGGTCGGCATCATGAAATATTTGTTGTGTGGCAGATGGGAAGCAAGAGATTATTTTGGCCTTCATCTCCCAGCTTGTAAGAATTTTGGCGGGGTTTATAAATGGGGCTTAGTGGGGTGGCAGAATAAAGTCTCACCGCCTTTCGTCATTATCTTCCTTCCCAAAAGAAGGTTCTCGTCAAATTCTCAAATATGATATTTTCTTGCTTGTATCTTGATTTCAGTCCTTGAAAACTGTAACAGTATTGACTAGAAAGTTGCGAGTATCATTTTTAACTATCGGACGAAAATCAAGTAAATCTAATACTTACTTTTTCAAAGCGAGTAAATCTAATATTCACGTTTTAAAAACAACTAAATCTAATACTTGTTGAATAAAACTTATATTTAGCTTTTTAACTATGAAATTAAAAACTTTCTACGATCAATTCAATTATTCTAGACCACCTTGCATGTTTTTTTTTCAAGTGCACAAGAAAAGGACTACCAACCTCTTACTCCATTTTCTGGCGCTGGATTACATCAGGTTTGTATCTGCCATATTTCCCATTGTTCCAACTTCCTCGAGCAAATTGAAAACATTATTTTAAAGCTTTGGAACGATCCACAATATTAACCTAGGTGGTTTAGAACAATAAACTGCAATGTCCAAAAGTATTTGCGAAATCATACAGAATATTTCACTGTCGCTTTTGTTGTCCACAGCGCGATTCCCCTGAATCCAGAGAAACAAACCATCAACCAACCCATTACTCACTAACCCACTGCGTAGTAACATCAACCTCCTCTCTCCTCGGCCTCAATACATTCCCCTTAAACTCCTTATCCTCCCACCCAACCGCAACCCCACAAAGAACTTCCATGTGCTCGTCAATCCCCAACTCCCTCCTCACAATCTCCGGATACCCAGCAATACTAACCGCCACACAACTCTGCAGTCCCCTCTCCGCAAGCCCCAACACAAAAGTCTGCAAAAACATCCCAACGCTCAAACTATCCGCCGCGCCCAGACTTTTATCCATACAAACCACAATTCCCACGGGGGCATCAAAGAACTCATAATTCTTAAGCACAGCTTTCTTCCGTCCCTCCAAATCGTCTCTCGCCAATCCCCATCCTGGGGGTCCGTAGACTTGTCTTCCTAGGTCGCTGCGGTAGTGTTTAAACTCCGCAGGAAGCTCAGGGATTTTAGGATCTTCCTTTGAAGCGACGGAGACGAGGGCCTTTGTTAGACGAGTGAGGCCGGCGCCTGTGACGACGGTTAGACGCCAGGGTTGTATGTTGGAGTTGGAGGGACTGTGTTGGGCTAGGGCGAGGGCTAAACGGATGAGGTCCAAAGATGGAACTGGAGTTTTGAGGAATTTCCTGGTGGAGTGACGGGTGAGGATCCAGTGCTCGAGTGATTGTGCTTCCTCTTTGGCTGGTGAAGTGCTCGGGTAGAAAGAGAGGGAGGCAGTGATGGGGGGTAGGGTTGTGTCTGAGGCGGGCTTTTGTTGTGTTGAAATGGTGGTGTTTTCCATTGTTCTAAAAATGAACTGGTTTTTTTGTTGACTTTTGACTTCAGGTCTCGTTATTTTGATTCAGATGAGAGTGGATTTGTTTGCTCAATGCTTGAACTTGATGAAGACAATGAGCCAACTCCCCTCCATCTCATCGATCCTTTATATACAAATCCCCCCATATTGTGTCTCACGACATCAATCAGTACGGGTATGAAAAGTATATTGAATCTTGGTGCACACCATCAAACATCGGCGCCTCTTTGAAGAATTCCGAAGGCGTATTGTTTGGTTGCACAACATCTCGCGTCGTCCAAAACGACCGATGTCCGATTCGAGCTTTTCCGCCCTACTTCCAGGACGGAGTACATTTGTACACGGAATTCAGGTCTCTGAGAGCGCCGTTTTCTGGAAGTTGAAGAGATCAAACGTTGTATCGTAGATAGGTTTTACCGTCATCATGTTGCTGTAGCTTCCAAGCCCGCGAGCCAGAAAGTCTTCCGCGTGGATGTAGACCCCGAGGCCAAGGAAACATGACGAGACTGGGTCTACCCTAGGAGCAACTCCAAATCAGCACCCATATGAGATTCAAGATGGAGAAATTAAAAACGCCCTCCACATCAGAAGCCTCGCCCTCATCGTCATTTTGAAAGGAAATAATATAACGAGAAGGTAATTCAATAGAGAACCAATAATTTGAAATGAGTGTAGTACCAACCCCTACAACATGCCACCTTCTTAGGATGCATGTTGATTACAAACATGAATTGAGGGGGTTGGGAATACTTCACGCTGTGTAACGAGAGTATGCGGGGGATCCGAAGACGGATGATAAAAGCGGCAGTAAACGGCTCCGATTTATTTACTGCCGCTTTTGTTACTGGATATGCATCGGAATGGTATAGGCTATTACCTATGTATGGTGAGGGATAAAGAAGTAGCCATGTAATGTATGATGTAACTCCCCTCCTTGAGAGCTATCGTGAATTGAAAATTTAGAACGATCTGGAGATAGGTCTGGGCAACGTTTGATGATTCGGGAAAGTCGTCAGACTGCGGCCTCTCAGATGGTTCGAAATTTTTGTATTTTGTCTTGTACTGCAAAGTACATTGGTGCTTGCGTATTAGATGATAGGTATCAGGTCTCTACCAAATTGCCCATTTTTGCGATCAGGCCCATCCCCTGATTGCCGAGTTAGAGATTAGAAAAGATCAGAATGATACTGTCATTCATCATTCATCATCCTGAACCAATTCTTTAATCTCAGATCCCGAAAAGCCCCCACGAGCATCAGGTACCGAAATGCCAGCCGAAGCTCTCAAAACGCCCGTGGTAGCTCCCTTTCCACTAACACCACCGTCTTGTACCCAAAAATCGACCTCGTCTACAATATCATACACAATATCTTCCGCGATTTGCTCATCATATCGCTCTGCAACCGCTCTCAGCTCGTTCAACTTTGGGATGGCAGTTTGACCAGTACCGGTCATGTCGACATCTTCTTTATAATCTGGTGGTGGATACCAGAAGTTTGGTCCAAAATTAACCTCTGCAGCTCCGCCTCGGAAGACTGATACCGCTGGGTAATATCCAAGCATGCCATCATCAAGTCCTTCTCTCGCTCCAAGTTGTGTAGGTGGTGGTTTTGATGCTGGTGGAAGGAAAGCCAACAAGTCGGTAAATGGCGTACCCATTAACTCTCCATTTTTGTAAATTTTAATGTTGGAATGTGGAAGTGTCCGTAACGAGGGCGAGGGATGTGTTGGTCCTGGTTTTTGTCCCGAGCCCCCAAGTCCACCTTGTGATGATATGACGGGAGATGGGTTCATCAACTCCTCTAGTTCCTTGACCGCGTGATACTCAATGTACTCGAAATACAAATGTGTTTTGAATCGTATAGGTACCCGGTCACGGATGATATCTGCAGTCTCAATCCCTGACGGTTCATCATCGGCCAAATCGACAGCTGGATTATAATGCCCCTCCACAACCTTGCGATGTAATGATTCTGAAGGCAGATTGATCTCCAACCCAATAACATCTCCTTCCTGGATTTCTTCCCCTGGAGGAAAGAAGTCTTTCGGTCTCGACATGAAGACCTTCTGACCCTTGGCATCTCGTATACCATAACTGTATGCATCGAATCCAACAGGAGCATCCAGTGTAGCCTCTCGTCGTGCCCAGCCCATTCGCACATGTCCATTCGCGCTTTCTTGACCAGCTTCGCTCTTTTTTCGTTTCGGTATGCCACTTGTAATTTTACATTCCCAATACCATCGACCCTGACGAATACCAACGTTCGTCTTCGCCATTCTAAATCCTTTGTCCGTAGTAACATGCTTCGCAGATTCATCTAAAAACATATGTGTTGACGTATCTTCGAAAACGAATCTTGGTCCAAAAGGTTCGGCTTCTGAATGTCTGTAGTAAAGGGAGGAGGGGAAGGCGGGGTCTGCGATGCCATGGATATAATGGAATCCTCTTTTATTGTGTAATCTAAAAGTAGTTAGCACGATGAATTGGCAGATATCCTATACTCAACGCACTGCTCAGCGGTCTCATTGAACTGGATTACCGTTCCATCTGGAGCTGTCTTTTTATGCGCCTGCACAAATATTGGACCTTTCGGTGGTTCGAAATCTTCAGCTTTGGGAGGGGCAAGCTTATATCGAATTGGCGCCAAAGCACTCTCCTTCCTCTTATGTTTCGTCGAAGGCGCCTTTGGATCTGGTGTTGATCTTGCGCTGCTCTCCGCCGCAAACGCCCCTCCCTTCGATTCCCGCTTTTTTAGAGATTCTTTCTTGGCTCTTGATGCGCGTTCGCGTGCCAGGGGCGCATCATCTTGCGGCTTTGAGGGCCTGAAATCTGGATTGAGTGGGGAGGAGACGGCGGGTTGGTGATCGTCTTCGAGAGCGCGTTTGGGGGGAATGGAGGATGCTGACACAGCGCCAGGAAGAATAGCAGTAGCTGTGCCTGGTGGGAGGATTGGAGTTTGGTTGGGAGTAAATTCCCGCTGGGGAGAAGGTGCTCCAGTTGACATGGTGTGTTATGTGCGTATCGAAACTGAAGGTCCAGTTCACAATTGAAGCTGCTCTCAGAAGTTCCCAGCCTCGCCAGCCCAGCCTCAGTTAACGCGAAATCTGGGGTTGGCACGGACCATCTCTAGGTACTTTTGAGCTGTACTTTTATATTCTTGCCATTTCTAGGTACCTATCGATAGTTATGTTATTTATAATTCTCAATTTTCTGGACTAGCCTTCAAAGTTTGTTTCTAAAGACCGTCGATGTTTAATTTTCCTTCTGGACCATACCTAGTTTAGGAGATAATTTGCATCCAAATGCTCAGCAACAATATCTATCGAATGATATTACTTAAGATAGTTTAGGTAAATGAAAATACCAAATAAAATTCCGTGTGTGTTCGGACGAAATGAACTAAAGCCCTCACAAGCTTGAATTAATAACACTCCGCGAAACTGTGTGCCTGGGGAGGAAACCCAAAATCCCCTCTCTATCCCAACAACACACACCTACATATCACGAGAACAACATACGATCTGAGGCATGAAAGACACTGAGACTCTATTGCGCAGATTTATAACAAACCACAAATCGCCGTGCGGGGCAAGTGCCCTTCCACCGTTGAGCCGCTATCGCTATCGTCCGCATTTCTTCCCCTTTTTAATCCTTTTCGCGTCAACTTTCTCAGGCCCAAATGTCAACCTGGTTTGATCTTTCAATCACACGTTCTTATATCCCCTCGTCTCCACTCAAATGCTTCTTCTGCCATGTACCCTCGAGGCACAATTACCCAAGAAGCCCTCCGCCTCCACGTTTCTTCGTTTAACCCCGTTCCTGGCCCCCAACTTCCCGCATTTCACCAGCAAATATTCTGTCATTGCACCATTTATGCGGCTCTTTGGACTTGTGATGGCCTTGCGCCTCGGAAAACTTCTTAAATGAGTCTTCATCTCCTTTGTACGGTTTTAGGTTGTTCTCTGGATGGTTACAACGGAATGGGTGATCCTCCCAGATGTTTCCAGCCCTGTGGGCCAACGAGATGTCTCCATCTCTGTTCCCTTGCAAATATTAAAGGAGGAATCGGTGAGAGTCCGAGCTGCCCGAAAATAGGAAGAGGAGAGGCTCTGCTCTGAATGGGTCTTTAATAGACTCTAGGCTCCACAAATACGTGTGTAGTTTTAAGGCTCTATCACCCACAGTCGTTAACGAATTTTTGCTTGCTCGTCTCTTTGGATTGCTTCAATTTGCTTGTTAAACATTCGTTACTGTTATCATTTTTTCCTACTTCCCAAGATGAAGTTCTTTTTACAGTCGTTTGTCCTTTTAGGGGCTCTGGCTACCAGCATTACCGCGGGTCCAGTAGTTGAGGTTGGACCTAGACCTGCTGCTATCGTGGCAACGCGTGTTACCGACTTGAAAATCCGGGAAGGGGTTGACGAGAGAGCACTTTTGTCGACTATGACCATTGGGAAATATAGTTTAGCAACTAGTGTGGCCAACAAGCAACTCTTTACTTAGTGTGTAATATTCCTACGTTTGCTATACAATGCTGATTATTTGCAAAAGTACTCCTCCTGGCGTAAGTGGCAGCGGTGTTTCTGTCAAAGCCAGCCTCGAGGTCACTTGCAAAACCTGTTGGACAAGAGGAACCGCACTTGTCACCACTTCTGGAGCAACTAAAAAAGACGACCTTCTTGATATCCTGCATCCCATCGACTCTATCGTTGCTGCCATCGGCTTGTTGATCAAGGTCGACTTCCAGGACGTCTCGGGACACTTCGACCTTAGCATCACAGCAAAAGAAAAGATTACCTATGCATATCCACTCTTTACGTCTCAAACAAGTGTCGGTTATGCAGTCAGTGAAGATATTAGTGTTGGGCTGGTTGTCATCGTTGACTTGGTGTTTACCGTTGGCGCCGAGGTGGAACTTGGAGCGGGTTTTACCATCGCGTTTTCTAAAGGCGCGTACATTATTGTTGACCCCCTTGGTGGTGATATTGTCGAATCAAGCTTGTGAGTATCTTCTGTGCACCTTATCACTCGTGAACTCTTTGCTGACAGTCCCTCTCCAGTCCCAATGCGCAGATGGGTCACATCCCAATTACTGTGACATCCGGTTCTGCATCATTCCACGCGGCCCTTCGAGTACGAGTTCAAGCAGGCACAACAGTTGAGGTGTTTGGGTTTGGTGTCGACTTCGAGCTTGGCGTATTTGCCACAGTCATCGAATATAAAGCATCGCTCGCCAGCACAGAACAATGTGCACTTCAATTTACACAGTTGCTTGACACCAATATCGGAGCCTTTGCTGAGGCAGTTGCTGTTATCGACTACAAGTCTTTCGGTGCGAGTCCTACAATGGCCATCACTCTTGTGACGCAAACATTACCGGGGACTTGTATCACGAAGGGTAGTTCCAAGACCACAAGCAAAGCGACAACAACCGCAAGGATCAAGACCTCCGTTCTGCCAAACAGTCCGATTTCCGCTACTTCTACAAAGGCTTCAACCAATGCCAGTACAACCTCGACTGCTTCCTACTCTGGAGAAAACCATTCGCGTGCGGGAGCTCCAACCGCGAGTGCCAAAGCCACGAGTACGGCGACGGCTACCACATCCTCTTCTCACGCGAATTCATCCTCAGTTGCGGTGCCAATCTCGTCCTCTTCTTCGTCCTCACCCGACGATGAAAATGATGATACTCCAGTCGCAACAGAAATCCAAATTCTCACACCAGACACCCTAGCGACTCCAATTGTATCGACAGTCTTCACAGCAACCTATGCTAAACCAACCTACAATGTCACCACGACGGCCGCGTATACACCTGCTTTCCCACAATGGAATGCAACAGGTGTTTATACTACCTTGTACATTGGACCAAACAGTATTCCTGTTGTTGTGGGTCAAGCGAGTGATGCTCCTGGTGTCACAGCCACAGCAAATGTGTCTCCTACAGAGAGCAGTACTTCAGTTGGCCCGGTAGTAGCAGCTGCTACTACGACGAAAGCGAGTAGTGGTACGTTGGCAATGGGACGCGGTTCCCTTGTGGCAGCTGTAGTGGGTTTTTTGGGTGTGGTTGTTGCTTTGTGATCGTTTCAAGATACGTTCAATGTCAAATTTTGGGTTGTAGGCTTTAATAAAATGGAAAACGACTGGAATGGCGTGAAAGTATATCAAGTCAAGGAAAGGGTGTTTTTGTAATGTTTTATTTTAGTTACTTCATCGTGATTTGATAAAAAAAGAATATATAAAGTGATGTGTGCGATTAAGGTTGCAAAAACTAAAAAAGGTTGTAAAAACTAAAAAGGGTCATAAAAACATGATAAGCGTCGCCAAAAATAAGAGTCGCAAATGGCCGGCATTTTCGCATGACACCGCCATTCGCACCGCCATTCGCATCGGCGAGAAAGTCGCACTGCGATTTTGTTGATGGTGTATTTAATAACCAATTTTTGTCCCAACTTTGCGAACAAAATACCCATTTTTCAACATATGAACCATGAGTACTTACATTACAACTAATTTTTTTCCTAACGCCGCCACTCAACCTAGCAGTGATCTTCCCAGACCTTCGCAACAACCTCCAGGATATACTTCCCTGCCTCAGGTTAGAAAGCAGGGATCCGCAAACCAACAATCCGAAGAACTCCGACAGTCCGAAGAACTCGAGGAGGACTGTTCTTTTGCACACAACAAGAAACGCTTCCCTAAGCCGCCAAAGAAAAAGTCCACAGTAGATGATGAGATTATTCATCTGGCATGCCCGTATAGGAAGCATGACCCAGTGAGATATAATATCTACAAGTCTCGGGCTTGCGCTTTATCAAACTGGGGCTCTGTGTCTCGGGTTAAGTTAGTATTCTATGGATACCTGTCGTCCGGATTAAATGAGCTAATATACCTAATTCAGAGAACATTTATACCGAGCTCACAGGGCCCCCATTCAATGCGAAAGATGCGGCACCACTTTCAAGACCGAAAATCAGCTTACATCGCATATTACTGCTCGTAACCCTTGCAATCGAATCGACTTTGAGACCTCGGATGGTATTACACGTGACGTAGAAAAGCTATTGAGGAGTCGGAAAAAGTCTGGCCGTTTTCAAAACACTGCCGAACGATGGAAGGAAATATATAACATACTTTTCCCGAACGAAGATATCCCAGATCCATGCAAGTACTCATAACTTTTCTTTATTAACCACGTCTTGTTAATAATGAATCCAGACTTCGAACCGGTCCAAGAGGAGGCTTTAAGAGAACCGAATTTGATAAATTTTAGCGACTACGAGTCCTATTCTCGCGGTGTATATGGGAATATGGTACGCTCTGCCTTGGAGAGCAATCTACATGATTATTCATTGGTTAATGATCTGGTGGATAACCTCGAACGCGGCCACCAGGCCCTTCTATCAGACTTCAGAAGCCAACATACTTCCAAGCCCTCAAGCTCAGTCTCAAAAAGCAACACACTCCTGGAATCACAATCAACAACGGAGCCTTCGATGAAGAGCATATTTGTGCCCCCAATGACGAATCATAACACTTACCCAAAAGGTTTCGACACCCCAGGGTTTGATATGGATTGCGATTTCACTTATGATGCAAATAATCAAGGGCAAGCTTCAAGAGAGGATTTTCCGGCACAGGCAGAAAGTATGGTGTGGCAATCTTGATTTTTCATTCGCATTCGATATCTTTCAGAAAAGTCTTCGTTGGGCGAATTTCAGCTATACCCTTAGATAATAGCAATCAGTCAGAATATTACGTTATTTCGATGATATCATAAATTCAAATCAGTGACAAGACCGCATGAAAACACTAACAATCCAAAATTTGTTTACTTATAGATTGGAAGGAAAAGTCGTCATCTGATCCACAAAAAAAGGCGAAACTGGAAGAGTCCCGGTGAATTCATGCTCTTCCATGAATATTTCCCTAGAAGGTAACGAGCACAGCACAATAGCTATATGACTGATTAGCGTCTAAAAAACTGCCTGCTATTTGATGATGGTCCATATGTTGAAGTTCCAATGAACACCGTATCTACCTTCCCCCGAGTAAGCATCGACATCATTGTGGCAAATGCCAATGCAAACAGAAGTATCATTACCGCTGCTGATGTACTACTCATTTCCAACAGGTAGAGGAGAAAAATTGGAATGAGTAGAATCGTCACAGCGACACAAACAATTATGATACTTCCCCACAGTGCGATCTTCGGGGCGGAGAATGCATGCGCATCGTGGAATTCTTCTTTCTTTTCAACTTCTCTGTTACAAGTTTTCTCTTCGAGTAGAAACCACCTTAAGGAGACAGGATCAGCCAGCTAATCAAACACCCTTTCTTTCAACACTCAACACTACGGTCAGGGAATCTGTCTTGCCTGAAAGGGTGACCACTGAGGCCATCGACTCAAACACGTTTCAATGAGTCGGTCAAACCCTCTTCGATAGTTAATCACAGCAGAAACCATGTCATATTTATGAAAAACAAAGTTATATTGACCATGGTCAAGTGGCTTCTTGTTCCAGATCCAGTTGAAGAATCTTAGATAGTTTCGAGATTGGGGGGCGGGCAAAGCTCGTAATTTGGTACCATTGAGCAAGAGTTCGTCTACAAAAAATAGTAAGCAAATTATCTTGGGCGATTTTGAAACGTTTTTGTACCGTATTGCAAAATTGTAACCCTCAATTTGTCGAGAAGATCTTTTTGAGAATGATCCCAACCCTCTTCCCACTCATTTCGTTTCAATCGATAATGCATTTTCTTTTTCTTAGAGTCAGCCAAATCGAGTGTAGCGAGCTTTTCTTCCATGCAGGTTATATCAGCTTCTAGATGTACTAAGAGTCGAGCATGAGTGTTGCCGAACCGACGATAGATCGCTACACTATCACCGCTATTATGGACGGCAGCGAGCATTGGCCAACCAAATGGAAGACCCTCAACTATTTTGGATTCATCGGATTTTCTCCAATGCAAATCACAAGGTTGATAATTCCTCTCAATTATTTTGTCAGTCCCGAATTGCTCCTTTGTTCTTCCTCTACATTTGTTGTCTTTATTAACTGGTCCATCCCACACCTCGTTGTCTGATTTCATGTTGTTTTCTGAAGATGCATACGAGCCAGTCGACGAGGATTGGAGCACGGATAAGGCTGCCCGGTAATTTGATCAACATCGTAAATCTCAGAGACACAAACAGATTTTATAGATACCTTTTTTTCAGGGTTTAACAGCACACCTAACTGTTCCATGTACCCCATCGCGTAGAGTTCCCCTATTTGAAGCTACCGTACTCGAACCGGCCTTGCCTGCTTCATGCTGTATTTCTTCTTGGGGTGCGGCTAGAACTTTGAGGTCTCCTTTCTCTGCAACATCCACGTTCACGGAGAAAGTGGGAATATTATCCATAACTGAGGTTTGGTTTACTCTGAAGGCCTAATCACCAGGCTGGGAACGATGGTTCAAGATTAAACCTTCGATCATCATATTCTTATAAAGCCTCTACAGCCTCAACAACCCAATAACAGCTTCTTGCGATGTAATGTATGTGGGGCGGGACGATTCAAATGCAATGCAGCCTCAAACCGGGCCTGGAAGTGCATGAGGTGTGTTGAGTTGGAAATGACACCAAAGTGATTGATTGATTCTGGAACTGGGAGTGGCTACATGAGCTATATATACAGGGGAAAAGGGGGCTGCCAAGTCCTGTTACAACCCGAAACAGTGAGGTGTAACACATGTAGATCCAGCACAACAAGGTGTTATAAAGAAACAAAAGCCAAGACCCTCACCAACAAAATCAGATAGAAAATAGTGCTTTCCCAGGCAAGTTAGTTTGGTTTGTACAATTATAGCCCGATCCCTTCGGATGAATTTGACTTCGTTCACAGTTCTATATATAACCTCTCCAAGACCAGCACTCATGCGTAGAAGCTGGTCACTGAACAGACATGATATTATTCAAATTCAACAGTAGGGTTTATAGAGAAGCAGTTACGTTATGTTTGGTTGGTAGTCCATTTTTAAATTTCCAACAGTTTGACTTTTGCGAAGCGCTGCTTCAAAGACACGAATTATCAATACCCAATTCTCGGTCCCACCAGGTTTTAGCCTCAGGACCTAGACTTGAACTCCCTTCAGTATAAAAGCAATCGCCGCATACTCTCCTCCCATGTCACCCGCCAACGAGCTGCAACTTCGTACCTCGCCCTCAAATTCGTATTATCCAACCAACGCTACGTCCTCGAGGCCTCGTAAGGAATTTGGGCAGTAAGTCTTAGTTATAGCGAACGATCGAGTCACAGACTTGAATTTTATCAACGGGTTGATGGCGTTGGGGTCGTGGTATCCTCGCAAACATCAGCGTTTTGATGAGGAGAATTTGGTGAAATATACTGACAGGAGCTGGGTTCTCGCTAGGCTTGACGACGATGTGTGCTTTGCCAGCTTCCGAAAGGGAACTCATTTCGCCATGCCCGCCCGGTCTCCCCTCGCAAAGTTGTGTTCCCCCTTCCCAAGACATCGCAACAATCTCTCGCTTATGATATGGCGGCTTTTCAAAAACAAAGATGATAGACCTCTTCAGGGTGGAGGCCAAACTTTCTGTCGTGGGGGAAAAGCTGAAAATATTCAAGAGCGAGCGGCAAGATTGCTTACTTATAAGTGGAGGAAACTTTTCGCATTTGCGAAGCAATTAGATGTAACCAGAATTTCTCGCATTTGCGAATAACTCACTCCGTTGTGCAAATATAGCAACGCTCCACATAATGGAGCTCGTGCCTCATACAAACAAAACTTCTTTAAGAGCTCATGCCGTATTTTCAAATATCTCGCTTTTGCGAATAGCTTCAGACTTGAAGCGAGCCGGCAAAGTGTCGACTCCGCTGCTTACTGGGCTAGGACAATTTACTCAACTACTCCAAGTAGCTTTGAGTAACTCGGAGTACAGGAAAGTAGTGTAGTGTAGTGTAGTGTAACGTAATGACTTCTATGGGTTCGAGTAGAGTAGAACAGAGCAGTAACGAAGAACGTGAAAATGAAGATTTCGAGCTGGAAATTTATTTAAAACATTGGGAGTACTCTTCTTAGCTATGAATATTTATCGCCGGACCTCTTACCAAAAACAATCGCTTGCTGAGCCCCTGTACTGGGTCGGTATCCTTCAAAACTGCCCTAATTCATAGAAGATAGCTCAGTGTAAAATAGAGGTATAAAGCCTTCCCCTAATACCTCTATTCTACAGGCTGCCGTTCAGAAGACAGAAGGCATTCACATTCAAACAACGGGCCGGGTCTTTTCTTGAAATGAAAGGAATTGCCTCGCAAATATCGAGGTGAATAGCAAAACAAACCATTGCATGTAGTCAAGAATGCATTGAAGCAAAAGATTATACACCAAGCACGTTCCTCGGAAAATCATCTCAAAGCAGCAAGAGTAGGGAGAAAAAGTAACTTTCAGTGTGGCTCACTGATTTCCCTCCGGGCTACATTCGTTGGGACGTATGAATACAGTACATGAAATCAAACAACATCGGAAATGTACATAAAACAAGGCAAGCGAGTTAGAGTAAATGCTAATTACAAGAAGGCATTTGAGCGTGATTATCTCCTATCACCGTTTTAATTCCTTCTTCGAGGTGCTGCAGAGCCGGGTGAAAATGATTGTCGGCAGTGCGCTGGTCGTTCATGGAGGATTCAGGTCCCCACAAAAGCTAGCACAACCACACCAAAGGATACAGGAACTCCAAAGCTTCCTTCTTAGTGTCCCTCCACGCCGCAGCGCTATTGAAGACAGAAGTGCTCTCTTGCTGGGTGTCAACCAATAGCAGCAGGTAGAAGAGTCCGGAGCTTCAGGGTGTGTTGTGATGTGTTGGTTGTCATGTGTTGTAACATAGTTGGCTGGAACTTGGAAGGAGAGCGAGGGATGGGCTGAGGATTTCAGGGGTTGGTTGGGCTTCAACGCCACAATGGGGACAGAAACACAGTAACTCCCCCACATATTATACTGCTGTACTCATTGATTTCTGCCTATTTGAAATAAACTCAGAAGAGACTACTACGCCAGTGTGTGGAGTATAGTGTATTGAAGTATTTGTAACATGTACAGACTTACGCGGCGATACGATATATATCGTCGTATTAAAAATATTTATTATTCTTGTAGATTAATTAGTAAAGGGGTGTCTTCCTCTTAAACAAAGAGTATACTATACTATACTACCTAATTCTAAACATCACTTATTTAGCTGTATAGGATCATAATAAAGCTATGTAACTTGATCTGAAAATAGAGGAAACTAGGCTATCAACCGGTTAAACTTTTTTCCCCGTCAGATGACTAGCCTTGGCGATGTATAGATTATTTATCCTTAACTTCCGATATACTATTAGATTAATATCATCTGACATAATAACTATCGTCGAAGACTACGCTATCTATTAATAATATCGCCGCTCAAATCTAGACACATATAATTTAAACAGGAAGAGGAAAGTTTTTTTTCTGTTAGAAGCCCTACACTCTTACAAGCTCGTTTCTCAACTTTCATAAATTTTAGTTTTTTATTTGATTATATTATAAAACGGGGAATTAAATAAAAAAAAATTAGAGGTAAGGTAGAGAGTTAATAAGGTAATAGGCAGGGTTAACAAGGATGGTTTTAGGAGGTCCAATTGTGAGTAAAAGCGATTTTTAATTCGAGAGGAGGCGGTAAGCTATGCGTAACTTAAAGGCTTTTTTGGTCAGTACAGGCCCGCCACTTTTTCTGTCCACCGGGAGGCCATGATCATTGAAATAAAAAGCCGACTCAAAATTGAAATCTGGACTTGCTGGAGGAAAGAAGCTACTTCGGGAAGTGTTTCGGGGGCAGCTTCTGATGTGGTAAATTGAAGATCCGTACTTGGTTCTGAGGCAATATGACAGGAGCTCTTTGAAGAGTTTCAGCCAAATCGTCTAGGTAAGTAAAGTCTTATTTAAACTTTAGCAAGAGAAACCCACAGGAAAATACTTATATAGCTCAGGATTATTTTCAGCGGGAAATCGTATCTGATGAATTTGCTTTCTTATTTTGAAGTAGAGTAGACTTTTTACGGCTTCTTAATCTTTTCTTAACATCGTGTGTAATTCGTGGATAAGGAAATGCATTGTATGCTATGACAGATTCACTATGATCTGTGAGTTTATCTTCTGTTCTAAAAGTTGGACCGGTGCGCAGTGTACTCGATATATCCAAGCGAACACAAACTAGAACTATGTATGTTGTGTTTGACTGGGCTGTACGGGCATGAATTGGACAGGCTTGTCCTTTAATTTTGGTAGCTTTAGAAATCCGCTTTCCCCCCTCGAAAAAATGTTCGTTATCGTCGCGTCCGGGTTGCTTTCTATCAATTCTCGAAGATTGGGTGACTCGTAAGTTATAATTGTTTGCAACCTGAAAGCCGACCATACATACGCCATTTTTCAACACCACCCAAAATGTCAATCCTAATCACGAACCTATAAGAGACGAACGATGAAACAGGTAAATTTGTTATTCGGGACGAGCCACGACTCTGAGACTCGCCTAGGAAATGTATTCGAGTCGCCCCTTCCCCTGGAGTCCCCCGAATAATTTGAAGCTATTAAATAATGTTAATATTGTTTCCAGAAAGTTTAGTAAATGAAATTATTCATTCAAAGATACGGAATATTATTTCGAGTGACCAATCGAGCAAAAGCACCCGAAACCCTACTTGACAAGTCATAAGACTCTCCAAAGATAGCTGAATGATGCAAGCATGCTTCAGGTGCCCCCATTCAAGGTCCGAAATCCCTTTGTTGTAAACTGTCGCCAGCCCCACTTAACTTCCATACCGAACCCTCAGCCTCGACCTCTGGTCAACCTAAAAAACACAGCCTTACAATCTCAATACCACGACGACCATACCACCTGACACTGCAATCAATATGTCTCTCTCCTCCTACCTAGCTTCCAAATACCTCAACGCTGAACCCAGCAGCGGCAAAAAGCGCAAGCGCAAGACCCCCAAGTCAACAGAAACAGGCCTGATAATAGCAGACGACGACGCCTTAGGTTGGAACCCCTCCGCTCCCTCAGAGGACCCCTCCGACCGCTTCAACGTCCCTACAACCCTCAACACAAAATCCGCCGAGTTTCGAAAAGCAAAGACGAATGCCTGGAAAACGGTCGGCGTCCCAGCTTTGCAACCAAACGACGGAGAAGGCGACGCAGCAGACAAGATCCTCCTCGAAGCAGCACAAGAAAATGCCGCTGCAGAACGGGAGGATGAACCTACAATTCTAGAGGACGAGGGCGTGGTCAAGATGGGAGATGGCACACATGCCGGATTACAAAGTGCAGCAGCAGTTGCTCAACAATTCGAGAAGAGGAAACGAGAGGAGAAGGAGGCATGGGAACGGGAACAAGCTTCCTCCTCCACCAAGAAGAAGGGTACAAAAGGAGAGGAAACCGTATACCGAGACGCCACAGGTCGCCGAATAGACATCTCCATGCGCAGACAAGAAGCCCGTCGCGAACTCGACGAAGCTGCAAAAAAGGAGCGCGAAGAAAAAGAAGCACAGAAAGGCGACGTCCAGCGCGCCATGAAGGAGAAGAGGAAGGAGGAATTAGATGATGCGCGCTTCATGCCATTAGCTCGAGGAATAGACGATGTAGAGATGAATTCCGAATTAAAAGAGGTGGAACGGTGGAACGATCCCGCGGCTCAATTCATGGTCAAGAAGAAAGAGGGCAAGAGTGTGACGGGGAAACCGATGTATAAGGGTGCTGCGCAGCCGAATAGATATGGCATACGGCCTGGACATAAATGGGATGGGGTTGATAGGGGGAATGGATGGGAGGGGGAGAGGTTCAAGGCTATGAATCGGAGGACGAGGAATAAGGAATTGGACTTTGCGTGGCAGATGGATGAATGAAGAATATCACATAGGGATTTTCATAGGGAGGTTAATTTGTTTAATTGTGTATTATTTATTGATGATGGCTTTGGTTTCGGCCAGGTACATAAAGCAGCGCTCAGCTGCCGCCCAAACTTTGGAATATTACTTCAGAAATTTTGTGTCCCCCAAGGACAATCCCCCATACTATATGTACAGTGCCATCAAGTGCCATCAGCCCAAGTGTTCATCAACCAGGCCGGAAAGTGTCATGGAGATTTGGTAAAACCCCAAGGACCTGGCACAAGACGAACCACTCAGAACGCCGGGTATTCTCGTTTCAATAACCTCCACCTGATCAGCGTATTTACTGTGGCTTTGGCCGAAGAAGCTTATTGTCTCCATAAGCAGAGTTCTCCTTGACAAAGCGAATAAAATCCTTTTTGCTCGTCTTGCCTTCGCCGTCGCCGACACGTGCCTTGAAAATCTTCATCAAATCACCAATGGAGATACCTTCTGCAGGAAGAGCAGCAATAATCTCATAAGGTTGAATGGGACCGGCGCCTGGAGATTGCGAGCCTGCTGGAGCTGTGAGTGTAACATGCATTAGCAAGCAAAACTGACGAAAATAATAGAAGTAAAAGTTGATCGAGGAACAAAATATGAAATGGGATTGCTTACGTGACAAAGGACTTCCAGCACGGCTGCTTGTACCCTTTGGTGCCTCTGGACTACCTGCTCGAGAACCGGAGGGACTACCCTTGAGGCGAAGCTTGATCTTCTGCTTCTTGCCCTCTTCTCCGCCGGTAGCTTCTCCGTCACTCATTGAACCACCAAGGGTTGAACTTGGTTTTGGTGTGAAAGATTGAATTTCGGAGACCTTGGATGGGTTAACACTGAGTTTGATTACAGAAGACTTTCGACCGGGGAGGGGTTGAGATGCGGGTGCGGGGGATCCAGAAATGGGTGTACTTGCGCCAGATGGTTGAGAAGAGGTGTGCTTCTTCTTGTGCTTCTTTCGAGTAGATTCATTGCCTGATGACTCCGAGAGGTTTGGTGATCCTGATCTCTTGAGGCTATTCTTGGGTCTTCCCTTGGTAGCATCGGTGTGCTTTGGACGACCAGAGGGCGTATTTGTACCCTTGGATGAGGCACCAGAAGGAAGCTTGGAAGCGGTAGCGGTAGCTTTATCCTTTTGTTTGTTCTTCGCCTCCTCATCCTTTCGCTTATCAATTTCCTTTTGCTTCTCTTCATCAGAGGTATCGTCTTCGCTCTGCTTTTTGTTAGCTGTCAATAAATCTACATTTAGGTCAAATTACTCACAGATTCAGAATAAGGATGATCAGAGTCACTCTCGTAAATCCAATTCTTCTCCCGTCGAGTCAATGCCTTTCTAGTCTTCTTGCCAAGCTTCTTCTCAGCCTCCATTTCTTCCAGTTCCTTCTCGAGTTCCTTCTCAACGAGAGCTTCATTTGCCTGATCAAAGATATTGGCATTAAGTTGCTCACGCTTGATCTTGGACTGAGTTTCTTTGGTTTCCTCATCATCATTAGGTTCGACAGTGACTTGTTCATCATCGTCTTGGAACAAGTCATCCTCTGCAAAATCGAGTTCATCCATATCTGCCATCTCACTCTTATTTGCACTCTTTGCAGTTTGACTTTCGGATTTGACAGTGAAAATTTTATGCATGGGTTGAGCCTTTGTGGCGGCTTTCTTTTCAGTTTCTTGCATAACCCAACGCGCCTCCTTCGTCTTCTTATTCAATTGCGCCTCTGCTTCCTCGATCGTGAAGGCCCTAAATTTGTTTTTGGCCGTAAACTTGTACCACTTCTCCATTGGGACCATCAAAAATCTGCCACCGTCGATAACAAGCATTGCATTTGTGTCCGACAAGGCAGCCTCATAATTACCTACCCAAGTATTTTTGCTTTCCGCGTCCTCGAGATGCCAAGGCAAAGCTTCCTCATATCGCAAGTCGGATGCCTTTTTTTGTTCCTCAGTTTTGTCCAAACGGAAAACCTGACTCGTCTTCTCTCCTTTGAAAGCCTGATTCTTCTTTTGTGCCGGGTGG
Organism: Hymenoscyphus fructigenus; assembly: GCA_001414455.1. Taxonomy (NCBI): domain Eukaryota; kingdom Fungi; phylum Ascomycota; class Leotiomycetes; order Helotiales; family Helotiaceae; genus Hymenoscyphus; species Hymenoscyphus fructigenus. The sequence goes on along the minus strand of LKUV01000047.1, from coordinate 94,167 downwards.
TTTCTCGATGGCGCAATCTGGGCGAGGTCGGCTGCTCTCTTCGCGTCCTTCTCTGCCTTGAGTATCTCCATCTTTTCTCTCTCCTTGGAATCCATTGGTACATCATCCATAACAACGTCTTCCTTTCCCACTTGGCCTGGAGGTGGTTGCTTGGGATCTCTCCTATGCAAGGTGACCGGCCGAATAAACTCCTCTGGATTCGCAGGATTGACTTCTGTCTTGCTGCTAAAGCGGATAATATGGTATCTCAGACCCTCGCGCAGCGCCTTTTTCGTGGTATATAGAGGGAAGTCTTGATAACGACCGGTGGGTTGGCGAGTCCAGCCATCAAACTTCTGACCTGGAACTGCGCCATTTGAAGGAGGGGCGGCACCGTTGACAGGATATAGACCTCTTGCGGGAGCGGTTGGGCGATTTGAGATAGTCGGCGGTGCAGCGCCCTTTGGGAGATTAGGTGCTCTGACTGCTTTCTTGCGAGGTTGTCTCAAAGGGTCTGCGGCTTTTGGCTTGCGGGTGAATTGGGATGGGCGAGGCGGACCACCGTTGGGGGTAGGTTGGCCATTTGATTGACCAGAAGGCGAGGCGCTCATTATTTCGGTTGTGTACTATGCGTGAGAGGAGAGTCGGTGATGTTCTGGGGATTGAAAGGAGGCGACTGAGAAATGTCAAAGTGTTGTCGTCAACTATGTCGTTGACTGCCTAGAAGGCCTTCATGAAGCTACGATGATAGCCCAACGCGCGCGAATAGGTAGAAGATGTTTCTTTGCGCTGAGTTATGGTATCGCAGCAATAGAAGCGTAATATTCGGACGGCAGGCGTTAGGTTTGAAGGTGGTCGAGGAGAGGGGTGGAGGGGTGATAGGTGGTGTTCGGAGATGTTAGTATCTTTGTCTCTTTGAGAGGAAAGTCGGAAGTCAATGCCAGTCACTGTGGAGCCTGCTTGAGGCTGGCCTGGTTGCTGTCCCAATCCGGTAAGGCGCCAGTTTAGAAGAGCCGCAGTGGCTTGACAGTCAGTGTGTGGTGTGGCTGATGAATGCCTTTGTGGAACAACCTTTCACCTTGGCAAGGCAAGAACGACTACAACTGTATTGTGAAGACCATCACCAGCTAAGGCAGCCGTCATTCTCATTACTCTGCTTGAACAACCCCCTTGTTTCTAGATCAGTTCTGCCTAGACAATGGATGCGGCTATTCGCAGGTGTACTTCCTCACAGTTCAATCCCAGCCCTGATTGGATCCGATTCCTCCCTACCCATTAGACTGGACCAGGTGAATAGCAAACGGAAAGGTTAACAGCGGCCACACATTTCAGAGTTCACCCCTAAAGAAGACAAATAAAGGGGAAATTAGTTAGTTCCCTTTGACAATTCCAAGTTCATGCTTTACTGAACCCACTCCCTCAATTACAGCTTTATGGAAGAGACCTAGTTGTCACCTGATCTGACTCTTATAGCTGATGCCTTTGCTAGTGCGTATGGGTCTACTATCTGAAGAGATCGCTTTTCACTAGCCTCGGCTTAATATCATAAAGGTTGACGCGACAAACCTTGGACTTGCAAAAGTAGCGCTCTCTTCAACACCATCTCCGCTCTACCGCTCTACCGGTACACTCGTCGGTATCACCCTGACTAGTGTAACAACTCTGGCAGGTCAAGGTATATGAGATGTTTCCCTCTTCCCAGAAAGGCACTGTTCCAGGTGGTGATCTGGAGTCGCGTCTCAGAGGACTGATTCTCAACAATGCCAATACCTCTCCCAATCTCAGTATTGGCCCTGTCACAAGTGCCTCTGTTCCAGAACCAAAAGTCCAGTTACCACCTCATATGCGGTTGGCGTCACCAGAGGAGCAGGCTTTATATCTGGAGAATGCGAAGAATCGAAAAATTCGGGAGAACCAATCCATTAGTACTCAGCAAACAAGTCCGCAATCCACAGCTTCGCATCCCGCGTCTTCGAAAGGAGCAAAGAGACCAAATCAGGCACAAAGAAGACAGATGAACTCTCAGTTATCGATTCCGATAGATAATAAAACCAACTACTCGCAAAATTCTGACTTTGGGCGCTCTCCTGGTCAAGGACCTACCCAATGGGCACACGCTCACAACAACCATCCACCTCACATGCAACACAACCAGCAGCGCTACAACCAGCACCAAGGACACTCGCCGCGCTTCCAGAATCATGGACCACCTACCCCCTACTCTCCACAAAGCTCCTTTTCGCAAGGGAGCCCGCGCTCGCCGATGCCACCATACCAACATGCGCCCAGGTCCCATGGTCCACCTCGTCAAAGTCCTCAGCAACAACAGTTCGTGGCCGGTCCTTATTCGCCCAGGAACCAGCCACCAGGAAGACAACTCTACCAGCCAGGTGTCCATCAAGGTCAACCTCGTAGCTTCAGCCAAAACCCAGAGGATATCGCGAAACAAAGTTCACATCTTGAAGGTTTAGTGCAGCTACATGTGCCGGTTGTTGGAATTGATCCGAAAGAGGAAATCGAGAAGGAGACCTTCAGGGCTATGGTGGAGCAAGCATGTCGAGAAGCAATTGTCGCTTATGAACAGCGTGAGCTTGGCCAAAAGCAGTTTGATCCTTTGTCGGTGCAATTGCAGTGCTTTGGCAGTATGATGTCTGGATTCGCAACTAAAGCATCCGATATGGATCTTGCGCTCCTCAGTCCAAAGTCAATGCAGCTTCCAGACTCCCCAGATTCCCCCATACCACGATTACTCGAGAAGACCCTCCTCGACATGGGTTTTGGGGCACGATTGTTGACCAGAACTAGAGTACCCATAATCAAGCTCTGCGAAAAGCCAACAGAAAGGTTAAGAGCAGATCTTCTTCAAGAACGTGAAAAGTGGGAGACTGGATTTGTCGAGGAAGCAGAACGTGACGAAGAAGTAGAGCAGACTTTAAGCACAAAACCCGATGTCCCAACTCCAAACGATAAATCCACGCCTGAATTATCCACTTCTTCTGGTCCCGCTGTCGAGGAGTCGAACGAAGCAAAGCTTGCCGGCTTGAAGCAAAAGAACCAGTCACACCTTGAATACCTAAACTCAGCAAAACGAGTCCTTAGGAAGCTTGGCGGTCGCGATTACTCCGCTGGATCTCCCGACTTGAACAAAACAGAGTTCAAAATCTTGCAAGACGTATGCAAAGCATATATATCCGGTCTCTCTTCGCAGCCTCTATTACAACACTTGAAAGGATACCCCTCCATTTCTCCTCTGTTTGAACCTCAAGAACAACCAATCTGTCGAACATTACAGGGGCTTTCACTCCAAACGGAAGGAGAGCGTCTTGTTATGGGTTGGGATAAACGCCCTCTTAGTGAAGACCAGGACCAGCGCGAGCATGAGTGTCTCATCGTACTTGAAAATTGGCGCACCTTGCAGAACCACCCGGCACCTGTCTCTTTCAACGAATCTCTGAAGTACAGTCGAGACCTTTACGTCTTAAACGAGAAGTTGAAGAGAATTAATTCATTGCAACTGGTATACCTCGAACAATTCCAGCATGAAGAGCCTTTTGACTATCACTCGCGTGCTGAACGCATTGCAGATCATCTCAGAGGAAGTGACCGACAAGAGAAAAACAAAGCCATTACCCCTGTGGTAGTTAGACATTACGTTCGTGGCATCAATAACCAAGAGATCCGAGAGGGTTTACAAAAGATGTCTCTAGAACGGGCATCGCTCCTGCGTGTTGCTCTTCAACACAGGGTCATGCAACTTGCAGTGGACTATAAGCACGCTTTAAAAACACACGTCTTCGAAGACCCAGATATATCGGCTGTTGAGGAATATATAAAGATTCTTGAAAGCACTGATGTGACGAAACCGGGTTCAACTCTCGCATTTACGCCAGATAGCGATACGCAGCTGATTGCACGTATCCGAACTTTGCCTGACCCTTCCACAACATCTCTGAACAAACCTCGTGATCGGTACAAGGACCATCTTGAGTTCCCGAAGTCTGATATAGGTATCCAATGCGATATCAACTTTTCAGCTCACCTCGCCATTCACAATACGTTACTTCTCCGTTGTTATTCTTATTGCGATCCGCGAGTCAGAATCATGATCTTGTTTGTCAAGCACTGGGCTAAAACTCGAGGGATCAACACTCCATACAGAGGATCACTCAGCAGTTACGGATATGTTATCATGGTTCTTCATTATCTTGTCAACGTTGCTCAGCCATTTGTGTGTCCCAATCTGCAAAACACCAATAACAAGGATCCGCCATCATATCTTCCACCCGCAGAAATTGCTGCCCGGACAACTTGCAATGGTTGTGATGTACGCTTTTGGCGCAATGAATCGGAAATTCGGAGTCTCGCAGAGCGAAAAATGCTCAACCACAATCATGATACCGTAGGATTCTTGCTGAGGGGATTCTTCGAATACTACGCTCAGAGTGGAGCAATGTCAACAATTCAGCATCGGGGCTTCGACTGGGGCAGAGAAGTGCTGAGTTTGAGAACCCAAGGTGGAATCCTCTCCAAGCAAGAGAAGGGATGGGTAAGTGCAAAGACCACGATAGAAACCAATGTAGTGGCACCGCCAACACCATCACCAAACGTAGCACCAGAGGCAAATGATGTCGCTCTAGCACCAGCGGTCGAGACAACCCCTACAGAAGACGGAACCGATGCGAAGCACCCGAAAATTCATCTCCCAAAGCAAGTCGAGGAGACCAAAGAAATCCGCCACCGCTACCTGTTTGCCATCGAAGACCCATTCGAACTTGACCACAATGTCGCGAGAACCGTAACCCACAACGGCATTGTTTCCATCCGAGATGAATTCCGACGTGCATGGCGGATCATCCGCAACATTGGAAAGCCTGAGCAACGCGATGGTGGGCTTCTCGATGCGTTGGATGTGAATGCTAATGCCAAGGGTAGTTGGCGGGAGTTGTTGGATCTCATTCATGGACCACCACCTAAGGAGGGGTTGGAGGGGATGAAGGAGTTGCATGAGAAACAATGAGAGATGACATAAAAATGGGGGTATGGACATGATATTATGATGATGCTTTGTTGCGAGAATCAATTTACATTGGTGGGGTAGATATGGGGAAAGAAGCGATTCTAGTGTGAGCCCTGAGGGATTGCTCGTTTTGCGTTGCTTTTATTTTTGACTTTACTTGCGTGGGTGTATAGAGTATGAATGGAAAAGTTTGCTATTTTAGTCCCCTCCACGGTACGATTTTGATGAAATGATTGAATGTATGTTTTTCGTTCTTTCTCTTTGCGATGCGGCTCATTTTCTTTCTGTCGAGATATTTCATCATTTTCTTTGGAGTTCTATTACTTCAAAATGTCGATGGTTATCTCATTCCTCTGAGTGCAGAGTGCAGTGTACATCCACTGGGATCTTTTGGTAATTTGGCTTCGTTATGTGGAAAAGTTTTGGAGTGACTGGGAAGTGATGTCCTGCTCCTGCTCTTTTCACTCCAATCAGTTCAATTGTGGGAGATTACCGGGGGAAGTCATTTCAGTAAATTTTGCTGTGTTACTCGTACAGCCCTCCCGATATTTTCAATTATTAAGGACAGGTAGGAGAAGTCTGTTCTGCAACTGTTGTTGAGACTTTTCTATTAGGTAATTGCTATTTCTATTCTTTGTTTGATGGTTTTACTTGTTAGAGCCCTATCGTATAAGCAGCTGTTGGTTAGATATTCGTATTTATTGAGTTCTTTTTAACTCACTTAAAACTTTTATCCGTTTTTGAACTCTCGCTGAGTTTAATTTTACAGCTGCTTTTTGACTTTGGGTAGTTCTTAACAGCTTTTTTCTTCTATCTCTTTTTCGCTTGATTGTTTTATGTTTTAATTATCTGAGATTTGTAGGATATGTTTACTTAGCAGATGCTGTCCAGATATTGACGAGGACTTAATTGCGGTTCTTTTCCTTCACTTCTTCATCAGGTCAATTCTATTATTCGGGAGCTGTAGTATAAGTCCATTAGTAGATGTTGTTGAGATGTTCGTATTTATTGATTTCTGTTCTGCTAATGCTCTCTATCTAATTGATTCTATTATCCGAGACTGGTAGTACAAGTTAGCAGATATTGCTGAGATTTTATGTTCGTATTTATTGAATTCTGTTTAGCTAATGCTCTTCTTCGTCTGATTAATCTAGTTATCTAGAAGGTGTAGTACAATTCTCTTGAGCAATTATTGTTCAGCCGTGTCTACAACAATAATTAGACCTTGTCATAGTCTATGATCGGGTAAAATCGTTTGTTTGATAGATTTCTCGAAGACATGTAGTACAAATCTAGTTAGCAGATGCTGTTAAGACATTGATATTACTTAATTGTTGTTCTTTTTCAACTCCTCTTCGTACTATTAATCTTTTTATTTAAGAGTTATAGTACAACTTTATTAAGCAACTGTCATTCGGACGGGTTTACCATAAATATCAGGCCCAGGTATTGAGTAAATGCATTTTTATAAAGATTCTCTCGGAGACTTGTGGTACATTTCTATTCCGTAGATCTCGTTTAGACGTTTACACCTAGTAAGTTCTCTTCATATCTTGCTTTCTCTTATCTAGTTATTCGAGATTTGTGGTGTAACTCTATTAATCACCTGTTATTTAAGTGAGTCTACATTAATTATTAGACTCTGTTACAATTTAAGATTGTTGGTATGACTTGGTAGTTATAAAGTGTGATGCAACAAGTGGTTGTATTCCTATATCTTATTGCATGAAGAATAAAGTAAAAGAAGAGGTAACATCCCATAGGCTCAAGTATGTGAGTAGCAAGCCACTCACATGAACCTAAGCATGTAGATCCACCATTCTATAAGCTTAGGTATTTGAGAAGCGAGCCCCTAACATGAACCGAGCACGTGGATCTCCTAGGACATAATGCAAGGCGCTATTCACCAGGAATATATAGCGACAAAGATAGAGTAAGGTTATTTGTTTAAAGAATTTTTACTATAAACTTTAGAATAACTAAGCTAGTTATACCCTAGCGTGGAGTAAGATCATTTATTTGAAGATTTTTTACTAGAAGCTTTAGGATAACCAAGTTAATTATTCAAACCTTGCAGTAATACTTAATACCGAATTTTTAATTACGTCGAGTATATTTTTATAAGGGTTTTAAGTATTTAAGAGGAGTTGAATAATTGAGTTTATTATATAGGGTTTAGATCGGTAACAAAGAATAGGGTTTTAATTGTGTTAAGTAAGATCATTTATTTAATAATCTTATACTATAAGCTTAGAATAACGAAGTTAGTTATTTAGAGCTAATAATAATACTTATTATTAGGTTTTTAATTACGTTGAGTATGTTTTTCTAAAAGATTTAAGTCTCTTAGGAGGTTCGAGTAATTGAGTTTATTATTTAGGGATGAGATAGATATTAATTCTTAAGTTTTAAGTACGTTAAGTATCTTGCTATAAATTGTCTGAGTGTTTTAAATATTTTACTGTTGGTACGACTTGGTTTGTAATAACTATCGTATATCGTACGTCTTGTAAAGAGGTTTTATTGATTCATTGTTGTTGCTAAAAGAGGGAGAATTGAAGCCCAAAAGCAAACATCCATAGACGCAGAATGGTCACGTGTACAACGCAACCGACCCAATAAGGTTGTAGCAACATTTACATAATCAAGTTTATTATTCGGGGCTCGGATAGTTACAGAGCCCTGGTGTTTGATTACGTTGAGTATGTTTTTATAACTGATTCAAGTCTCTAGGGAGATTTGGATAATAGAGTCTATCAACGGAGCTTGGATGAGTGGTGAACCCCGGGTTTTGATTATACTTAGTAAGCGTTTGCAAATAATTCAAGTCGCTTAGGTGATCTGGATAGCCGAGTTTATTACTCAGTGCTTGGATTGGTGTTGAAGTTTGGGTTTTGATTGTGTTTAGTATGTTTTAATAAATAAATTTTTTTTTTTTAAGAGATTTGAGTAATTAAGTTTATCGACGGGATCTTGGCTAGGTATTTGAACCGTAAATTTTATTTATGTTGAGTATCTTACTACAAGCTATTTAAGTCTTTTGAGTGATTTAAGTAATCTAATTTATCACTGAAGACTTAAGTAGATATAATAGAAATTGTCCTTGGGTTTTGATTGCGCCGAGTAATCTGTTACAATTTATTCTAGCCTTTTGAAGGATTTGAGCAATAAGTTCTCTCGAGTGTACTGCGCTTGAGCGTATTCTTGAAGTACCTACTATTTAGATGACTTGAAAATCCTGGTCAAGGAACGGATTGCGTGAGTGGAGATATTCTGTAGTCAAGCATGTTATAAGGGTTCGCTCAAGTTTTCAAAAAGGGAGTAAGGGCTTCTCTCGTTAAATGGCCAACAGGCTCTGTGGTCATCTATTTCAGGCTCCACAAAATAATTGGTATTGCGGAAAATATTACAAATTTTATGTGTCTACTCGTTCCGGTACCTGAGACTTGTAGTCAGCTTCATTAAGCAGATGGTTGGTCCGACTTTGCCTTCGCTAATGCTTCATCACGGCGCCGTTCGAGACGAGCAAGTGTTTCCTTCAAACCTGGATGTTCCGGGTAGTACTCCAGTACTTTTTGCAAGAAATTCTTGATCTTTTCAAATACCACCACCACACCATAAATCTCCATGGCCAAAGTCGTGTAAAGAATAACTAGAGGGATAATTTGGTTGGCTGGTGTCGCCTGCGGAATTCTCCCCAATACCTTCTCTGAGATAGCCATCATTCTAGCGATGTGTTGGTTGTACGCACCCGTTGCCCTTCCAAGATAAACATATGTTGTAAGAACAAGCAATGCAAGATTGAACATCACCACGTTGTTTCCAAATGGAGCGGGGTCATCGAAAATGTTGCGTCTTAGAACGTAACCAGCCAAAGCAAAGCAGCCCAATGATTCTGGGTACTTTTGGGCTTTAAGTAGTTCGACTCCCTTATTTTTGTGCAAAGTTGCCATTCGTATCTTATCTTGGAATGATAGAGTTGGTATATTAGAACTCAATTTTATGTCCCACTTCTTTCTGGCTGGCAAGTCGCCTGTAACAGTGATATTAGGGGTATAGTTGCCGATAATTCCCTTAACCCCATCAATGAGCAGCTCTTCAACTCTTGGACTGCCGTAATATCCTTTCTTGTACCTCAGAAAGACGTCTGCCATTTGCCGTTTGGTGGTATTCAAGAATGCGATCAGAGCGGGAATATGTTCACCCGACATTACCACAGAATGGACGGCTGAAGATGAAAGGACAGTATTCGAGACCACTTCGATTTCGAGCAATGCTGCGGGATTCATTTGACCGGGCTTTAAATATCGGAATGGGACAATGTACGAGAAGGCATCGAGGAGCGGCGAATTGGCGGTGATATTTACGGGGATGAATGCTTCGATCCAAGTATCTAGACCAAAACGTGTTTGGCAAATGATAGAAACACATGCATCAACATTCAGATGCTGCCTGCCAGTGACGGGGCTAACTTCGGGGGTTGGGAGGTACTTAAGCAGTACCATGCGATTTAGATCTTCGCTGAGCCGTGGGAATGGGAGATTTGGCGGAGTTTTCTTCGCTGTGGTCGGTGTGCTTGACATTTCTGACCATCGTTAGGGATATGAAATACCTGTAAGTTGAGGGTACTTACTGCAAATCTTCAGTGCAGCAGCTGTAGCTTGCTGGATATTGCCTTTCCAACGATTTATGGCTATTTCAGTTTGGAATCGTTCATAAATCGCGCTCCAATCTTCGCAGAAAGAGTTGACTCTAAGCAGGGTGAGGATGTTTGTTTACTGGATGGGGACGTGCGCCAATGAGGTTGCTTGAAAATTCGGTAAGCTCAGGGGTCAAAATTCTTGATGGAGCTCTTTTACACTTCAACTGTGATCAGTATCTGTCTTTTGCGCGTGCTTATTTGCTTGTTTATTTCATTGTGCATATTCACCTAGATAGGCAGCTTGCTTTTCAGGTGTGTCTTTCCTACACCGCACAATTTCCCAATTCGACTTCTGCACTCCAACCCTCTCTAAGGAATCTTCATCCAACCTTTACATCGCACATCGCACATCCATTGAGCATCTTTATTACTTGCCACAGCATGTCTGCAGAATCCCCAACATCTGCGATGACAATGGCAATGCCATCGTCGCGTTCCATACGCAGAAGTACGTGTCAATTTCTTCATTCTGCGATTGAGGGGTCTCGCGCTGCAAGTTGCTACACGTTGGCTTTCGAGCAAGGCATTCGAGACTTCGAGACTCCAATATCAGCACAATTGGTCTAGCCGCGGTTGTTTCTATTCCCTATCAACCTTCTGCAGGATCATCGGCGTGGTTCTGCGAGAGTGTCAATCCCTCGAACTTCCCTAAATCCAGAGCAATTCATCTAACCACTCGAAATAGTATTGAGAAAACGAATCAAGTCGACTTTTAGCGACTTCCCCCCCGAAATCAGTGCAAAGATCCTCGAGAACATCCTCCCATCCCCCGAAGTCGACGAATACGGCAGACAATACCTATCGAGCTACCCCGCGTCTCTCTCTCGTCAGGCCTTCATGCTGCTATACTTGAAGTTCCAACCGGTTTTGATCCAAACAAATAATACCTGGTTCCTTCAAAACCGTCTCGCGTTTGGTGTCCCCTTCAAACTGGTCGAATCTCCCATTCCTCGTGTTGCGCTCGTCATCGGTATAAACCATAAGCTTCACGAGGAGAAGGTCAATGTTGGATACGCCGTTACGGGGGTGGAATATCTTCCGAATTTGATCTCGATGATTAACGGGGTTAATTACACGAGAATGTTCAGAGTACCAATACCACGTCGGGACATTATGGCTTCTATCACGTCCATTCATTTGGAGTACCGTGCTGAGGTTATCCTTCTGGAGCACCCCAATTATTTGAACAAGCTCTTTGACGGTGTCAAGGTAAGTCTCATACCTGCAATTTTTTGATGAAAACAAGGCTAACTTAGCAACTCTTTCTTAAGGGGCTTCAGATGTATCCACGACGTGCGGCTTCACAGCACCCATCCCCGAGTCCTTCCCACCGCCGTGTTCGTATCAGATTCATTGCGCCCAAGAAAAAGGACAAAGAGGAACGCAAGAAAATCAGAAAGTCGGCAACTACACCAGCATTGACAATGGAGGAATCGGAAGCAGAGGCAAAACATGCCATGGATAAGGGAAAACAAGAACTGGAACACAGGCATTATGCCGAATCAATGATGTGGTTCGGTCTTTCAGCAAATACCCTCGGCCGAAATATCTTCTATCATGACCCTGGCCGTACCGGACGCTTTTATCGTCCAGGCCCTCATGAAATTATAGTTGAGCTTTCTGTTCTTTTTGCGAAGGCAGCAGCGGGTCTGGGTAATACGCTTCTGGTTTGCAAGATGCTGGAAAGAGCCCGCATTGAGGCACAATGGTTACAATTGCGCCTGGGACATAATTTCGCTAATCCAGATACTGAGATTCGCTTGGTAAAGGACATTGTGCTTGGAATGTTAGAGACTCGGTTGCTTAATAGTCTTGATTTTGCAGCTAGGCTGGTGGAAACTACATTGGGGAGACATCGAAGTAAGTTATTTACTGGGATTGATCCCAACTTCAATCGTGTTCTGTCTAAACTAACTTTAATGCAGCCAGTCAGATTTTACTCGATGCCAAAGCCTCAGTTGAGCAAGCTCGTCTCCAATATGTCCTTGATATGATGACAAGAGACTCGTACGAAGGATATAGCCTTGCCGCAACGGCTTCGAAAAAATTGCTGTTTTACCAACGCCAAAATCCCTCGGAGCTTGATGCTTTATACGATAATTGCTCGTCCCGAATCAAGACAATAGCCCCCACTGTCGTCCGCACTTTCATGGAAGAGGACACGTACGACGGATATCTCAAAGCGCAAGCCCTCTTCTCCTCCCCGGAAGTGAAAGATACCTGGAACACCGCGGTTCTCCAAGCAAAATGAGACTGCGACTTTCAATTAGTAGCGTGCGGCGGTCTTAAGGCAGCGACTGAGTTTGAGTTGGAGATGGTTAGCTCTGGCAAAAACCCATATTTAAGACCAGAGCGGGTAACTTATGCAGAAAGATGGGAACCTAAGAAGTACCTTACGGCACTTGAGGTCGCGATATTGGAGAAAAAAGAGACTGCAAAGTACTTGTGGGGTAGTTTGCAACCAAAGAATCCTCGTAAGCGCAAGGCAGAGGAAATTTCCGAGATCAATATGGTTCGCGGGCTGTCGAAGCGGAAGCGAACCACTTGATTCTAGGGTGGAAAAGAGAGACTGTCGTTGTCTTGGCTTTTCGTTTTTGGATTTCAGTCTATCTTTAGAGGCTAGATGACCAACCTTCCCCGAACTAACCAGTGGGTGGAGTTAGATCAGATGTTATTCTTGTGGGGATCTTATGTTTTCTTTTATAGGCTTCGTTGTTGTTTCCTTGGGACCACGAGATTTCCCCTATCGGAGTTGTAGGAGAAGTCTTATCCCAGGTTGCTCTCGTGATTGATGTTACTTTGATTTGATGAAAGGGGTGGTTGCATTTGCTGCGTTGTTTTCTATGACGTTTGGGTATGGGATTTGCAAGTGGAATGGGAGATATCGTAGCTGCGGCAGAAGTTGCTCACAGCCCACTTTCAGAGCCTGCTATCAAGACAGAGGAGGAAGAGGACCTATGAGAGGTGCTATGGAGTGAACAAAATTACGAATCTATGGCTAATTCTGCCTGATTGCTTTTAAACTAAATGAATTTGGAAAGCTGTAATCCTTGGTATCACGAAACTTCGTCAATCAAATTTGTGGGAGGAGTTTGCTCAGAGGCTGTTCACATAGATGATGTTTACTTCGGCGACTTGACGAAATGGGGGATTGCATTTGCTGCGGTATTTTCTATGACTTCGACATTCCCCTAGCACGTTTTCCTTGATTTATTTTCAGCACTAATACTTGATCAATATCATAATGGTGTTTTCTTTTTCTACACTTTTAGCAACGATGGTTCTGATGAGCGGGTGTTTGTTACTATCTCTGTTCAGGCCTTGGAGATGGTTAATCTGGCGTCGAGACTCATTACCTAGCACTAGACAATAAATAATAAATCTTCGGCACAAAAAAAACCCCCCGTGTGTATAAGATGCCTGGGGTGTAAAGTTGTGCAAGGGATATGGTGGTTTTCTTTCTACTAGAACCTCTCGTGGCTTTGGTGGTGTTGATCGGGGTGTTTGTTAACCTCTTCATTCAAGTCTTATATAGCCTAGTAACTGACTTTTCCCCCATAAAATACCAATATTTCCTCGATTCCTATAACTCTCAGAGAGTTTTGTAGGTAGCTTTCTATCTTTGAGAACCTGAGATGCTTGCGTGGGAATCAGTAATGAGTAATTACCTCTTTGACATGACCAATCTTCAGAAAATCTACAGCATATTATATAATAAGCCTTTCATTGTCTTTGATTGGTCATATCATTAAACATATGAGTAAAAGATCACTGAATCTAGGATAAAAGGCAGAGAAGAGTCTGTCAAAAGTTGCGACATGTGATTTAAGCGAAGCGGGGTTTATCCCTCATCTCTACAGTAGTCAAATATCTAAATTTGACTAGGTAGAAAGGAAACTAAAGTCTGGAATACTTTGTCCTAACGTTTTCATATTTGATAAAAAGACACTGATATTATAAAGTATTAGTAACAAGCATCGAATTAGTTCAGTATTCTATTTCAATGGGATAACGAGAATTGATACTGTTGGTATGACTTGGTAGTCATAAAGTGTGATGCAATAAGTGGTTGTATTCCTATATCTTTATTGCATGAAGAGTAAAGCTAAAGAGGGGTCGGATCCTGTGAGCTTAAGTATGTGAGTGGCAAGCCACTCACATGAGCTAAAGCACGTGGATCAACTGAGCTGTCGTGCAAGGTGCTATTCACCAGGAATATGTAACGACAGATACCTTTGGTTTTGACGAATTTATCTTCAACAAAAAATCAGTACCAAATTTTTAGGTTAGTAACAAACTTTGAATTAGTTTAAGACTAAGTTTCAAGAGGATAAGAAGAAAGAATAGCTTTTGTTCTGACGAACTTACTGTCAACAAAAGAATCAGTGACATGATAAAGAAAACTTAATAGAGAAAATATGTTTTATAATTTCCCATGCCAGGTCACTGCAAGAGGTCCCAATGAGAATCCATGTTATAACGAAGAAACCTGTTAGGTTTTAAGTAGCACAAAACGTGTTTTCTTCCCTATTTTCTTTTTCTAGAACGGTATAGGATATCACGTAATTACATGATTGAGCATGTTTCTTTGGAAATGGAGAAAGAGCAGACATCGTTCATGAGAACGTTTTCTTCCAGAAATTTACCACTTTTCTTGGGTGATGTGGGAAAGAATAAATACTGTTGATAGGTACGGTGATATCTGTACAAGAAAGCCTGTTGTTATTTCTGCAGGCAGCAAGGCAGAAACGAAGTCAGCCTAGAGGGCTGACTGGAGGTCTGACTTCAAGGCAGAATAGAATTGATGGGTTATATAATTAGGAGTTTATCTTTGGAGAAGAAAATTAAGTCTTTCATTCTTGCTTCTTGGAAATACATCGTTGTGAGAAGTGCTGCATTGCAACAAATACCATTTCTTAAATCACAGTCTTGTTGTTACAAAAGGCGCTCGACGAATCGGTCTCAAATTGAGAGAGTAAGCTCGGAAACCAGAACTTCGTGATTCAACGTTAGTATTCCTGGTTGTGAAGGACGATTTTCTAAGTCCTGAAAATGCGTCGAAGTTCATCCCCCAACACAGCACCTCATGGCTACGAGTTATCTCCAATCTAAATACGTTCTGAGAAATTTGTAAAAAGCTCTAAAATTTCTCCCCAAATAGGATATGCACAACATGGATTTTGTTTAACCTGTGGTGGTTCAATTGCTAAGGAAGTGAGTTGGTGGCAATGTAGTTAGTGCTTCTACTTGAGTGAAAGTGAAGTGACATCGAAGTGGTCAAAAGAGCACACACCTTGGTACTCGTTTAAGGCAAGAATAGTTGACTTGGAAGAATGACAGAAAGAAACCCCAGTAGGAGCCATCTTCCATTGGTCAAGCCTACAGGTGGGATGTCAAGGCCGAGCACCATTGCGTGAAGAGGTCGGCATCACTAGGAAGGAGCGATCTCAAGGTGCTGCGGACCAAGGTATGATCACGAGTTGTGTCTCGCGCGAGGCAAGGGTTTCGAGGCGTGGAGTGTCTGTCGAGGGTCGAAGTAAGGTAAATAGGGTAGGAGCGAATTGAGTAGCGATCAAGGCTCATGGTCGAGGAGTGAGTGATGGTGTCGAGGGACACTTCATGAGGCGACTCAAGTCAGGAACGGAAGAGCGACTCTCTCTTGGAGACTAAAGCTCTACCTAGTCCTTTCAAGACCGCAACGCTACTTTTCAAAACGGATTAGTTCAGAGTATAAACCCCACCCCCTTACCCCCCGTTCGGATTAGACTTTTCGTTCTTCACTTCTGGAACATCTCGCTCTCGCGTTTCTCACACTGGTGTGCCACGCACCATCTGTGAAGGGGACGCACAAAATCAGATCACAGTCCGTATATAACTAATCTAGTCCCATAATTGAGAGTATACTTGCTAGCGTAATAGCTATAGCTGGCTTTCTTCGAGCCATGAACACAGGCACGCTGTGTGGTGATGCGCAAGCCACGACAGGGTGCTCTTGGATCCTACCCACCTATTTGGGAAGCCTCGTAACATGCACCAGCAGGGAATGACATGCGGCTGTTAGTCAATAATCTCTGATGTGTTCCCAACAAGATCATAAATACGCACGATTTCATTCTGTAGATGCAGAGCTTATCCCCTCGTTGAAGAAGTCCCATGAAACAAGTCGCAGCTTCCCGTTCATGGGAGAGTCTACTGTAAGGACTCAATGCGATCCCGAGAGATGTACAGCTTTACTAGAAGCCCCTAATCAGCCAATTTCCCCGAGGCTGAAGTATGTCTGCAACAGTACGGCAAGAAAAGAAATTTCTTCAAAAATCGGGCGTGGAAATTTCTTCACGGCCACCAAAGGAAAAGCAGTACTTAATGCGGATTTTCGATAGCAGGCAAACCTCTGGTATACCCATCAACTTGAATTTGAAAGGTGAATTATTTTTCAAGAGAAGATTTAGGTTTCAGTTGACCACAAATAAGAGAAAGATTTCTTTGATTCCGTAGTGGCATACTAAAATCTAACTGGATATTTTGGACCCACGTGAGCCCTTGGGGAGGTTGGTGTTGTACAAAGTTTCCTCCACTCCGATGATCGGGTTGGGACCTCTTAACTTCTCTTGAACGAGTAAGCCACCAGTAAGCCGATAAGCCGAAAACCCCCGCCACAACTTCACAGCCACTCACGTGTCACTACCCCACTGTCTGGGATAGAAGTGCATTTTGTGGCACATGTTTTTAGTCTATGGTAGACCAAAAACTCTCACTGCCGTTGAAATTGTTCTCTTGGGGGATCTTAGAAGGGAGCGGAGAGAGTGGTGTTGGGGTTTTGAGGAGGTTTGATATAAACATACCAAGCATATAGTAGGTGTAGAAGAGGGAGCTCAGTTTTTACGTTTTTCTTCCTTTTTCTTATATGGCACAGGAGAAACGAGAATAGTGGAACAAAATTGTTTTATAGAACCCGCAATGAAGATTCCGAGTCCTCTTTTTAAGTTTTTGTAAGAAGAATACTAGACGAGGATAAATATATCTGGTACATTCAGCTTCCCGTTTGAAGAACTAAACCGCGCTATCATAGGCAAAGAGAGCGATTTAATTGGGAATGTTTCCCAAAACGCAAAGAAAGATGCGGTAGTTGATAAAAAGCACCTATGGAATCAATTGAAGTTCTCAAGAGGAGCTCACTTCTTTCTCATTATACCCTTCTTGCCAGTTTATCACTTTTCAAGATGTTGTTTTCCTGTCGATTTTTATTCCACTTTCGAATTGAATGTCCCCTCTCGATTGCTGCAACAAAAGCGAAGGAAGTAGGAACTTGTGATGCAACATTTTCGCAAATATCAAACCAACTGTGCTTTGAGTACTCGATGAGGAGTGCAGCTCCATCAAAGTCCTCCATTGCAATGTTGGTTGACAATACTCGTTTATGTCACTGCTGGGAAACATACCTATTATAAACCCCATGTCAGTCGCCAAGAAAGTAGATCAGATCAACCCAAACCACACGGTAAGTTGAGATTAGGGTGCTGAAGCATATTTTAATAAGGTGAGGAGATTTTATTGGCGTGGTGAGTTACGGTGTACAATTGAAACTTTCTTAAAGAACGCAGAGATTCTATCAACAGATTGCCCGGCTCTAGTTTGTCGTTTAGGGTTGATCTAAGAGACCAGAAGATATTGTGGGAGTCGTATGTCATACGTAACTCTCAAACACTAATTGCTCTCCCCTCTATGAAAAGTGATTGGCTTCTTCCCTTGACGATCCGAGGGTTGAACCGAAATCGGAACTAGGGTACGGAGAAAGGACGAGTCGCTTGTCGAAATGAATTCTTTGGCTCCTACGAAAATCTGACGAGAGAGAAGATTTTAGGGAAAGATAGTGGAAGAATAAACAGAGCAATGCAATGGAAAGAGTAGCTTCCAGCTGAACGTCTGTTGGCTCTGTTCTCCTTGGGAGAAGATTCCCGCAAAGCACGTTAGAATTGCCGATGGCGGAAAAAGGGAAAAGGATGTTGTTCAAGGATCTACATAAAGGAGGCGGGTGCTTCCGCAATCCGGAAAGCGTTGAAACCTCGGAACCAATCTTCAAAAATGGGGAAAGTTGGAGAGGATGCATATCCTCTGCACAACTCTGCATAACCAATGCATTTTCTCCCACTCCGGCAATAATCAGCTGTTATCTCTTGATCTGATAAGAAGGATCAGACCCACAGGAAGGGAAAATGATGCAGGCGTGATGGACGGAGCATGCAGATGTGGTGCTACCTCCGTAATGCGAGATATAGCAGCCGAGTTCCTGCGGCTGAGCCGAGGAGAAGAATTTCGCTAAAAGAGTTTAAGGGGGAGACTGAGTATTTATTTTGACTGCGGCACCGTCGTCAAGAGTTTCGCTACTAATTGTTTTGTACGAGTGTTGCATTGCTGGAGAGAAAATGACTTGTAGTTTTTGCAAGTGACATCCCAGGTTCCTGGTGACTTGTCGGCCCCTCCACTTTTCGGGGGTGTGCCACCAAATGACCCAACCACCGGGCGGATTCAGCGCTTCACTAATAATCAACGTGCCCGCATGGTATCCCGCTACTCGCTACCGTACAGTACAACCAGGCTTTTTTCACTCAACCCCCATCCCCATCCCCATCCCCCACCAGCATTACCTACAGTCTATTAGACAGAGACACTGCATCCACGAAGCGGGGTCTGAGTACAGTAAAGCAGGCTCTACGCGCGCTAATTGTCAGCGGATGCCTGTATGGTACCCGCTGTTCGCGCCATTGCCATGCTGCCGCCAAAATGGTCTCCCGAACATCCCACTACAACGCCCACCAGCCCTCTCCTTCTGAATCCGCTCCCACGCATATCGGCCATAATTCCCCTGCTCAACTTCCACAACCAGACACCGCTCCGACTACCACTGCCACCATAGTACCAGGGCCTTCATCTGTTGAAGAAATTTCTATTCCCCTCTCCTCCCAAACTCATCGTCATCCTCAAATACTAGACTCACCGCCGCAGCCTAGGAATGAGTCAAGTCGAGTTACTCGACAGCCTCACTCAACTACTTATACCACGGCGACCCCCACATCTTACCCTTTACGATCCTTCTCCAACAACCCCCAGGCAAGAGCCTCTCCTCGCGAACCAGACGAAGACCTCGACGACGACTATGCATCACGCCAGAACCAGCCCAGTCCATTCATAACCCCGCTGAAAGCGCTCTGGCATCTCATGTCGAAGTCACCTCTCCTCCTGCGCTCCTCGCCCGGTTTTGGCACCGGGTCCTATGGGGCAGTTCCCGTCGGTGTATCGACCGAGAATAGCGACGAGGAAGACATTGATAATGTGCGGAGCAGAGACAGGCGCAAGAAGAAGACATCGGGGTTGAGAAATGCCCTGAGTACGGGAACTCTTACGGGGACGCAGTCGGGTGCCTCAGATTCCGAACTATCACATAAAAGTGCCCGCAGAAGGACATCGGGAAGTAGGAGACGGAAGAATGGGTCAAGGAAATCAAGCGGAGCTCTCACAGAGGACGTTGGGGGGAGTAGGAACAGCTCTAGCGCCGTACCTATCCCTATAACTGGGGGCCTGGTGGATGAGGAACTTCCAAGTAGCGATGAATCCCCCATCCTGGACAGTTCGGATGAACTCCTCGATGACGAGCTTCCCTACAATGAAGAAGATCCTCCCGACAACTCTATATACTCCCAAGTCCGAGCGTCAGTGTCCGCCGTCGATAATACAACCCTCTCCATAAACACACCACGAATGTGGATCCTCTCCATGTTATTTGCTATCCTTGGATCTTCAACGAATCTTTTCTTTTCTCTTAGATACCCCAGCGTTTCCATTACACCAGTTATCGCGCTTCTACTCGTTCACCCGCTCGGGCTTTTATGGGATCGCATTCTGAAACGAAAGAGTGACCCAGCAGAAGAATTTATAGATGGCTTACGAAGTACACGACCTTCAGATGATGAGAGCGAGACCAACTCGCAAAATAATATACACCACGATTTAACCAAGCCCTCAGTGACACGTCGCTTCCGGCTATGGCTCTCTCAGGGAAGATGGAACGAAAAGGAACATAGTTGTGTCTACATCAGCAGCAACATTTCCTTCGGATTTGCCTTCGCTACCGATGTAATTGTCGAACAAACCAAATTTTACAATCAAGAAGTTAGCATCACGTATCAGCTACTTTTGATCCTCTCAACCCAAATTCTTGGCTATACCTTTGCTGGTTTATGCCGAAGATTTCTTGTACGACCCGGAGGAATGATCTGGCCGGGTACCTTGATGTCAGCTGCCATGTTCACAACCTTACACAAGGAAAAGAATGAAGTTGCCAATGGATGGAAAATCACTCGATGGAAGTTCTTTTTCGTCGTCTGGATCTGCTCATTCGCATTTTATTTCCTCCCTGGACTGCTCTTCCCAGCCTTGAGCTATTTCAGTGTCATTACCTGGATCTGGCCCAAGAATGTTGTGATTGCCAATTTATTTGGTGTCGCATCTGGACTTGGTTTATTTCCGGTCACCTTCGATTGGGCACAAATTGCCTACATCGGCTCTCCACTCCTCACGCCCTTCTGGGCTGCAATGAATGTGGTGGGAGGTCTCGTCATAGTCATGTGGATCATCGCCCCTATCGCATACTACAAAAACGTTTTCTTTTCCTCATACATGCCTATATTATCATCCGCCGTTTTTGATAATACAGGTAACATATACGATGTCAGCAAAATCTTAACACCAGACTTTTTGTTTGACAAAGAAGCATATCAGAGTTACAGCAGGGTTTATTTACCAATCACGTATGTGTTGAGTTATGGCCTACAATTTGCCGCTTTAGCATCACTTTTAACACATACCGCCTGCTGGCATGGACCTGATATTTGGAGGCAATGGAAGACTTCTCTGAAAGAAGTGGATGGAATAAGCAAGACATCATATCAGCCACTGCCATCAAATGGAGTCTCAAACGGTGTTACTCAACCAATGAAAAGAGTTCGAAGAAGAGTATCAAGGTCAGATTCTCAAATGGATAATATTATTAGTCAAGAGGACGTTCACAATCGATTGATGAGGAGATACAAGGACGCGCCATTGTGGTGGTACTTGGCTACATTTATCTCCATGACGGCGGTTGGTATTTTTGTCGTGGAATAGTAAGCTTTCCTCTCAAAATATTTTATCTACACCTCCTAACGTTCATAGTTATCCCGTCCATCTACCTTGGTATGGTCTTCTTCTGGCCTTGGGAATCTGTTCCATCCTCTTCATCCCAATCGGTATCGTCATGGCCATCACCAATCAACACAGTAGTATTTATCTCATCTGCCAACTTGTATGTGGTGCCGTATTTCCTGGTAGACCAGTTGCAAACATGGTATTCGTAACATACGGATACATTTCCTCTGCACAAGGAATTAAATTCTCCGCCGATCTCAAACTTGGTCACTACATGAAGATCCCACCTCGAATCCTCTTCTCCGTTCAAATGGCAGCCACAATCGTCTCCTCAATCACACAAATCTTCATCCTAAACTGGATGTTCGCCAACGTTCCAAACATCTGCACACCCGAAGCTGTCAATGGATTTGTCTGCCCCCTCGCACGAGTCCACTTCAACGGTTCCATCCTCTGGGGTGTCGTCGGACCAGCCGAATTCTTCGGTCCCAACGCCACATACCGCATCCTCGTCTGGTGTTTCCCACTCGGAGCCATCACCCCCGTCATCCTCTGGCTCTACGCACGCAATCGCAAGAAGAACATTGTCCGAAAAATCAACCTTCCCGTTCTCTTCGGTTCCCTATCTTGGATCCCTCCCGCTACTGGTCTCAACTTCTCCGTCTGGGCACTTGTCTGTTTCGTCTTCAACTACATGGTTAAGAAGCGAGCAGGCAATTGGTGGGCCAAGTATACTATGACTCTAAGTGCTGCGTTGGATTCGGGGCTGGCGTTTGGACTTGTGGTTGTGTTTTTTGGGTTTGTGTACCCCGGGTTGATGGATGGGTTTAAATGGTGGGGGACGGAGATTTTTAAGAGGGGGTGTGATTGGAATGCTTGTCCTTATATGGTTGTGCCTGAGGGGAAGCATTTTGGTCCTGATACTTGGTGATGAGTGAGGGTTGTTGTGGAGTGGAGGGGTTGAGAAGTAATGTGAAGAGGGGATGTGGAGCTTGGCATGAGAAGATGGATGAATGATTAATGCATGGGTTTGCTTTTGGCATTTTTTAGCATTTTTCTGGAGTTCTTTTTCTTTTTTTAGAGTTAGCATGCTTGCATCGTATTTGGTTTGTTTATTATAGGGTCACGTAAAGGGGGGTTATACTATAAAGTATAAAGTATAAATCATATCATGTCCTTAACTTCAGTTACCACCGGGTTTCAATTTTTTTTCCAACTTGACGTCGCATTTTTCATTATTACCATAGCATTGGAGACAATGGGATTGGTAAGGGGTTTGCCAAGCGAGTTTTTTAAGGGCGGGGGACTTGGAAAGTTGGTGTTTTGACGATTAATTTTTTTGGAGAGAAAAGCCAGGGCCTCGGACAGCTACTGAATACCTATTTAACACTTAGCCAAGCGGATTCAAACGTCACCGGGACGACCCAGGAGCACAATGGTTACAACCCAACCAACAGCTCCTAATTTAACTACCACTGCTGTAATTACTGCCCTGGAAGAAGTCTACACGGTGTCATCCGAGATGGCTGAGCATATTCATTCTTCTCGACTTCAATCCTGTTTCTTGCTGCAATTGCTGGAGTGGTTTGTTTCCACATTTGACGATTAGCCTGGGGGTTCCTTGGTTCATGCTGTTTACTGGCTAGAAAATTGAGATATAGTGATTTACCATTAGGTGGCGGAACTCTGGATCGAATCTCCTTTACTGAGGAGCTTAAGGATGTGGATGTTAAGATGGGGGAAGTAGATAAGATGATTGATGGGGTTGGGATTGTAGGGGTAAATCTGAAGGAGAAAGTAACGAAGGTTGAAGTTGGAAGAGAGTGTTATTAGAGGTTGACAGAAATATTTCTGTTTAGTCTTCATTTGCTGTACAAAAGTCTGAGGTTCTACGCGTAAGATAAACGTGTTGAAGGGCAGGCTGTCCTGAGCAATTCAAGTTTGCAGTCCTTCGACCCGGAGAGCGATATTTCCTGAGATTTTGCCTTCCAATAATCTTATTCCCGATCGCAAGAGCTTTTCGGTTTTGGAAAATATCACTTCATGAAAGGATATTAGATAGTGACCTCAGCAAACCAAAGAAATACGGAACATTACTCGAATGTTGATCCCACGGCTCCCTCGTTAAAACACCCACCCGGTTTAACTCCCAAGGATTATCACCAAAAAACCCCTCTGAAAATGAAAGAAAGAAAATCAAAAATAGAAGCAGAGCTAAATTAACCTTATCCATCCCTCCTTCAACTCCCCTTTTGATGCTGGATCATTCAGCTGATCGATAATCTCACCATGCATAATGTCGTATACGTAGCACTCGCCAATCAATATATAGCCATCCCCTTCAGGCCTGATGAGAAAGGGAACATCTGCACCAAGGAATACGCAGAGGAAATCTCCTTTTCTCATTGTCTCCCGCGGGCCAATCCCACTCTTTCCGGATTGTGTCGTAAATATCGTATGGCTAGCGAAGACGTTTTTCATCGCGTCGGTGAATCGGGTCGCGTCTCCATTTTGTGCAAGTCCCTTCATGTCTGCTAATTCTAAAGCGAACTTACTTGACTTTGCATCTGAAGGGGGAAGAAAATCGCTGAGTGTGGCGACATTTATATGTCCAGAAAGAAGAGCGGAGAAGCAGTCGACGACGTGTGAGAGTCCACTGAATTTATGGCGTATACAATCCGGTCCATCCCACCTGTCAGGGTCATGGCTAAACCTTTCACTGCTTTCTTGCTCCTGCTAATCTTCTCTGAAATGGACTGAAAACTGAAATTTGAGGTTGAGGAGGACTCGGGTGTAAAGAGGGTTATTGGGGTGGGAGATGCCACCGATAGACTGCTTACTTTCTCGACGTTCTCAATGATTACACCTCGAACTTCTAGCGCAGAATTGTACTTTGGGTATCTAATTTGACTTGTGGCTTTGGATGCGCAACTAAATTCCTCGTGGGGGTGAGTAGGCTTTAAGTTACGAAAGGTCGCTTCCCCCCATCGAGGGACCCAAGATGGCTTAAGGGACCAATATGTGGGTCTCTCACTGGATAAAATGGCTAAAGAATAGTCCGATACCAGAATAATTCGGGTAATTTCCTCATACAGGACCGAGATTTCTGTGTTGTAGTTTGGGGTGATTTTTGCCGCCACAGAATCTGTAGTTTTGAGACCAAGGAGGCCATATATTCTGTCATGTGCTTCAGTGGAGAGAAACTGCTGGGTAAGCTGCAGCAATTGAACGAACGAGAATTTTAGTGGCGGCAGACAAGTTTGAGACGCCGAGATTCGATACATTAGAAAAGCATTCATAAGTCCGGTAGGGATCAAGAGAGACTTGAGTTCAGAGCCTGGCCCCGGGAAATTGGACTTGATTACGGCTGCTGCCAGCCCAATCCAGTCCCATGAGATTTCGTACTGCCCGTAAAGAACTTTGGCACTTGAAGCTAGGACTACCTCCTGGATCACCCAAATCCTGTAAAACCATCTGCACCTGAAGAACTGAAGAACTAGGTTCAGGGTAGCCAGATCAACCCCAATAATAGTTTTAATCTTTCTGGATTCATTTACGGGAAGAGGGCGATTCTCCGAAATCAATGAATATGCTGCCACCATGTCACTGCGGCCATTGTGGGCCAGCCACTTGTTCATGATCGAGCAAATTCCGGAGAAAACTTGGGAGGGTGTCCCATGAGAAGGAGTGTGTAGGAATGTTTCCCCACAGTGGCATCTGTCTCCACGCTCTCCAATCCATACTAAAACTCGGCTAGCACTTGAATATATATTTCCCATCGCTCGTACCTGATGGTTTCTCTCCGCGTTGTTGGATTGATCTATGCAAATGGCGTCAACCCAGATGATCATTGGTCTATCTACTCGACGTAGTGTTCGTAAAGCATCGTACAAATTCTGGTGTATGGGCTTTCTATGTCGATTGCATATGATGTCAGGCTTAGTCCGATTCTCGTTATCGCTATCCCATGTGTGTGATAGTGCCTCATATGACCTGAAACTTTCGCTCAATGCACACACACGAAGGTTGCATCGAAGGCCTCCATCGCCTTCTCCGGGCAAGATTTCTAGTAATCGGAAATCGTTACGGGGTCGGAGGGTTGTGTATATGTGACGGTCTCTTCCATATACGCCAGAAGTTGTTGCGATTTGTTGCTGTGAACGGGAATTTGTCTCACCAGATCCCGGATAATTGGATGGATTAGAAAAGATGGTGGTATTCTTGGATTTTCGTGGTGCACTCATATCATAGTGCTGGATATCTACAAAGCGTGATTAGCGGGAAATATGGTAGCTTGACCCTAGCGGAGGTCAAGGAGATCTACTTTACAATTAGGCGCTTGGGAACTCTGAGTTTGTATGCCCCAGGTGGGTTGTATATATGATTGTTGAAATGCTTGTGGAGGGGGTGGCCCTCCTCCATGTTGAAATCCTGGTTGATATGAAACAGAATATTCTGATGAAGAGTTGCAATTGGAAGAAGAATGGAATTCCATTTCGTCTTTTCACCTTGTGATGGTCCCCGAAATCAAATCAAAAAGTTCTTAAAAGGCTCAGGTCGATATACATTCTAACTTACTTGGGCGAAATGAAGATGGGGTAAGCGTGGCGAAACACCACCAGTGGGTGACAGAATTCGTGGGACAGCACAACCTCTAAATTACGTAATCAAGAACACCAAAAATTACTATTCAAACTTTTATTACCACTTCGCAATCTTTATGGGCTTCCCACTCGTTTAACTAGTAATTTACATTGCCGAGGCATATCTGCTATACGAGCACGAACTTCCTCTATTGTAATCTTACTCTATTCGTCCTGAACCACCTCCTTAAGCTCTGCAATTGTATTCTATACTCTCTGACGTATTCTTTGCTTAAGGATATTCCAAAGAGCCTCTATAGGGTTGAGATCTGGAGACTGGGGAGGGTGTACAAGGTTCGTGATCCAATTAGCCCTTTTGAGTACTGATGCTAGGCTATCTAGGTTCTGTATGCCATGAGACTTGTCCCCGTCTTCCTAAACAAGCCAACTACTGTTTATATATTCCTCTGTAATCCTTAGGTGTTGAATTGCGTTAATATAAAAAGGAAGAAGGCGTTCTACATAATAGGGGCCAGTCATAGAGTTCCCTTTTGGCTTAACCTCTTTATCGTGTGCCTTGTATTTAGCCTTCTACTTTAGTATTAACTCTACATGTTCCTCGTCTGTACAGTACTTGGTTTTGCAAGGCTTCCTAGGCTTCTTAGCTTTAATAACTTCATCTTCTTTGTTGTGGTAGAACTAGAGTTTCTCGCATTTAGCATGCTAATTACACCATCCTGTGATGTGTAGCTGTACGCCTTGTTCCTCCCCCCTTTCCTGTATGTATTCAGGCTTATAACGCTTCCCTTGCTCACGGAGGTAGAAGTCTTGAACGTTAGAGGTAGGATCAATATATTTCTCGTCTGTCCAGAGAACCCTACGCCAATGGTTCTCAACTGTCTTGTACTGCTACTTCCTCCTGTATTCTGTCTGTTTCTGCTGGTTTGTATTTGAGGTTTTCTTCTTTACGTACACAGCCTTATAGCGACGGGCCTTGTTTGTATGTCTGAGCAAAGCGCGCTGTAGAGTGCGGGCGGAACCCTTGATCTTGTGGTATTTCATCTGGGCTTTGTAGTGCTGGTTTTGGACAGGGGTTTTGGCTGGGTTGACAAGGAGTAAACAACTCTCTTTTGAGATAAGACAACACCTCCTAAATATATTTGACCTCTTCCGCGTCTGCTGGTATACTGCAGACCTCATTTGAGTACGTTCTTTGAGCCATTGTGATGCTGTAGACCTGGTTACTCCCAAATCTGCCCCAATAGCCTTATGTGTTTCTGCGCTGTGCCGGGTGTCCCAGGCCTTGTAAAACCAGGTCTTTTTAGTAGTAGTAGCTTCGCGGTGGTGTATTTCACAATCTGGCGTATCCTCTCTGCTTTGAATAGGCGTGTTAGTGTCCATTTGAACGATTTAAAGAGTATGTATTATTAAGGTATGATATCTAAGCATTTTTGGTGTTCTTGATTACGTAATTTACAAGTTGTGCTGTCCCACGAATTCTGTCACCCACTGGTGCACTATTGGTTTTATTGTTATTGAGGCGTAAGCCTCAGAACGCCCATTGTTTTCACCTACACTCACCGAAGGTTTAGCCAAGAATAGCTTAGAATAGATTAGCCCCCAAGGCTTTGTAAAAGGCATCCTTCAATGTATAAACATTCCAGAACAACATTGTTTTTTTTAAAACAAAATCACTCCTGTTCTTAAGCTTATCTACTTAATCATATTACTTTAATACATTTTAGAAGACTATATAGAGAACGTGCTCACTAATTATGCCAATATAGGTTTATACTATATAAGATGTCCTGAAGGCCCCTACAGTACTAGACTTTAAGCCTGAATCCATTAACCGGTTTACACCAAAAGTTGAGTCGCGCGCGCTTCAACAGATATTTAACTAAAAGGGTTAACGTGGTTTATCAGCGAGTCGATCATATCAGCGAGTCGATCACTAAAAATACATACAAAAAACGTCTGTGCAACCCTAGTAAAAATCCGTAATTCTGAATAAAAATTAATAAAATTAAAAAATCTACTTTATTACTATATAAATAAGTAATATTGAAATTTTTAGACGCTTACTAGCTATAACTAACAATTCGCTTAAAATTACCCCTGTATTCATAGATTTCTTTTAATTTCTTTAATAACTTAGCTATTATAATTAGTTAGTATCTAAGATTTCTGATATTATTTACATATATAGTAATAAAGTAAGGTTTTTAATTTTATTAATTTTTATTCAGAATTACAGATTTTTACTAGGGTTGCACAGACGTTTTTTGTATGCATTTTTAGTGATCGACTCGCTGATATGATCGACTCGCTGATAAACCACGTTAATAAAAAACTTTATATGATACTAATTCGAATAGAATAAACAACTTCTGAGGCTTAATTATTGGTGTGTTCTTGAAATAGAATTAATCGTCACTGGACAGATCAAAGACTTACACGTAGAAGGGATATTAGGAAAACCAAAGGCATTTGGCCCCCCCCCCCCCCCCACCCCCCAAGAATTACAAGGAGGTTCAACTTCTCATCACAGCAATCAAAAGAGAGAGAGAGAGAGAGAGTAGTCTAATGCAATCATATTGTCACACTCCACCATCCCAATTATATACCCTCTACAATGCCTCCACTCAAGCAATTGTGTCTCTTCTCTCCCCCGCCCCCCCATTCTACCTTTCTTTCTTCCCCCCATCTATCTGTCCCAATGATCAATCACGCGCAATTCCCTTCCCATCCCCCAATTTTGCATTCCATCTGTACAAATTCACAAGAAAGCAGACAAAAAGAATACAGAAGATACGCCAAACGAATATCCCCTCCCTTGAATGTGCTCAGGCAATGCACAAAGCAAAAAATAAAAAAACGATCATGAAATGTACACGAAAACAATTCCCCAAATTTCTCAAAAAATTCCCTTTCTAGAACGAGGCAACGGCGATGGCGATGGCTTGGCTGTCAGAGTGCGAGATTGAGATGCTGACCTCTCTAACACCAGCTTTCTTAGCAGCGACTGAGGCTTCACCGTGGAGCTGATAATAATGTTAGCACAGGATCCTATTATTCAAATGTGGGAGAACTTACAACGACAATTGGAGCGCCCTTCTCATTATTGGTGATTTCAATTTCCTTCAATGGAGCACCGGCACCCTTGCTGGACACACCGAGCGACTTGAAGACTGCCTCCTTGGCACTCCACTTTCCAGCAAATGATGCTTGTGGAGATGGTGCTTGACGACAGTATGCTTGCTCCTTGTCGGTGAAGTTTCGTTGAACAAAGGTATCATTGTCGATGTTGATTGCAGAAATATCTTCAACATCAACACCAACCTTGGTGTTTGCAGTGGCGGCACCCTTGGCAAGCGACTCGACCATTTGCTTAGTGCTGGCGGTATTTGCCTTGGACGAAGCAGTCTTAGCAAAGTTTGGAGCGTATGTGAGAGCGGAGGTCTTCTTGTCAACAGATACACGAGCATCTGGGTTCAAGAATACCTCGCCTTGTTGAGCGTCGGAGTATGGGGAATGATCCTTGGCAACGAACAGAGTGTTTGTGATCAATCCATTGTGGAAGTATCTGTATGCTCGCTTTTGTCTTGCCTCAACCTTGGCAGCATACGCTTCATAAGTTGCCTCATCAAGTGTAGCAAACAAGTACTTGGGGTGGATACCAATTGCTTGAGCACCCTTTTGACCGAAACCGAAGGAGGTGACGGAGAAAGCCTTGACACCATCAGTCTGGATGCTTTTGCTTGGGTACACAATGTAGTCGAATTGTTCCATGACATGATCGACGTTGTCAGCATTTCGGTTACCTGGAACCAAGCCGCTGTTCAACACTTGCAAACATCCATTCATCATCCAGGCACCTGCAGCACCCTTTGGATGACCAGTCAAGTACTTCTGGAAGATACCCATAACAGCATTGCCCTTCTTTCGGCCAAGGTGCTTCAATTGTTGGCAGATAACGGATGATTCGTTCTTGTCGTTGGCAACTGTGGAGGTACCGTGGAAAGACGCGACATCGAGGTCATCAATCGTAAGACCCCAGGTGGCAAGAGCACCACGAAGAGGAGCGATTGAAGGGTCTCGCTTCCAGAAGGAGTTTCCAAGACTGTTGAGAACCTCACGTTCTTGACGAGCGGCCTCGCGTTCAATGTGACTTGCACGCTCTTGAGCATATTCGGTCTCGTTGAACTCACCACCCTGTGCTTTCATAGCCGCAACCTCCTCGTGCAGGAATTCAAGCTCCGACTCTTGCCATTGCTTGATGTTCTTCTTTCGGTGCTCAATTTGTCGTCGACGGTACTTGATATCGAGAAGAGGCGATGGGAATTTGCCTGGATTCTCACGGGCTGTGGTAAGAACACCCTGTCCAGGTGCTGGCACAGATCGTCCAATCTTGTCAGTAGCAGTGGTAGTCAAACCAAGGATACCGTAAATTGGGACACCCATATCGAGAGCAAGTCTGGCAGTCATGATGACTTGGATACCACAACCTTGGGATTCCATAAAACCATTTCTAGTGGTGGTGGTAGGTCTTGACATCTCCTTTGGTGTACGCCCATGAGCAAACTCATCCACAGCGTTGCTTGTTGCCTTCATGTTGGCAAACTCGTATGATCCTTCCTCTTGGAAGTCATCAAATCCACCAACGAAGCAGACGCGAGCCTTGCCCTCCAAGATAGTCTCATAGCCAATATCAACGGACTCAACAGATGTTGCGCAAGCACCAACTGGGGTCTTGATAGGACCGGTAGATGAGATGAGCAACATGTTGACCCATGCGCTCATGGTGTTGATGAAAGATTCTTGGAGAATATCCTTTTGAAGAGGCTTGTCGAGGAAGCGATCTTTGTACATGCCTCGGAGAGCAGTTGTACCACCAATACCGGAACCAATACAGTTACCAACTTCGGATATGTGAACATACTTGTAGAATTCGTATGGATCGGTGATACCAGATGCCAAGAGTGATTCGACTGTGCAGACAAGTACGAACAAGGTAACGGGATCGACTTGGGAGATGATGTCGTCTGGAATACCATATTTCTTGGCGTCCCAGCCAGTTGGAATTTGACCAGCGACAAGACGATCGAATTTCAAGGCCTTGGGGATGAGAAGTGTTGCACCCTTCTTCATGCGGACAATGTACTCGCCAGATTCGGGGATTTCGAAAATCTCTGCCTTGTCACCATGCTCGCGTTTGAACTCCTCGGCGGTCTCCTTTGAGGTCTCAAATGGTTCAAGGTCTTCTTCAATGACAACCTCTTGCAGAAGTTGCTTCTTGTTAGGATCGTATCCCTTGAACAGTTCAGGCTCGATAAGGCGAATACCAGAGTGCTCGAGGATGTGCTTCTCGTATTTGCTCTTGATATCCTTATCATCAACTGGATCTCCTGACTTGGCGTCAACCCAACCAGCATATTGCTTGCCCTTGATTGGACCATTGTGATTCTTGATGAGACCCATGATCCAGGCCATTTCAACACATCCCTCGAGGGAGAATTGACCGTAGGCTTCCATTTCCCAACGAGTACGGGAGTTACCCCATGGTCCTACCTCTGCGAAACCAGTAACAACAACGACCTTTTCAAGATCAACCATACCCTTGAGGTTTTCGTTGAGTGGCTCGATCTCCTTCTTCCAGCTTGGTAAGGTAGGGAAGTCGAACTTGATGTTTGCACGAGGCTCAATAGTAACCTTCTTGTACAATGCCTCGCTATCCTCACCATTGACAATCTTGTTCTCAATTGCAGTTTCCTTGGTGACAGCTTGTCGTACCTCGCTGGTCTCCATGATGTCCTTTCGCAATTTGGTCATCAAGTTCTTGAGGTCAGGGATGAATTGCAGACCACCGTTGAGATCAGCGAATACAGGCTCGCCTTGGCAAAGATCAACAATGGTTGGTGACATGAGACCAAGTAAGTTGAAGGCCATTTCTTGTTGAGAGAATGTGCGGACACCGTACGCCTCAACCCCCTCAGCAACAATGTTGTTACCAGACATAAGACCAGTACCACGGGTCCATCCAATGACAGCGCCGCAAATGGTGAGGAAATTGCCCCAGCTCTCAGAGTGCCATCTGTTGAAAAGAGTTTCCAAAGCCAACTTGGACTCGGAGTAGAGACCATCGTTACCAAAGGTACCGTGGTTAGGTGATAATGGCAGAACGACTTGCGCAGGTCGGGTTTCGAATCCACGCTCAGCCTTTTGTGTCTTGACACATCCAAGAAGACGGAGAAGGTTGGTCAACATGATACGATGAGCAAGCTCAGACTTCGAGTCAATGCTGTCAATCTCGCGACCATTTTCTGGGATAGCAGCGAAAGGAATGATGAAGTCCAAATCCCATCCAAGACCTTTCTTGGCGTCGTAAATGTATTCGACCAAAGCTTCAACATCCTGCTTGCTTCCTTGGTTGAATGGAACAACGATGAGCTGAGAGCCACGAGATCCGTAGCGAGCATACATAGATTGGTAGTACTCGGTGACTTCGCGCGAGAAACGACTGGTGGTAACGACGACCCTGGCACCGCCACTGATAAGGCCCTGCAAAACATCTGCACCAATGGAGCCAGCTCCAGCACCAGTCATGAGTGCATTCTTGCCCTGGAAAGTGACACCAGATTTGGCGGCTTGCTCTAGACCGTCAAGATACATGCCAGTGAGCTTCTTGCTGTATTCCCATCCGTACTCGTCCTTTCTCTTCAAGTGAAGGAAGGGAATGGTCTCAACCTTGCCAGTTTTGCCCGGAACGTTGGTACGCGGGGCAGATTTCTTGGTGCCATTCATCTTTGCGTTCTCTTTGGGGATGATTTGACCCTCGCTCATTGCCAACGATCGGATAACATCTCCATAGAGGGATTTGATTTGTAGCTGAGAGGACTTAGAAAGCTTGTGTTGTTGCTTGATGAGCTTGTAAATGCGACCCAAGTCGTTTTGAACTTTGGTGCGGTTGCCATACTCGGAAATCTTGCCTCCTTCAGCCATTTCCCGAACATAATGCTCTAGCTTTCGAACGCTGGTACGAGGAACCTCTGCGTATTCCAGGTTTCCACGAGCGTCGATGGTCGTGTGAGGAGCTGTTGGAATTGCGACATCCTTGTAGCAAGGGGCGACGTTTAATGTGTCTTTGCAGTTATCAATAAGTTGTTGACCAAGTTCCTTGGCGAGCTTGTAAGTTTCGCCTCGCTCAGTGGGGCAGTTGTCGATGTGGTATTGCATGAAATCGATCAGGGTAGGATTTGATCGGTTCATGATGCGAATGCACTGGCTGACGATTTCACGATCAACAGCTTGTAGACGTCCGAAAATGATATCGTAGAACATGGTTAGCGCATCTTGGCGAGCCCAATTCCACGAGGAATCGTAAACTCGTGCCTTGAGCTGACTGAAAACTGGCTCGATACCCGCAGCGTAGAATTCTCCATGTTCAACATTCCACAAATCCAATTGCGATTGAAGAGCTTGTGTTGATTGCTGCGAGCCAATGAAAGATTTTTCTCCCGCGCGGAGATCAATCTTCAAGTATCTAGCAAATAACTCAAGCTGTTGTTTGAATAGAGCTCGCTGGTCTTTGGTCAATGCATCTAGTGCAGCAGGGTCCATCATCATTCCACCACCAGAGGCACCAGCATCACCACCAGCAACAGGTGCTGCCAAACTGATTCCAGCGTTTGTCGCATATTTCTGTGAGACTTCGTCGAGGAAGGCCCTTGCGTCGTTTTCCGAGCCCAAACGAGCTGGTGGCTCCATTGTGAGAGCCAAAATCAAGACACCGTCTTGTCTTCCACTGGCGAGACCCCATCTAGTTTCCAAGTATTTTCGAGCTGCTGTGATATTGAAACCTCCAGGCATCTTGGAGGAAATCAATCGTGCAACTAATGAAGAGGATTGCTTTCCAAGTTGACCATTGAAGGTGGCTTGCATAGCAGCTCCTAATTCATCAAGAGGGGTATCTTCTGGTTTCTCAGGTGTAGAGCCGAACTCCTTGCCCAAATCACCAAGAATTTCGTTTTGGAGGGTGGATTTACCTGCGCAGAAAATCAATTAGCATCTTAACTGAGAATTTGGACATGGACATTCTACTTACCACCAACAAGATCTTTGATTGCTTTGCTAAGAGGAATCTCCAAAAGCGGCTTCTTTAGCTTTTGTGCAATCAAGGCGCGCACAATGTCAACTGCTCCGACTGGGGCATCAGGAACTTGTGCAGCTGGGCCGGCGCTGGGTGCTGGGGCAGAAACCGCAACTGGTGCCGAACCAGCAGGAGCAGATGGAGCTGGAGCACTGCTGGAAGTTGCGGCTGGTTCAGGCTCATCTTCAACTGGATCAACATCGTAGTAAATCTCTTTGGCGTCCTTGTTGTAGCAGAGAATTTGTCGCTGAACGGATTTTGCTGCATCATAAGCCTCGTACTTGGATGCCAAAGTTCTCTTTGCCATCACACCCAGGGTATCTGCAGGACCGATTTCCACAATTCTCTCCGTTGTCTTTTCTGCCAAAATGACATCTTGTGTTTCGATCCATCGCACAGGTGAGGCAAATTGGTATGCCAAAAGCTCAACAAGAAGGGTGTGGGCGAGCTCTTGCTCGATTTCGGGACGCATGATTGGGGTATTTTTACGTCCGAAGACGAGTCGGATTATTTAGGAGGGTATTCGAAATAAAATTGGGAGGGAGCACTCGATTGGAATTGTGCGAGCTGCGTTTTTGTAATGGGCGTTGAGGGTTCTGAAATCAACCAAGTTTTCCAGAACTCTTGCGTAAGGGAGAAATGAAGGTGCCGCCGGGGGGAGTGAGTGGCAGAATAGGTACAACAGTCAATTGTGCAGGACTGGGTGGAGGGAAAGTGAGGTTGTTTTTGGGAGGAGGGAAAGAAGAGCTGAGGGAGAAGAGAGTGGAGGTATTAGGTGGGGAGAAGCAGTAGTCAATTTGTGGGATGTCTGCGACTTGATCTTGCCTCAAGCTTCACATTAAATTGGCGGTGGTTGAGTCTGTCTCCCCAACAATTGGATCTAGTGCCATTTTGGTGGGTCCCACCTGCCTCCCACGCGCAGCCTTGGCGGCCTAGCTCTTGCAGGCCGCTCTTCACTCCGGTCCAAGGGCAGATGGGGAATTCGAAGACAGCCAACGTCATGCCGCTAAGAGCATTCCTGCTTACCTAGGAAGAGAGAGCAATTCAGCGATTTGGCAGCGCAGCATCAGAATCTAAACTCGATGGAATCCCTCTCAATTCTCGCATGTTTTGATGGTATCCGATCATCCCGCCCCCTTCGCCTATGCAGGTTACAGCAGCACCAGAACCCCTTTTTGCTGGGCCACAACACAATACACGGCTGCTAGAAATATATCCGATGTCATCATGGCAGCCTTGTTGTCGGCAAAATTACATGCCAACGTCAAGACAATGGTAGCATCCCACACCACTGTTAGAGGATAGTAATCAATTGCATCTTTGATCGGTTTCACTGGCCCAGTAACGTCTCTAAGCCGACTCAACAGAAAATTATGCGGGTAGATGGATCTGTTGCGTTGTTCCTTCCTTTGAGAAGGCTGACCGTTTTCCGGAAAAGTAATCACCCCGTCGCCCGTTGAAAGAACTCCCTTTGAGAACCAACATTCGTGGAGAGATTGTCAACATATCTGACATCCCGCCTTACCTTCCCGCACTACTTGTGCATCACAAGCCTTAGAGGAAGTGAGGGGTCTCTAATTCCCATTCGGCTCACCGTGAAGGAGAGAGACCCTTTTTGGCTTCCCCTCCATGTTTGCTGCAAGGCTCCGTCTCTCCCTGGTCTGCATTAGCCACAGCCTTATGTCAGTCAGGCTAGTATCTGTAACTAGAGAAAAGCGGCGCTCACTAGAAGTTTAAATTGTGCATTTAACACGATATATTATCTAGTGCATGGATATTTGGCTAGTGTATGGGTGACATAAGTCGTAATGCAATAGAAAAACCCTTCTCTAGAACATTCCTCTGACGTTAACCCTCACTAGAAGAATAATGGGCTGATTTCTATTTGACAATGCCCAAAACGGCCGCTGCTTTAATGCATCATCCAAAGTGGAATTGGTGGAGAGCAGGGGTGAAGGGGTCGACGTCGGGACTGTTGAGTGCCTAGCGGCGAACGTTGAGGAGCTCTGAAATAATTCCCAAGCCACACCTACGGCCCTCTTCTACTCCAACAAATACCCAATTGATTTCGCACTTCTCCCAAACTCCTCATACCACCTCTCCCCTCCTTTTATCGTCTCGCCAAACTGCCATCTTTCTAATTCTGCTGCGTAATATACCAACCTCTCTCTTCGCTCCCTCCCGCCATTACAGGATTTGATTTTGCAGGGGACATTCAGTTGCAACTGCAACTTCCAATTGTGCGGAAAACTCCTGCTCTTCATTGAGATTCTGGAGCTGAAAGGGTGAGCTTACTCAATAAAAGCACTCGCTTTTCTGCCTGGTCGGATCCATTCTAACTATTTATTGTGTGTAGAACAGAACTCAATACCCCCTCCGCATACAACCCCCATCATGTACGGAACTGGAACTGGCCCACAGACGGGCGTCTCCACACCACGATCCTCAGCATCATTGCGTCCTCTCGTTTTAAACCATGGATCTCTTGATCACTCTTTCTTGATACCCACCAACCTTCACTTTCATGCCGCCCAGATCAAGGATCGATTCCTTTCCTCCCTTCCCCCAGCGACAGATGAGTTAGCCCAGGACGAGGAGCCTTCATCCGTCCCCGAATTAGTTGCACGGTACCTCGGTTTCGTGGCACAAGATGTAGAAGAGGGCGAAGATGATGCCCAAGGGACATACGCAGAAGTTTTAAGACTGGTTCTGAACGAGTTCGAGCGTGCATTTTTGCAGGGAAACGAGGTTCATTCTTTGGCTGCCACTCTGCCCGGTATCCATGCGAAGAAACTCAAAGTTGTCCAAAGTTATTACGCTGCTCGCGCTGCAATTGGACGAGCCATCAAACCTCACGAGTCTGCCTTGTTCCGAGCTGCCAACGATGATAACGCGAAAGTGTTCACTGTTTTCGGCGGACAGGGAAACATTGAGGAATACTTTGATGAGCTTCGAGAGCTATATGTCACATACCCCTCTTTTGTCGAGGATCTGATCATCTCAGCTGCCGAGCTATTACAGAACTTGTCCAGAGACCCAAGAGCGGAAAAGCTCTACCCCAAGGGCTTGGATATTATGGCATGGCTTCACGACCCAGAAGCTACTCCAAATGTCGATTATATGGTTTCTGCCCCAGTCAGTTTCCCATTAATTGGTTTGGTTCAGCTCGCGCATTACACCGTTACCTGTAAGGTACTTGGTCTTACCCCAGGTCAATTCAGAGATCGCACCAACGGAACTACCGGTCATTCTCAAGGTGTTGTTCTGGCTGCAGCAACTTCAGCCGCAGACTCGTGGGATTCCTTTGACGAAATCGCCATCTCATCTCTCACAATTTTGTTCTGGATTGGTTCCAGATCTCAACAAACCTACCCTACGACATCTTTGGCCCCATCCGTTTTACAAGATTCGGTTGACAATGGAGAAGGTGCACCAACACCTATGCTTAGCATTCGTGATTTGTCCCGAACCCAAGTCCAAGAGCACATTGATGCCACAAATCAATACTTACCCGAGGATCGCCACATCTCCATCTCCTTGGTGAACAGCGCTCGTAATATGGTTGTAACTGGTCCTCCAATTTCCCTATACGGTCTCAATTTGCAACTTCGAAAAGTAAAAGCCGCAACAGGTCTTGACCAAACCCGAATCCCTTTTACCGACCGAAAGGTTCGATTCGTCAACCGGTTTTTGCCAATTACATCTCCCTTCCATAGCAAGTATCTCGCAAATGCCACCAAGCATTTGGCCGAGGATCTCAAGAACATCAAGATTGACAGCAAATCTTTGGGTATTCCTGTCTATGATACCAACAACGGAACAGATTTGCGCGAGGTCAAGGGCAACATCGTCCCCACACTTGTGCGCTTAATCACCCATGATCCCGTCAACTGGGAGAAAGCAACCGTCTTTCCAAAGGCCACTCACGTGATTGATTTTGGCCCTGGTGGCATTTCTGGTCTTGGTGTTTTGACCAGCCGCAACAAGGACGGCACTGGTGTTCGTGTCATCTTGGCCGGTACGATTGATGGCACTGTAACAGAAGTTGGTTACAAGTCTGAGCTTTTTGATCGCGACGAAGAGCATGCCGTCAAATATGCTGTTGATTGGGTCAAGGAGCATGGCCCACGTCTGATCAAGACCTCCGCTGGTCAGACGTATGTCGACACCAAGATGAGTCGAACGCTCGGTGTTCCACCGGTCATGGTCGCGGGCATGACACCTTGTACAGTTCCTTGGGATTTCGTTGCAGCTACCATGAATGCTGGTTACCAGGTCGAGTTGGCTGGTGGTGGATACTACAACGCCAAGACGATGACAGAGGCACTGAGAAAGATTGAAAATGGCATCCCAGCTGGACGTGGTATCACCATCAATTTAATTTACATCAATCCTCGTGCTATGCAATGGCAAATTCCTCTTATCGCTCAACTTCGCTCAGAAGGTGTTCCAATTGAGGGGTTGACCATTGGAGCCGGTGTTCCCTCCATTGAGGTTGCGACAGAGTATATTGAGACTCTCGGATTGAAGCACATTGCCTTCAAGCCAGGATCCGGAGAGGCAATTCAAGCTGTTATCAACATCGCCAAGGCCAATCCAACATTCCCTGTCCTCCTCCAGTGGACCGGAGGTCGTGGTGGTGGACATCACTCCTTTGAAGATTTCCATCAACCCATCCTTCAAATGTATGGTCGCATCAGAAGAAGCGAGAACATCATTCTTGTGGCTGGCAGTGGCTTCGGTGGTGCCGACGATACCTACCCTTACCTCACTGGTGAATGGTCTGCCAAGTACGGCTATCCACCTATGCCCTTTGATGGATGTCTCTTCGGTAGTCGTGTCATGACCGCAAAGGAAGCCCATACCAGCAAGAATGCCAAAAAGGCTATCACTGAGGCAGAAGGTCTAGATGATGGTGACTGGGAAAAGACCTATAAGGGTCCTGCCGGTGGTGTTATCACGGTCCGATCTGAGATGGGAGAGCCAATCCACAAGCTTGCTACTCGTGGTGTTAAATTCTGGGCTGAGATGGATGCTAAGATCTTCAGTTTGCCAAAGGAAAAGCGCGTTGCTGAGTTGAAGAAGAACCGTGATTACATCATCAAGAAGCTCAACGATGACTTCCAAAAGGTCTGGTTTGGACGTAACATGGATGGTGAGACTGTTGATCTCGAGGATATGACTTATGGCGAAGTCGTTCGCCGCATGGTAGACTTGATGTTTGTCAAGCACGAGTCTCGCTGGATTGATCAGTCATATGAGAAGCTTACAGGTGATTTCATTCGCCGTGTCGAGGAGCGTTTCACTACCGACAAAGGCAAGCCATCGCTACTCCAAAGCTATTCCGAGCTTGACAACCCATTCCCAACTGTGAAGAGAATCTTGGCTGCCTACCCTGATGCCGATAGCCAACTCATCAATGCTCAAGATGTACAGCACTTCCTCCTCCTTTGCCAGCGCCGCGGACAGAAGCCTACAACCTTCGTCCCTGCTTTGGATGAGAACTTTGAGTTCTTCTTCAAGAAGGATTCTCTTTGGCAATCTGAGGATCTTGAGGCTGTCATTGACCAGGACGTCGGTCGTACTTGTATCTTGCAAGGGCCTATGGCTGTCAAATATTCCAAGACTGTCGATGAGCCAATCAAGGACATTCTTGACGGCGTTCACAATGCCCACATCAAGGGGCTAACCGAAGATATTTACGGCGGCAAGGAATCAGCCATTCCAGTCGTGGAATACTTTGGCGGAAAGCTTGTGGAGACCGAGGATGAAGTTGACATTGAAGGTCTTACGATCAGTGAAGAGTCCAACAAGACAACTTTGCGTATCGCTTCAACTGGCGGCGCTCCTTTGCCACCTTTGGATGTTTGGTTTTCTCTACTCGCTGGTCACAAGCGATCATGGCGATACGCACTCTTCTCTTCCGAGGTTTTTGTCCAAGGACAAAAGTTCCAAACAAATCCTATGAAGCGAATCTTCGCACCAGTTCGCGGTCTTTTCATTGAGATTCTTAATCCCAACGATCCTACCAAGACAGTCATCACTGTCAAGGAGCAACCAAGACCAAATCACTATGTCGAGGTTATCAATGTCCAATTAACTGGAAAGAACCAGATTTTGGTCAACATGATCAAGGAGACCACAGCGGTCGGAAAGCCAGTCTCTTTACCCCTTGCATTCACTTACCACCCAGAAGCTGGTTACGCACCAATTCGCGAGGTGATGGAGAGCCGCAACGACCGCATCAAGGAGTTCTACTGGCGTGCGTGGTTTGGAAATGAAAAGCTGGATCTTGACGCTTCCGTTACTGGCAAATTCAATGGTGGCAAGGCTACCATCACCAGCGAGGCCATCAATGACTTTGTGCACGCTGTTGGCAACACTGGTGAGGCATTCGTTGATCGTCCCGGAAAGGAAGTTCTCGCCCCTATGGACTTTGCTATTGTTGTTGGCTGGAAGGCTATCACGAAGCCAATCTTTCCAAAAACCATCGATGGTGATCTTCTTAAGCTTGTCCATCTCTCCAACGGTTTCCGCATGCTCCCTGGTGCCGACCCATTGAAGAAGGGAGATGAGGTTGAGACCACTGCTCAGATCAATGCCGTCATTAACCAAGACTCTGGAAAGATGGTCGAGGTTTGCGGTACAATCACACGCGAAGGAAAGCCAGTCATGGAAGTCACATCTCAATTCTTGTACCGTGGTGCATACACCGATTTCCAAAATACCTTCCAGCGCAAGACCGAGACACCAATGCAGATCCACCTTGCGACAAGCAAAGATGTCGCTGTTTTGAGATCCAAAGAGTGGTTCAACCTTGACGAGCCTGACCATGAACTACTTGGCCAGACTCTCACATTCCGTCTTCAGAGTTTAGTTCGCTTCAAGAACAAGACTGTGTTCAGCAGCGTTGAGACTCGAGGTCAAGTTCTTCTCGAACTTCCAACCAAAGAGATTATTCAGGTGGCAACTGTTGAGTACGAAGCTGGTGTTTCTCATGGCAACCCAGTCATTGATTACCTCGAGAGACACGGTTCCTCCATCGAACAGCCAATCAACTTTGAGAATCCCATCCCTCTCAATGGCAAGACCCCACTCCTTTTAAAGGCGCCTTCTTCCAACGAGCCCTATGCTAAGGTCTCTGGAGACTACAACCCAATTCACGTGTCGCGCGTATTCGCTGGCTATGCTAGCTTGCCTGGTACCATCACCCATGGCATGTACTCGAGTGCCGCTGTCCGAAGTCTTGTTGAGACTTGGGCTGCTGAGAACAATGTTGGTCGTGTCCGAAGTTTCCATGCTACCCTGACTGGCATGGTCCTTCCAAATGATGATATTGAGGTCAAGTTGCAACACGTCGGCATGGTTGCCGGTCGCAAGATCATCAAGGTCGAGGCGAGCAACAAGGAGACTGAAGATAAGGTATTGCTTGGTGAGGCAGAAGTTGAACAACCTGTGTCATCATATGTCTTTACTGGCCAAGGTTCTCAGGAGCAAGGAATGGGTATGGAACTGTACGCCAGCAGTCCTGTTGCCAAGGAGGTTTGGGACCGTGCTGACAAGCATTTCATGGACAACTATGGTAAGTTCCTGTTATCCTGTTGGATTATCACAACTAACATATTCTAGGTTTCCAAATCACCAACATTGTCAAGAACAACCCTCAGGAATTAACCATTCACTTTGGTGGTGCTCGGGGTAAAGCTATTCGTGCAAATTACATGGCCATGACATTCGAGACCGTTGGTACCGATGGTTCCACCAAATCTGAAAAGATCTTCAAGGAAATCGACGAGCACACCACCTCATACACTTACCGATCCCCAACTGGTCTTCTTTCCGCCACACAATTCACTCAGCCTGCATTAACCCTCATGGAAAAGGCAAGTTTCGAGGACATGCGATCGAAGGGACTCGTCCAACGAGACAGCAGTTTCGCTGGTCACTCGCTTGGAGAATACTCAGCTTTGGCTGCGTTGGCGGATGTTATGCCTATTGAGAGTTTGGTTTCGGTCGTCTTTTACCGAGGTCTTACTATGCAGGTCGCTGTCGAACGTGACGAGACTGGACGATCCAACTACTCCATGTGCGCGGTCAATCCAAGCAGAATTTCCAAGACCTTTAACGAGGAGGCTCTCCAGTATGTTGTTACAAACATCGCGGAAGTCACTGGCTGGCTTTTGGAGATTGTCAATTACAACATTGCCAACATGCAATACGTCTGTGCTGGTGATCTCCGAGCTCTCGATACTCTTACCGGCGTTACCAACTACCTCAAGGCCCAAAAGATTGACATCCAACAATTGATGCAGACTCTTTCCATCGAGGATGTCAAGGAGCACTTGACCGAAATCATCCGAGGGTGTGCAAAGCAAACCGAGGGCAAGCCAAGGCCACTCGACCTCCAACGTGGATTTGCCACGATTCCTCTCAAGGGTATTGATGTGCCTTTCCACTCGACCTTCTTGCGCTCCGGTGTCAAGCCTTTCCGATCCTTCCTACTTAAGAAGATCAATAAGACCACCATCGACCCAAGCAAGTTGATTGGAAAGTACATCCCCAACGTCACCGCACGACCATTCGAAATCACCAAGGAGTACTTTGAGGATGTTTACCGACTCACCAACTCGCCGAAGATTGGAGCTGTTTTGGCCAACTGGGATAAATACCAAGAACCTGTTACCAACGGGGTCAATGGTGTGAATGGTGTTACCAATGGTGTTAATGGAACTCACTAGGGAGTGAGGGTTCCATTTTTTGTTCCATTCTGTTTGTGAATTTATGAACATGGGCGTTTTGGGGGGGATATTTTGCGACGTTGTTTTGCGAAGGGTTTTTAGAGACATGCTTGCTTGTAGGTACTAGTAGATTCGTTTGCAGGGAAGATTTTGCTTTTGCTTTTCGCTGTGTATACTTTTGCGCCATAGATAGATGAGAAGATGCAAATTTCACAAAAATTTTACAATTATGTGTTGGTTTTTCTTGGTGCTTGATTCGTGGTGATGGGTGTACTTCAACAAGCCGTTGTTCACGTGACAGCCCCTACCATGACTGAGCCGCATCCATCAAATTAAGCACGCTGATTTCTCCCATCGATTTAAGAAAGCGATTTTGAAAGAGTAGAGGTAAGTCTTACTTGGTTTTGGGGGGGATGAAGAATTCTTGATGTGAAGCTAATAGTAGTACCGTCTACATTTCGTTTTTGGGCAATTTTATGTTAAACCCAGTTACAAGGAATTCTTATCACAAGAAAGTTAGAGTGAAAACTTCGATATCGAGGGACAATCAAACAGGTCTCGTTGGTGACTAGAAGGTTGGACGGGGGGTTCGAGGAAGAAGGGAGCGAAGCAGGTAGGCTATCCTGTGAGTAGGGACAAGGTCTTTATTAAAAGGTCTTGAATCCTAAATAAAACTACTAAATAATAATCGAAATAATTATAGCTATTATTCCTCCACGCACACTTCCAGAATTATCTTTTATGACAACTCACAGGTATCACATGGGAGTTATAAGAAGATTTGCAGAAGTTTATCCTTGTCAAGTTACTACGTTGCATCAAATCAATTGCTATCCAACCTATAATGCAATAATACGATCATCAATCTGTACAGCATGCAAGGGCAGGAACTCTTGCGATGAAGATGTTAGAAATGGAAACACAAAAGAGATAGAGCAGGTGGATTTTAGCATTCAAAGTAAAGACAGGATAGAAATATAGCAAACAAATCTTCACCCAGTCCCACTTCTGTGTTTCAAGGGAGACCCATCACGCGTACTAATAAACCAATACAATTCGGATATGTTATCAGTCTTGCAATTACCTTGAGAGATTACCCCCAGAGCGATTGGATATCTTTGAGCATCTCTTTCGGGACTTCGAGAAGAACCATATACACTCCGGTGAACCTGCCCCATTTACCTACCACCCAAAAGCATTACTTGAAGCCCGGAGATGATCGAATATTATTTGGTATTAGGGTAAGAATTTGCTGTCGAGTGTTCTTTTGCTGTCATATAACAATATTGAGTTCCTGAAGAAAACAGCGACGATGAGAAGTTGGAGTGAAATTCTTGGTTTTTTAATCCCATCTAGAATTCGTGATGTTATTTCACATACGAAATTTGTCTTGAACTTAGAAAGCAATTGTCCTCGCAAGGTTTCCACGTTGCATTCCATATTCATAAGAATTTGATTGGTTGTAGGTGCTGGTTCAGGAATTAATCTCCCATGGAGGCAGCTGAGGACAGAAATTCGGTGCATGATGTTGAGCGACGACCTCCGATCACAGAAAATTTCGTACAATTCTTCCCTAGGAGGATAGAGAATATCTCTATAAATTTCTCTGCGATTTCGAGTAATGCGAAACCTTTATGAGGATAGATGTAAATTTATTGTCATTTTCGGGTATATTTTTTAGACTGAGAGCTCAGTGGCAAAACACCAATTCTCGGGGTTCCACTACAGAGATGATCAAACTAGATTGTGCACGCAAAAGTGGGTAGAAATAGGGATTTCTTGAGAGCATAGAGTACGTGCACATGCTTAAAATGCTCTTTCTGGCTTAAAATATACACTTTTAGTGCTTTGATCATCTCTACAGTAGAAGGGATACTTAATTGCAGAGAGAGTTAGAGTAATTAAGTGTCGGTCCTTCGAATAACAATTTCAAGACCAGACCATTAGAATTTCAAGTCTAGATATGATGATAAGTGAAGACCTCACAGGTGTAGGCTAGCAATATCAGAGAAACTTATAATAAATACCGGAAAGCCAATAATAACAAGGATGGAGAAACCGATTCCATAAAATCCACTAAACTATCAAACGCCCCATCATATACCCCGCAATGTTCAATTATAGTGCTTATTATGGCACAATTCTGGTAGACCATAACAAACCTCAGGTCCAGGGCGACTTTTCCTACATATTGTTCCTCCTTCATTAGTTCTTCCATATCTCCGATGCCATTCCTTGATCGACACCCAACTCCCAAAAGCTACTGGGGAGGACTCTGAACCTGAACCACAGAAACCATCCATATATCCATTGGCAGTATTCCATTCTTCGATTCGCAATCTGCTGGCTTGATCAGCACAGTTTTAGAAAGGAGAAAACAT
This sequence comes from Hymenoscyphus fructigenus, assembly GCA_001414455.1. Classification (NCBI taxonomy): domain Eukaryota; kingdom Fungi; phylum Ascomycota; class Leotiomycetes; order Helotiales; family Helotiaceae; genus Hymenoscyphus; species Hymenoscyphus fructigenus. The sequence continues at coordinate 49,437 of LKUV01000047.1, read as the reverse complement.
TTTATGAAAAGAAGAGATATTCCAAGGATGACGACCAGAGGAAAAAGGAATAGTATTACTAACTGAACATCCTCTATCCCAGCGCAAACGTATCCAACTACTCCCCGGAAGGAATAAACATATACATGATGAGCCGGAACCACCCCGCCAGCCTGGAAGTACGCACCAAAGCCCTAAACAGTTCGAATTTAAACTAGTTTCTACAATATTCTCAAGCCTCCAAGAATCCGGGAAAGGGAAACATACTTGTCGAACCTCAAAATAATTATCTCTATCAATTCGCTCCGGCGAGCAACCGTGAACGGTAGAATCGGGGAACTTCAGGCTCCATCGTTTACTGTTTTGACGAGCAAAAGAACCGCCCCCGAGCCATTTGTTTGTGGCGTTGTGGAGGTCTGAGTGGGGGTTGATGGTGTGGTTTGCGATGTGATTTAGGGTTCGATCTGTTTCGCGAAGGTCGACGGTGTATAGGCCGTTTGGAATATTGTCTGGAAGAATGTAGGGATCTATATCGGCCGTTGCCATGGTGAAGATAGTGACGAGGGCGGTGAGAAGAGTGAAGACTTTAGTGAGCTTCATATTTAGAGATGTGCTGTTTGAAAGTTGGCGGGATTGATGCTGGCGAGCTGAATTGGATAGAAAACGAGACTGATTGTTTCGACTGATTGGAAATAATTCGAGGAGAAAGATTGGCGGATGATACATAATTTATGTGTATTCTCTGGCGTCCATTTATTTTGAGCTAATGGCTCCTTAGGGTGCGGGCTAATAATATATGATGGCAAAATCTAGCCCGTATATTAGCGACAAGAATTAATTTTCCCGATTGGGTCAACCCCTACCAAAATCGAGGCTAGCTACTGAGCCAGTTTGACATGGTGGTAAAGAAATGATAACATTAACTGTACTTCAATAAATCGGACTTTCCAAATACTTTGACTTTCATTGTTGGGAAAAACTCATGAAAAACCTCCAGAGCAGAATATGTAAATACACCAAGTAACAAAATCGTAGAGAAGTTGCATTGTTGTCCTGATATGATGAAATATGGCCCAAAGGCGGGAATTGCCCTTCTAGCTTCAAGCTAGTCTGGACAACGGCTTGGAAAATAAGAGCCACAGCCAAGTTCGTAATGTACGGTACGTTTCCAAGAAGAGGTACCGACAAATTGAAAATCCCAGCAGGTAACTAGCCACCTGCATTCAAACATCTTGACTGAGTATTGGTAGGGAAGCTCATTGAAAGTGGCAGCAAACACAACAGGTTCGTACCTGCCTACCTAGCCCTCGTTGTTCAAAATTGCTAGGGTATTTCATATGAATTATGCTAAACGCTTAAAACAATCCAGGATAAAACAATCTAGGACTAATAATTCGGGTGTTTTAGAACAAGCTAGTTTTAAGGTAATTGAATTGTACTAGAAAGTTCTAACAGCGGGTTTTTGATTTACTGTCGTCCACAACGAGCAAAGTCGATATTTGGTGAAAACCAGACCTTCAGTGGCCGGTTTAAATACCAACTAAGAAATATCGTACTGAAAGGTTCAGGATAGTTTAATCAAAAGATGAGATTCGGAAGGAAGCTCGAGATTATTAACACTCGACCCGAGTAACCTCGTAAAATCAACTTTAATTTCCCAGAACTTCTGAGATAATGTTAGGTAATGGACATTGTTCAGCTGTACGCAAAAGAAGAAGTAAAAGCATGTTCAAACTTAGGGGATGTGCGTTTTCAATATTCAGACCACACAATAAACAGTAGAAACAATAATGTCCTTTCCTTTTTTTTTAAAAAAAACTTCCACTTGGAAGACCTCCAGGTTTTGAAGTTGTGTCAAACACAAAGTCCTTGCAATTGAGCCGGAGACTTGAAAAGCAGAAGGAAACATCAAACTAGGCTCAATCAACAAGCAAGAGAAAACCAACATACAATGCTGCGCTATTCCTACAACTACTGGGGATTGCGATATCTCACTTTGGAATCACAATCTCTCTGTCTCACCAACGTCACCAAATAATATACTCAACGCCGGAACATGCTCAGAAGTCGCACAGTGTATTCTCGATTATTCCACAAAGTACGCAAAGCTAGTATTTGCCCCCTGGAACAACCCTTCTGACACTTGTCCCAACAGCCGTCTCACTTATTCCCATCAAGGGACCTGGCATGGAGAAAGCTGTAGGAAAAGGTTGGGTACTCGGTTTCCTCGCCGCTTTCAGTGGATATCACGGCTGGCGAAGGGAGTAAGAGGTTGGCAAAAGAGATACGACAGAAGAAGCTCGTTATCGCGATTCCCCCAGAGAACCCAGAGGGGCGTTTTTGGTTCATGGTTGGGCACGCTGTGTCCTGCATGGGCTGGTTGCGATTGGAATAGGGTGTTGATATACCTTTCAACGAACTAGGCCTAGAAACTTTGGTTACTTGGGCGTGCAATCACGAGCTTCTCGCTGCCACTCACATCAACGAACTATTCTGGTCAAGTAGGAGGCACAATCAGACCTTGTGTATCGGAAACCAGATTAATATGAAATTGTTGGGGAGTTGAAGAGTTGAAGATTATCCAAGCACCTTTCAAATCTAGGGGAGAGAGTCCCGTGACTTTATTCACTCGGCGAAAAGAAACACCGGGCCGAATGATGCCGATAGCCTCACTGAGCCTCCAGCTACGAACTTTCGCGACGCCCGCTTCTTACTGAAATCGACAGCCTCAACAATGCCACCATATAAAGATGATCAGCTATGGACAATTGTCCCAGGCAGTTACACGACCCAGGTTCAGATTAAGCTGCCAGAGAGTCTCGCGCCCGCAGAACATACACTTCAGACGCGTATGTTCCTTGCGCCAGATGGAAAGACCTATGAACCATACAAAGTGAAGGAGAATGATGCGGGCGAGCTGGTCGAGTACCCGGAGGATGGCGAGGGTGCTATTCGACCTCTAAAGGGTATGCTTAGTTTATGCGCAAAGATGCAAGCCCCAAATTGAAACGATTGAAAGCTAATAACGAATGGCGCAGGTGGAAAGATTGTCAACATGAACGCCTTCCTCGCGTTCCTCGAACATATTCACAACAAATTCAACCCTCCCCTCACATCTGCGCTCATCATTGTCGCGCAACCCGAATGGAAGGCGCCAGAACTCGAGGAAATCACCCGTTTCGCGTTCGTAACCTTGAAAGTCCCCGCCTTCATGCTGATCGATAGTGCGTTGGCAGCGGCGTGGGGTTACGGACTTACACATGGAGTTGTTATTGATGTGGGATACCAAAAGATTGATATATCGACAATCACAGACAGCATGGTCAATACTCGTGATGCGCTGCCGTTATGGGGAGGGGAACATATGACGGAAATCCTCCATTCGTTATTGAAGGGCAAGCATGAGCCGGTATTTACAATGGAGATGGCAGAGGAGCTCAAAAAGAGTCATCTCTGTGAAGTACTACTACCGGGCACACCACTCCCAAGCGCCGATGATCCGGGACAGACTGTGTCAGGCCCTAGTGTCACCGTTACTGAACCCGTGGAGGCCGATCCCATTGACGATGAGCTTGCAAATGCCGAGAAAGAGGATGGTGTGCTTGATGTTGCCAGTATCGTGGCAAGTGGGAAAACAGCAGAGTTCTTGGCTAAGAAGAAGGAAAAGGAGAATGCGGCGGCCGCGCGCAAAGCTACGAAAGCAGCCGAGGCTTTAGCTGCTAAACCCCAAAAACCACTTCCGAACTCAAAACAATTTTGGGCAACTTGGTCTTTTGATGCTCCTAAATCCAAGGAGGAGATGGAAAAGGAAAAGGCAGCAGAACTCGCTTCAGCTCCCCAAGAACCGGCCCCTGTCAAGGAGGGTGAACAATTAGCGGAAGGCGTTTCTAGTTTGGCGGTTGACCCAGCCAGTGCCCAGCAAAAGAGCATTCTCAAGAAAGACAGCAGAAAGAAAGCATGGGAGGAAGCCAACCCAGGTCTCAGCCGCCACGATTACAAAATCGGTGTTGAGCGCTTTATGATTGTCGACCCTTGGTTCCTTCACCTCATCGCTGACACGGTATACTCTACGGTGCAGGGTGTTGAACCAGCATCGTTGAGGCAACTTGTATGGGACAACATGATCATTTGTGGAGGGGGCGCAAAGATCAGAGGTTTCAAGGAAGCTCTTCATCGAATTCTGCTGAACAAGTATCTTATTTCCCCTAGCTCCGCCACAATGTTCATGAGCGAGCTCCCATCAAACATCGCCACGCCTAGTGGTACTGGATCTATGACCCCAAGCAGCTCCTTTAATCAACCCTCACATCCTACAGTCAACCCATCCAACTCCCTCCTCATTGCTGCAACCACCGCATCTAATGCCGCACTCAATCCCGGTCTTAGCCAAAACGGAATGAACGGTGCTAACACTCATTCATCACACTCTCAAACACCAACGGCGATCAAGTTTGCCACTCCACCAACTTATTTTCCGGAATGGAAAGAGTATTATGATGTTGACTTTTTGGGCTCCTGTATAGCGGCAAAGACCATATTTGGGGCACCCGTGGATCAAGTCAAAGGCTACTACGTCACTCGATCTGATTTCAACCGGGATGGTCCCAAATCTATTCATGATATGTAAGTTTGACCGATATCTATCTACATTACTTCTTGCTAACATTCCCATAGCGGTCTTGTATAATTACAATATTAAAAGTTCTTGCGATGGCGTTTCAGGAGTTTCGAGTTGGGAGAGAGGATGATTCTGTACCATAACCAGGAATACCCAACGGGCTGCAAGCGAGCGAGCATTAGACCGTCGAATAAGTGGATCGCCCAGATCTTTATTTTTTTGGGGGGGCGTGGTCGTGATTTGAAGTATCATATGAAATGAAAAGTTACACCTCACCCCCCTTCCATATGTTTTCGTGCTCTGTAAAAGTCGGGATTTGGTATGGGAGTAGGCAAGGATAGCCTTGTTCATTCACATATGAAATCTTGAAAGTAAAAGTAATTATATAACCGTGCTGTTTGTAAGCCTTATAATATAGACAATGAGGGAAATTCATACTTGGATCTTGATATAATACAAGGTCCTTGGATAAACCATCCCGCTTTCTCCGATCGCGGCAATTTAATTTTTCTGCGGAAGGCAGGAGCGTTGAACCTGACCACTTTGGTTCGATAGAGGGTATACACAACCACTGCAAAATTTCGTAGGCAGCTAGTGGCCACTGCTTTCCTGATCTCTCCCCAAAGCATTGCTCGAATAAGAAGAAGTCAAAGGCTTAATCCTTCTTGCTTTTCTCCCGCAGCCTACTTCTAGAGTTTAATTTTGCCATTTCTTACTCCATTAAGTAGACAAGCCCTAGACAAAGCTCCTCGTACGCTTTCATAATTTATTGCAATACATAAGGTTTAAATTCAATATATAACTTTTATATAATTGATTTAGGTTGTTATAGTAGAACCCAAAGTAGCCTTATTGGGAAGTGGAAGTAGTAAGAGCTAGACAAGCTTATTGGGTACTTGCTAGATTGCACTGCTTTGTTATGGTTGCTTTAGAATTGAAATCTCTTCCGGAAAACTTTGTCAGCTTGTTGAGGAAGTAGCATCGTCATCAATGAATCTTGTAGCTTTATTGTAGACTGCTTGTTTTAAACCTGTAGCTGAGTGTTGAGCTTTGCAGAGGCTCTTGTCTTTGTGTAAAGCTCACACACTTGAACCAGAGCACTGGGCATGATGACTATGAAACCCATTGTTCCTCCTTTAGAATTTGTGCTTCAAAATCTTCTGCTATGAGTTTGCGGCAGAGCATAATGGAACCAAAGTATCTTTGTTGTTGTTGTTTTGGAGAATTAAATTGTTCCAGATCAAACAAGCCCAGACAGTCCGGAAAATAAAGTGTCAGGAGCGCCAAGGCTGACTGTATGCTTCTAGGTTAGCAGTGAAGCTTCTCCCTCCATCGTTCCTTCCCCTTTGAGGAAGAAAGTAAACATCACGTGTATAATTATCATTTTCACCTTCACCCAATCGAAAGCAGTTTGAAATCTCCCTCTCTTTGGCTTGTCAATCTGGATAATGAGTGATTCACTGTTGGTTTGAAGAACCTCACTTGGGTACTTCGCGTTCAATTTACCAACAATTTGGGGCAAGAATTCCTAAAGCTCACAGCACCCCTGTCCCTGGTCTTCTCTAAGCTCAAAAGGCCATCTCTTGACATCATCTCAAGATTTCTCCATATTGCAAAGCTGACCATCTCAAGTTCAGGTTGTTTCTGGATTCAGCAAGTAAGCAGCCCCTCCTCTACACACCGTCTTCAGACCAAACCCTGCTTGACTAGAACATTAACAAACCTGGTGTCTAGGTGTTGAATCTCAAGATAGACGTCGCCGCTTTTACCACGTTTCGAGGTGCCTTGCCCTTGCTAGCCAAAGGGCACGAGTATAACTTCGCAATCTCCCGATAAAACCCTCCTAGACCTACGATCCTCTATCCACGGAATTCGATAACTCGAAATCAAACATGCGATCAACCAGAAGCAAGACTGGTGCGCTGCCAGCCAAGGTCATTCCCTTCGGCGCACCAATTATTGAAGGCGACGTCGTCGACGCGGCAATTGAAAAGATTGAGGAAGACGGCGACGGTGCGGCCGAGCTAGCACAGATCGAGGATCATATCGAGGAGGTGGTCGACGCTGGAATGCATGCCGAGGATGTTATTACTACTTTCAAATCCAAACAACCCATTGAAGATGGTGCCTACATCATTCGATCCCTAGGCAAAGGCAAGTTCGAGCTTGTGAATGTTCAGCGTGTCCGCAGAGAAGTCCTAGGAAGTGTTGAATTCGGCAATATGCTCACGAGTAACCCTAATCGGTTGGCTCTCGTCGAGTCCGTCAAAGAGGACCTCGAGGGTATCAAGGAAAATATCGTACAAGCTGTCGATAGCGCAAGTGAGTAGTGTTACTGCCGTGTTGAATTCGGTTGCGTACTGACTTGTAACATAGATAAAAACATCTTCCGTTTCTTATCTCTCTCTCTCGAACTGCGCTACATGATCTACGACCTAACTGTCAAGTCAAAGCGCGAATTGAAATACCAAGCGGATGCTCACAAATTGACAAAGGGCTTTTCCCTCCGAGGAGTCAACAAGCAGATCCGAGACGAGACCGCGCCCTTCTACTGGTCCAACAACTTTAATCTCTCCAACTTTCCTCCAAACCCGAAGGATATCGAGAAGGCTCTCACATTCAACGCGGTAGCTGACAACCTTAGAGAGGTCACTTTCGATTGGTACGCCATGGCTCGCAAGGATAAACTGACCATGCTGGAGATTGCGAAATGTCCAAACATCAAAGTCCTGAATCTCATGGTCACCACATACGCTATCGCAGACACCGTCCAACATCAATGGCGCCGTCCTTTGTTGTATAAAACTCCAGTCGATGATCGTCACCCAGATAATCGGATCCCAAAGTTCAGCAGATCAAGAGGAATTGATGACATCGTTCGTCTCCGTGGACTCACAAAGGTCAATGTCAAGCAACACCACGGCACCCACAGTACCCCAAAGCGTGATGAAATCACTCAAGCTGAGCTCGATGAGCTTGAGGCGTTTCTGAATGGACGAATGACCCTGCCAAAGGCGCTTCCGCTGGCCGTTGTAAGTCTCCCCGTCCCCCCCTCTCTGTCCTGCACTGCTCTTCTAACGCATGTCAGGCAAGCAAACAAGCATCCAACCCCCGCAATGCAAAGGCGAAGCGCAAGAGCAAGGGATATCGTGATGCGGATGAGGACGATTCCGATTACGAGACAGGTGCCAAGCGTCGTCGTACGAAGGCCAACTGTCGCATCACATGGTATTGAATTCACACTCCAAAATGGGACGAGGGTACGGCTATTGATGGTGCTGAATGACAGAAAGCTATCGGGGGTGGTTATATTACATGGATGATTCTGCTTGCTTCTTTTCTCTTTTTTTCACATCGGCCAATTTTCAGACTTGCTATTGCTTCTGTGGTTTCTGTTAGATACTTTGTGGTTTGGCTGGGGGAAAGCGATACCTTTTCTCTATCTCTTGAGAGGACTTTCAAAGAGATTGTTCCAGATGAGATGAGGGAACAACTTACATTGTATAATACCCAATGCAATGTTTCCACATACATTCTTCACTTTACTTGAGTGATGGATCTTTGTATGATAGATAATAGGGAATTGCAATATCTTATACTAGAAATTCATGACTCTTTACTCTTGATGCGAGGTGCTATTTTTATATAACAAACTCCCAGGACACTAAGAATGGGTTTCTTGTCTATGCATCCAAGTATCTAAGAAAGAGATATGTTTCCTCTTATCCACAGGTTACTTTACATGTTATCAAGGTAATTTCATCTGGGCAAAAAAAAGACATTTTTCCAGCTGGTCAGGTACCCTACCTTAACCTCTACCTACTGTTCAACTAAGCCTTATGTATACTTTTTTGTATTTCTAGAAATTTTTGGTATGAAACCATCCATGTGCTGTATCATCTGAATAGTAGCTACTGAACTATGTTGTGCAAGACCATCTGGAGAAATTGGACTAGGAAGTCGAGGAGAGAATGTTGCTGTTTGGGCGCCTTAACTTGGATGAATTTATTGTTGTTGATTTAATTGGAGACCTTTGTTATGTGAGTTTTGATTGTACTATATGAGTATCTCATTTTATATAAAATTTGAAAAGCCTTTCTTCCCCCGTGTTGATATTCTTAAAACGAAATAGAAACCCGCATGATTGTTTGATCTCCAGATTCGAGGTTACGTGAGGTGTCAGTTTACCTGGGAGATGTACTTCCTTGTAAGTATATAATTCCAAGAACACTTCTCAAGTTTCCAGTTATGTTACTCTATGAGTTTACTCCTCGTACAGCCTATGCACATCTTTACTCGATTCATTTACTATGCTAGATTTGCCCGAAGTTGAATAGACGGCAGTAGGCGCGGCTTGCCCATCAAGTCATGATCATGAACTTTTTAGCAGAATAAGCTTCCGCAAGTCAGCTATGAAGAAACCCCAATAGCTTGTAGCTTATCATAATGGGAATTCTTGAATCGCCTGTGGAACTGACCAGAAAATAGCTACTGGACCACTCGTGTACCATACGCCTGACCAATTGGCACCTAGTCAATTCCTAGCCATTGCCACCAAAGAATCGCTTGCTATTTCTATAACAAACAAGCAACTCGATTGCTCTCAAGCCCTATTGATTACAAACGTACTTAAGTGTACACTGAAAAATGACATGGCTTCTGTTTGAGAATGATCACTTATCAATTCAGACTAGTTGACTTGAACGGATGTGTTGTATGCATCATTTGACCTTCTCATTTTCCCTTTTGCTCAAGCCATCAATGCACTTGTGGCAAACAATATATTGGTGTATATAAGGCTGGAGTTCTTGTTCCATCCTTCCACAATTTTGAACGTTCAGATCAGCTTCTCAAATTTCCATCGCCTAGTGTGCGAGCCCAAATCGGATCACGTTGATAGGATAACCAGCAAGATGGCTTCTCCAAATTGGTTTACTCAGGACCCTCTCGTTCTCCGCCCAGCCTTATCAAATCCAGTTCATGGGATGACCAGCACGAAGGCGTCTGACACAAGCCCCGAGCCGCTAAAGTATTAATGCGAATGATGGCAAGCAAGTTCTTGAAGGGGCTATCATTGACAAAATCACTGTTGGCACGTTGAGCGAACAATTACTTTCTAACTTCCTTCCGGTGCAAGTCAATACAAACAGTACCTCGTTCATGGAGCAGGTACTTATGGAAGCCGTTCCCATAAAGATTGCTCGCATGTCAAATGTGGCATTGGAAATCAAGATCGAGCACAGATTACAGAACGGAACGCGACTTGCGAAGGAAAATATGGGGTTTATGGAAGCTATTCATTTACCAAAACTCGTGAACCTCATAAATGCCTTTCAACTCCACAACGACGATATCCCCATCCACCACATCTCTTTGGACTTCAAAAATCCTGAGCGGTATGACACATTAAATCCAATCGCCACCCGTGCTCTAATCAATGGAGTCAAAGGTTTCCGGGATGTGAGAGCAGAAAACCCCAATTATCCATCGATGTTACCCAAGTTCGATATTGATGTTACTGGACCGAGTAGTGCAGATGACAGCGAGGTGCTAGGTTCCATAATCCACGAAGAATTCAGCAAATACCTGGGTAAAGCCCGAGCGGAGGAATTGAAAAACACTGCGTTTAAGTTGATGGGAGATGAGCGCTACCCGGAGGGTCTTGGCTATTTTGCTACTGCTACTTATGTCTTTGGGATTCAAGACGGCCGAGATCCTCAACCGTTGTTGTTCGATATATACAAGGCATCTGACGAGATTTCTTTGGAACTCGGCCTGTTGAGCCTGCGTCTTGGAACTCTCGAATTGGCACTACAAGAAGCACGAGCCTTGGGTTACCCCAGAACTTGGACCGTTGAGTATATTCGGTTATGGAGGAACAAAAAGATCATCATGACTTCCGGAAATGAGAGCGAACGCAAAAAACTCCTATCGGAGATTTCAGCTGAAATTCGCGAACCTCCAGCGATCCCGGAGCTTAAAGAGATGAAAGAGGAAATCGAGGAAAAAGTTAACAATTGGAAGCCCAAAGGATTCTCGCTTGGGAAGAAGTTGACGCAAGCACCCGGGGATTCCCCAATTGTTATTACAGATCACGAGGATGATGAGATGGCAGGTATGCAATAGAAAAGAGGTCTAGTTGCAGAACGCAAAATATGTTGTAGGTGGAAAATTGGGGAAGAAGAGAATAGGTTGGAGGAGGCGGTGTGTATCATTAGCAAGGTGACAAAAATGCGAGAAAGTGTTCCACTCCCGCGCTTCCATCTAGACACGACATATTAAACAATACAAGAGAAGTGACAATTACTCTAGGGCACTCCGAAGAGGGTTAGGAGAATCAGAAATTCAATTTCTCAATGAATTCGGCTAATGGTGATGATTCTCTGAGGTATAATAGGAAAGAAGGGTGCTTGAGAGCAATGACTATTATGGGAGACTTGCCCAGTACGCTGGGTTTATTCTGCTCCTCCCATGTTAAGCATGTCAACCAGAATAAGTGCTTCAAAGTATGCTTTTGGGCCAGAAACATTCGTGTAGGCGCTTTTCAATGGGGTTTGCCTTCGATTGAGCCACAAACCCCCATTTTCTAAACCCATTTTCAAGCAATCATTCCCTAGTAGAGGTATTCGATACAGAAGGGACATGATTAGCGATGGCCAACTCCATTGCTGAGTATCCCATGAAATTCCAGATTAACTCGGAGGCATAACCTGCGGTGACAGAAAGGCGCAAGACAGATAGATAAGAGTTGCTTCTCATAACTCCTGGAGTTGAGAATAATTCTACTCTACCACGGACTTGAGGGTACAATAATTATTACACAAGCCCACAGGGAAGTAAATAACAGCCACCCAACCAAGAGAAAGGAGACGTCCAAAATCGTTGTCGTCTCAAGCTTCTCGCAAAGGGGGCGAATGTGGGGTAGCTTCGGTGAGGTGTGGCGGTGCTCTGTCCGTGACGTGGCGCAGACTATGACGTTTTGGAATACATAAATGCCATGAATGCTTTCTTGATACGAGTACAAAGAACAACAACATCAATGTTAGCCAAAGGCTGGACTTAGCATACAGAGACCTTCATTCACGACTCTTTTTCCTTCGATCGAGTAATATCAGAAAATAACAGGCGCATAATCCACCATCCAACGCAAGACATCCCTCACGATGCTAGAATACTTCTCTTATAAGAAGCTCAAGAAACACCAGGAGGAGAAGAAAGCCTCCGAGGGCGAAACGAAGAAGAAGGAAACGAAAGTCCAAACACCACCACCAATTCTCAGCGAAGAAGACGAGGCATTCCTCGAGCGAATTGCGACCCTCTCGGAAGGCCCCCCGCCACCTCTTCCCACTCGCCCTACATTTGGAGAGGAAGCCGGAGACTACACGAATAATGCGAGCCAGGTGGTAGTCCACGATGACAGAGAGGATTTGCGTAAGCCCGAGGACAAAGGAAAGGGGAAGGAGGCCGAGGCGGAGGCAAAGAAGGAGAATAAGTTCACGGGTTTTATTGGGAGGACGTTTTCGAAGAGGGTATGTTCCTCACGATACAAATGTTTTTGTGTAACAATTTGGACTAGGAATCATATGCTAATTATCTACCACAGGGAAAACCAGACCTCAAACCCAAATCGAATGTTTCGAAACCAGAAGCGCATCGCGAAGAAGATGATCTGACTACCATTCTGGACGATCTCGACCTCTCCGCCACCAACAATCGAGCCTTCTCCCTCTCTGCCGAATCACAAGAACTCGTCGCAAAGTTTACAGTCATTCTCAAGGATCTCATCAATGGTGTTCCGACCGCCTACGACGATTTGATTAATTTGCTCGATGACAGCTCAGGCACACTCTCGAAAGGCTATGAGAAGCTTCCTTCATCCTTGCAGAAGATGGTTACGACTTTACCTGACAAATTGACCAAATATATTGCCCCGGAGTTGTTAGCAGCGGCAGCAGAAGTACAAGGAGTTGGTGCGAGCGGTGCTGCAGGAGCTGGAGCAGCAGGTCTCAAGAATTTTTTCACACCAAGTACACTGAAGAATCTTGTAACGAAGCCCGGAGCTGTGATGGGTGCTTTCAAGGCTATTATGAATGCCCTGAAATTGAGATGGCCGGCATTTATGGGCACGAATGTGTTATTGAGTCTGGGTTTATTCAGTATGTCGCCCCTCCCTTGCTTTCTATACATCAACTAACTCACAAACAGTTCTCATGTTCTTCTTCTGGTATTGCCACAAGCGGGGACGAGAAGTCCGTCTCGAAAAAGAAAGTAGAATCGACTCTAACGGTCGTATCATCGAAATTGTGGACCCGGCTCTACCAGCACCAAGTGGTAGCTCCACCCCACGTCACCGTGGTTCTCGCTCAGGAGATGACAGAAGCCGAAGCCGGGATTCGGAAGACGAAGCAGCTCTTGCCCGTCGAAGAGCAAGACGTGAAGAGCATGAGCGTCAAAAGAAAGAGAAACGTCGTACTGAAGAGCGCAGTGATCGCGAGGAGTCGAGTAGACATCATCACAGCAGCAGTCGACCAAGTAGTTCTCGACAGGGGAGTTCCCGCCTTAAGGCCGAGGATCGTGACCGTGATGGTCGTCGATCAAGAAGTTCTCGAGAGTCAAGGGAATCGAAGGATTCGCGAGATGGCCGGGAAAAGAGGAGATGATTTTGATGAAACTGCTGGGGATGAGGATTGATGATTGATAGATACCCTTATGAATTTGGCAGGAATATTAATGCGTAACGATTGGCTTGTGATTTGGGTACTGGTAAAGGAAAATGGTTATGACAGGGCTTCTTTCTTCTTCACTTCTTTATTTTTAGTTAGTGACTCTTCCACGGTAATAACGAGCACTTACTATTAATTTGGATTTTATCAGATGTGTATTTAAGACGATCGCACCTTCCCCTCCCCCGTTGTAGTAGAAGTGAGTAAAAAGTCCAGACCATCGTCCACGCGTAAAGGGAAAGAGCAACCCCAAGAGTCTCGTCTAGAGATGCCTAGGCTGCTCAAGTCGAGGAAGAAAGTTATGTGAGGGAAGGAATCACCTTAACTCCACACCCTTCACATCTCAATGTCGCATCTTCCCTCTCTTCATCTTTCGACCTCAAACTCAACTGACCTTCCCTGTTCTTGCCGCCCTCGAAATTCTCCCGGTCGAGTAATAAAGGCACCCGAGGATGGGGTCAATGCCTTATTGCTTGATAGTACGCCGAGTTAATTGCGAGAGTTGAAATGAATTGGACTCCGCGACCGGTTGCCAAGCTGATTTAGGTGCGTGTCGTGAAGTTGTCCTCATTTTCCCGGAAGAATGGCTTATTTGTAACGCGAAAGAATGCACCCTAGCAGTCTCATGTCAACATCTGCTGTCGATTTGAGAATAGCACATCCTGTAGGTGGCTTTGGTAAAGACAGGATCCAGTCAAACCATGCTCCCGAGGATGATCACAAATTCGTAAGTCTGGATCCCTCGCTCTCTTCAACCTTTTGTTTTGAGAACAGGGACCAGAAATTAGCCCAGAGAGAGAAATGAAAGAGTTGAATCTGGGGTTTGTACTTCGGACTAATCTCGTTTGTGCCGTAGTGCAATGGGTCCTGTCAGCCTGGCTCCTTCCTCAACACCTTGTGGTGGCTCCGCGCGATTCGCGGACCTCTCAACCTCACTAGTTCGACATGGGTGACACACCAACGCTCGAAGAGGCCGCTCCTTCCATAACTCAGAACTTGGGACAAGCTTGACCCCTCACAGCTTCTGGGTTTGCACCTTGCTTGGTGTTTACTCTATGCTCAAGGTCGGTCTTTTTCTTCGCGTTGACTTCACATCGCACCAAGACCTCGAAATGGGTGTACCCCAATGTTCTTTGCTTGTTATGTGACTTTAGCAACGGTTTCTGATTTTCAGCCGAATAAACATTTAGGAGAGCCCATTGCCAGTCATTCCCCTCCAACTGATAAATTATATGCCCTCTAATTCCCGTGCTTGTCTTGGTTTTTGAACTTTCCATCTTTTAAAACTCATAATGATCTGGAAATACCTCAAAGCCCACCACGAGAAGTTCAAGCTACATTTCTTGCTGTTATGTAGTGGATGTTCTAACTTTTGCGTTCCTGGAGTCTTTTGTGATATTTCTTCAACTTTACGAGCATAACGTGATACTTTCACCTGGAAACTTCAAGTTTTCCATATTCATATCCACGTTATTCATCTATCAAGAAGGCTTACAGGGTCATGCCGTTTCAAGGGCAGAGAATATATCGACAGTAGGAAAACTCACCTTGGATTCAGAGGGCTGAAAGGGAGTCACCCAAAGTGAAAAGTGAGTTTCTTTTGGGTATGTAAAGTCGAAGAAGGTCTCGCAAAGTGACTCAAGATAACTAGCAAGAAGACATCATCCCGCACATAATTGCCACGGGAGGCGGGGTTGGACAAGAAACTGGGAAAAACACGTTCGTGCGACGGAAGCAGTGAAATTCTGATCCATCTTGTACACCGTGAAGAAATGAGAGCTTTTCTTGAACTTGGGAATTGAGTTCGATCGTCTTACTGATAGAACCTCTTCGCATAATTGGAATGAAGGCAATACCAGCTAAATATCAAATGAATTGTTCTAGTTGATATTTTAGCTGGTTCGCAGCGAGCATAATGCCTTCGAATTTGTTAAACGTTCAAATCCCCTCTCTCTTTCGAATCTCATTGTTCTTCCTTCGTACCCTATAAACATCTCAATCCTCATTATCCCTCACACAATTACACATTTATCAGCTAGCGAAAGGTCTCTAAAGGATAATACCATATGACCATCATTCAGATCTTTGGAACATAACCATGCATAAACCCCTTACTAAATTGGAATTCCAAAAAGCACCCCCTAAGCTAGAAAAATGTAACTTTTTTCGCAAGATGAAGATACATGTGAAAGGGTATAGACTACGTGTAACCTGGTGCTTCTCTAATTGAAGACACAGTGTTATAATCAAATTCTTGGACTTCAGACACCTGATACATCAAAATTCTAGTCACACAAAAATACAAATTGTGGACCCGATTGCGCGAAGGTTTTCGGTCGTGTTGAGCATTGAGAATCTCGCGAGTCCCTCTTGACCGTTCACCTAAATGTTCCCAAATATGGTGACTGTAGATAAAAGGTCACTTGGCTCTAAGTTTTCGAGACGAATTTATCTATGCTAATACCAGGCAGTGCTCTCGATGGATGGTTATCCAATGGATTGGATAATCCATTGGATAATTCAATTAGGGTATCCATGGATATCCAGTATGCCAATGGATACCCTTTTTTTATATGTTTAACGTCAATTTAGCCCTTTCTGGCATAAAACATTGCCCCCTTTTAACCACTAATTTCGATTTCAAGACCCACGTGAAATTAAAGCCTATGTATTTGAGATTAGTAGCTATTTTCCTCATTTTTTACCACTTAAAAACCTAAAAGTAACTATTCATTAACTATTTTCTAGCGATAATTGTTATATTATCAGTTATCTTTAAAAATCTGATAATTATTGGGTCACTTTAATCTGATACAATTATTATTGTATACCCCCTTAATATGCCACTAGTAATATCGGCGCCCAAGTCTAGTAATTAAGTTAAGTAATTAAAATTTCTAGATTATAATGAGTACATCTTAATATATATTTATTTATATTAATTATAAAGAAGTTTAGGATAACTACTGAAGTGTATCATGTGACTTCAATGTATTGCATGTGATTGGTCGATTTTTTACAAGCGAATGAAATAGGAGGTGAGGATGACACAATTTTAATTTCATTAGACATCAGAACCGCTACAAGCGCTACATAAAAGTAGAGAAAAAGGAGAAAAACTGATGAATAACCTTTTTGCACTGCCAGTCTCGCCACAAAATAATTAATCCCTCCATTTTTGGTCATTATTAGACAAGAGTAAAGGAAAAAACAGCATGGCCAGATCGATCTCGACAACGGGAACGACAACGGAAACAGTCTCTAGTCGTAGACGTCTTCCATCTTGACATCGCTAGCAAGAGGGGAAGGGGAAAGGAGCTCGGACACGTTGTTTCCTGAAGGTCTTTGGGTCTGCATTCGGGCGGGGGGAGTAGCGGGATTCGGGTCGAGAAGATAACCGCAGTGAGGACACCAGTATAAAGAAGCGCCTGGAGGGCCCGGAGCATTGATGATAGCTTGATATATTTCCGTAAGCGATAGACGACAGTTTTCACAGACTTCGGAAACCCCGTTCGAAAGACTGGGAACCGAGTGCTGGGAGGCAGGAAGAGGGGCTTTCGAGAAACCACCACGTCGAACTGAAGAAGGCTGTTGAGAAATAGCTGCTGGTAGAGAAAGAGGAGCTTGCGAGAAATCACCACGTCGAACTGAAGAAGGCTGTTGAGAAACAGCTGCTGGTAGAGAAGGAGGAGCTTGCGAGAAACCACCACGTCGAACTGAAGAAGGCTGCTGAGAAACAGCGGTTGGTCGAGGAACAGGAGATTCCAGAATACCATGCATGGCAGCTGGCAAAGTCTGGGGAGCAACAGGTGTTGGTTGGGGTGCGAGTGCAGGCTGTGACAGAATGGGAGCAGGATGAGTAGCTGCCACGCCAACGGTTAAAGGAATGCCCCGCGTTCCCCTAAACGCTCTCCCATTGACATCCATATTGACCGGAGTTAGGCCAGCGAGAATTGTAAATCGGTTGAAATCTGGGCAAACTACCGAGCCCAATGACTGGACAAGATGCGTTTCATAAAGCTGGAGATCGAACTGGTCTAATTCCCCCTCAGTAGCCTTTCCCTTGTATTCCCTTCTGCGCTCATCTCCTCTGTACTTCTTGAGTGACTCTCGTTCGCTACGAGTAAGACGCTTGGGCTCACGCGAACCATCTTTAAACGTAGTATGCATACCAGGGTTATGGAAATAGCCAGCACGAACGTGTCTCAACTCTTGCTCGGTAATTTTAACTTGTGATACGAGACCGAACCGATCTCTTCGCTCCGTTCCATCCTTGCGATAACCATTTACCGGGTTGCTCTCCATGTCAAGCTTGTAGTGGCGCTGACATTGTAACTGTAAATCCCTTATTTCTGCATCTGTTCGAGGGGGTAATCTGGGAGGCTGAGCTCTAAAAATTGGGTTTTGGTCGATTTGAGGGTATACTCCTGCAACTGGTGGCGGCAAACTAAGATCAACATGCGGGAAGTTATAGGTCAAACTCCCCGCCGAGGAATCTATCTGATCACCTTGTCTTGCACCGTATCGTGATTCGGTATTACGGACGACTGCTGGAGCATCCTCAATAGTGTGCGTCTGAGAATATTAGATGTGTTTTGACAGTCGGTGATGGGTTTGACTTACTGCCTCTATTGGGGCTTTCTTGGTCTCCTTCTTTGGGGCAGTCATTTTTGGTGCGTGGCGAGCTGCGGCGACTTGCTGACCATAAGTTGGATCTTCTGCAAACAGATTGGGGCGAGGGTTGGGGTAGTTGTTGATGTGATGTCGTGGGCGGCCAACATCGTGATTGGCATTGTATGGGGAACCGTAAGGAACTTCGAAACCAGCGTGTTGTTGGGGCCTCTTGTGAACGTGTGCAGCAGCATACTCTTCTGCCTGGAGGCGTAGAGTCAACTGAGCATCTGCAGAATCATCATCTTTGGTACCCTCCTCATATGAACCAGGAACACGCTTTCGCTTCATAGGGTATCGATTTCGATGGGCGCGAGCCAGTTGAGCATCGGCGGGGTCGTCGTCATCAGCGTCCTCCTCGTCTAAACTAGTAACAGGAACACGGTTTCGCGTGAGAGAGTATGGGCTATTTCGGATACGAGCAGCTTCTGCAACCAGATTACTACCGACTTCTGAACGCTGTCTGCCTGAACGTCCTCTTCCAAATCTGGGAAGACCAGAAGGTTCTGCATCCTGCGATCGCTCTACGTCGTCAGTCATTTTGATTCCCTGGTCGTACCGTGTGACGGTATCTATGACTAGTAATGAACGGGGTGTGCAAGAACAGATGAGAGATTGTTGTTGATGGCGGATGTAAAAAGGCAAGGGTTGGACGGTAGAGACAAGATTGGTTTCGCGCACTTTTCGCCGTGTAATTGCGGTCGGTAAGTGAGGGTAGGGTACGATTGGGGTGTGCACTGTTGCGGGGTACGCGAGTGTATCTTCCAATGTCTCTTAGTGAGCCTTGAAGCTGCTAAATCGATTCGTCTTTACTGATGGTTCTCAGCGCATTCAATATCCCCCCTCAATATGCCAGGTCAATTGCTATTGCTCCCGAAAACTTTCCCCCTGAGGGAACTGTAGCTTACTGCAATTTTAGACCGTAGGAATGGCCAGGGCAATGGCTTTCACGCCTCTAGGAATAAAAGTACAAAAAGTGAGGGCTTGATGTTGACCCCGATTCGCCGACTCCCACCACACGGCCCAGATCACCCCTCAATATTCACTTTCATCTCCTCATACTTGGTTGGACTCGCAACCTCCCTGTATAACAGAGACTCGCAGCATATTCCACCCTTCGTACTCGCAGAACTATCGATCAATTGACCTATATATTCTTCGCCCCTTTAACGTGGTCCTTTAGCGAGGCACCAACGGTTTGAGGGATAATTAACAGGACTCGAGCGCGCCGCTCCAAAGGTAACAGATTTCCATTCAACAGCATCGCCGATTTGACTGACAACTGCCCCTAGAACCAAAAGAAACCCTCTTCGGTCTATGGACGATACTAAATAGCGACGATATGGAAAAGAACGGATTTTGCGAAGTCTTCCAACTTGTATCACGATTACTGACAAGGCGACAAAGCCGGATTCAGTCAACTTCTCGAGTCGGCCAGAATTTCTGAAAAGTTGCCCCTCGGCGGAGAATGGCGACTTCATCAATGAGAACATCCAAGCGAAGAAATATGGAATCCGAGTCTCAAGCACAACTAGTAGACAAGGCCCTTCGACGCCAGCACTTAAGGTTTTTGGAAGAACTCGCATTCCACAGAGAATGATGGCTTCAAAGAACGGAGCATGAACGCGAGGAAACAATACCGAAGCTCAATCAGCGACGAGTCGACGGAGCCCCTTCGAAACCATAACCTCGCCCTTTTGAGAACGCCGACTGCAGAAATAACTGCTTCAATAAACAAATAGTCAGAATAAGAAGGACTGAGACCAAAACGAAACGCGCTTTCAAGAATGGAAAAGGGATTTCGAAACAACAGCCGGGCTTACTTTGCCCCCGGTCCAGAACATCTAGCTATCTCGAAAACTCTCCCCACTGCAAAGAATAGCTGCTTCCAATTCGAATGGAACATAACAGTCGAGAATGACCAGGAAAGGAGAATAATATTCAAATGAACCGTGTTCTCATTGCAAAGAGAAGGTAATTCGAAGCAATAACTCGAAGTGCCTCTTACTCCCCCAATCCACGACGTCTACATACCTTGAAGCTGGTTGATACTTCAACCTTGTACCGTGAAATGGGGACAAGAATTCCCATGAAACAGAGAGGAGAAACACTTGGTATTAGGTTCTAGAAAGACCCAACCCTCCATGCCACTTGGCTATACACATATCTAACCAATGCTAGGGAAATGGTTATCAAAGTCTCATTTTCGCTATCAACAAGGCATTGCTTTTCTTCTCATGCCTTCGTATTCTTACACCAACCCCGAGACCAGTGTTGCTATGAACTCCAACCCCGTACACACTAGTTAGCATAGCGCAAGTAGGAAAACATTGTTATGAATTCCAACTCCGCCCATACTAGTTAGCATAACGCAAAGAGGAAGATACAAGTCCTTTATAATTCCGACGACCGCCGCCATCTCGAATGTCCAGCTTGCATTATGTCCCAGCTCCACACACAAGCGAACATCCCCCAAAGAAGTTTCAGTTATCCAATCTTCTACTTCTGTACGAACAGTATATTTGTCTTTGCCGAATAGTCCATTTCGTCCGGGCTTGGCCATCGTTCCAACTTTCCGAGTTCTTCTCTGACAGAATCCGAGAGAGTCTCATATCCGTGCTTGCGAGCTTCTATTGCAGCGGGTGAGAGATACGAAGCTTGGTATTGCAAGTACCAGTATGCTGTCCAATATGGCCAATGCGGTGGAATTCGAGGGCGTCTGCTTCCGGGGCGCTCCTGATCATCTGCTCCCCACTGTGATAAGTTAGAGATATAAGAACTGTTCGGTTAACGGAACTGGAGGTTTAAGGAATTAGTATATAATAACCTACAAATTTCTTCACCGAGTTGATATAGTCTGCCAGTCTCTGAAGATAAAGCCCAAGAATAGTTCTTCCGTCCAGACCAAGACCAGCTACACCCAATTTTCTTGCCGCTGTCTGCAGCGATTCTTCAATCTTTCTCTCCAGGCTGCGCGAAATTGTCTCTCGTTCTTCTACGGAAGGCCCAACCTTATTGCCGTCCTGGTCATAGCGGAAATCCTCGACTTTGACTTCACCAGTGATTGATCTCATGCGGTTCAAGGTCTCACGCTCGGGAACGGTGAGGTGTACTCTCACTCTCGTTCCGTCTACTGCTCTCTCGAGTACTCGGTTCTCCAGCTCCGACGATACTGGCAATCCATAGCCAGGTCGTACAAACATGAGCTCTTCTCTGTTGACGGCCACCTCGTAATAGTGCCAGTGGCGAGCGGGATTTGCGAAGTGGTCCTCTCCAGTGTTCATTATCATGTTTCTTTCTGCCGGGACAACGGGGAACTCGGTGGTTGGCACGCTGGCCTCCCAGTTGATTGCAATCGGGAAAAGCTCCTGAGCTGGACCAAAGACATCCTTATCATGATTTTGTAAGGCAAAACTGTCATAATTCAAGCCTCCAGGGGCAACGAGGGATGCTGCGGTGTCCTAGAGTTGATTAGCATATAACTTAGAGTATAGCAAAGGGTAGAAGTAACTCACACCGTCGATACGAACGGGAATCCTGCCAGAGTCTTGGTCGACGAACCACCAGACCTTTGATTCTGTTAGTATTGTATATAGTGGGTTCTAGCAGGATCGCAGCGTGCCTTACCATCAACAGCGCAATTTTCTTCTGATTCTGGGCTTTCCATTCCCTTCTTTTGGTCAGTTGTTTGATTCTTACGCGAGCGAGAGCCGATGACTTACATCGAGCAAGCCATGAGAGATGTATTTGTCTAGTGGTGCGATCCCAACACCTAAATTATCCTCTTCAATGCCGCCATCAGCTTGGAGGGCTGTGGCGGCTTCTTGGGATCCTCCTGATGTGTTCGCAGAGGCAGTTTGCATCCATTTAGTATCCATTTTGCCCTTCTTTGATGCTAGGAGCACGAACAAACGGCGGTTGATGGGTTGTAATGGTGCTGTGGTGATACTTGTTGAAGCGGTGTTTAGAAAGGCCGGTGCAATAGATATGTGCGGCCGGATGTTTTGTTATTCCGATTCCGTCTACGCTGTAGTGAAGTTTAAGGAAGCTTCATTACTGAATTGCACTTTGTTTTAGGAGCCCATTCACTGATAGTATGTGACTTTTAGAATGTGTAGGAGTATTTCCGTCTTTTTAAAGGTGTTTTAGTTGTTTTTGGGAGGGGTTGGGGGATGGCATTAGTTTGCATCCACTCCCCTATCTTTTCTCGCCTATTTTGATGAACCTTTGTGATATCTAGAAGAACTACAGCAAAGATTCAGTAACTGATTAAATTATGATATTTGATTGGAATAACTGAATATTCAGATTCAAGTTACTGGACATTATGAATTGTTTAAACTTCTGGTTATTGAAGACGTGCCAGTTTCCGTCTTTGTTTTACTGTTTTTTTCAAGCCAACTTGATTGATCAAAATTACTGCATATCCTTACTAGAGTAATGTTATTTTCAGAGCTTCTTTCGTGATGTTCACGCATATGTTTTTTATGTTGTAATACTTAAATTTGTGAATTCACGTTAATATTTTAATTCTCAGAGACACCTTTATAAAGCGCAATCTTTGTTTTTCTCTTTTTTTAAATCTAGCTACCTTATTTAAAATTACTTATTCTAAGGGCTACAATTCAAATGTCAGGGACAAGCTGAGATATAAAGGGTGAGAGCTGGCAATGCTATATATAGGCTCTGGTATATTTTATCTGACAATTATGGAAGCGACTATCTTTTCAGACTTTCTGAATTAATTCTTTCATCTACTTACTAATAAATCTTAAAGTAGAGCTATTCTTATATTTATTCTCACTCTCTTTAACTCTCTTTGATATTCTAGTATCTTGCTCTATATCTTGAGTAAATTGGCCAACTAAATTATGTTGAAGAATAGTAGCCTTTGTATTGTCTCTCTCCTACCGATCCTAGACACGCTTTCTTTTAGCCCTTCTTCTCTTAAATGAATTAGGTAAAGGTTTAAGGTAAACTACTTTCAGCTCCCCTGGCTGTAAAGTATTTCTTGTTATTCTCTGGGAGTTGGGGGAGTGTAAAACGTGTGTTTTTAGAGGAATTGGTAAGCTTGTAGATGTTAAGCATATTTAAAGATTTAAAAAGAAGTGGTTAGATAAAGAAATAGAGAGGGAAGAGGCCTTATTAACATATAGAGACTTCTAAAATAAGTAAAAAGAGAAGTTTTTCTGGAAGGGGATAGACTTTACCTTTAGAAATCGTTCCCTTATTTTCTCGGTTTCTATGTAGGATTTTCATATAGAAAGGATAAGCAGAAACTAAGTATGTTGTTGTTAAAGCGTTTATAGAATAAAATGGAGTAATAACCTTTTTTATTTATTTGATTAGTAAATTAAATAATTGATCTACAAAGTCCGGGGGAAATTAGTGATATTAGCATATAAGTGGTCAATCAATTAATTGTCAGACAAAAAATACCAGCTCCGGGGTCACGTTCCAGCTAGCTTGTTCTCTAACAATTGCCCCCCTAAAAAGAAGACATCGCTGCCCTCAGTGATCATACAAGCAATAACGCTTCTCTTCCTTCTCTTTCGGACTGACTCTTCATGAGTAGATGATCCCATCGTATCGTAAGTGTAAAGAAAATTCCAAGTAAATAAGCGAATTCCAAGTAAACAAAGTCCAAAGTTCCAAGTCCTCTTCCTTCACTTCTGTCCTTGCTCACCTCCACCAGGATCCCAATGATGCGAAGTATCCCCTTCACTTTGTTCTTCGAAATCGGATACGTAGCCTGAATCGTAGCTTGCGGAAAGGGAGTTCATCCTGTGCAAGTGCGTGCTTAGCTTTGAGAAGTTCGTGGTGCACGAGCATGGAGTGGTTTTGGAACTGTACAGCATACAAGACTGATTCGGTGGGAGAAAACGTTGGCGAGTATCGTAATTCTCGAGAGTCGTGGAAAATCGGTAAGGAGAAGTGACGTTTTCGCTTGCCGGAGGTTCAAAGTCTTCTTCCTTCTCGAGATTCTTGAGAGTGGGTTTACGGATATTGAAGTAAGTTTTTCCTTCTCTTTCTTTGCAAGATTTTATTCCCAGACTAACTCCTGGCACTGAGTGAACCAAGCCTGGAAGTTGAAAGAAGCAAGGTTAAGAACCAAGCATCGCAGAGATCTTGCGACGTCTGTTTCTTCTTCTCCTGTATTTTTTCTCTTTTCATTAATTCCCACGCAATTCCTCGTAAATCCCCTTCTGATTTTCAAGCCAAGTATCCCATCCCGGTCTTGGTGAAGGAGGCATTGCATTGACCGTCGTCTTTTGGGTTCGAGAACGAGGGACCATGATAACGGATACGGGGTTTCTCGAAGAGCTCAATAAAGAGGCCAAGACTTGTAGCTTCGGCTAAGGATGTCGGTTCGTCAAAGGGGGGAAGAAGGGGGTGTGAAGTTCGTCGTTTGCCCACGAAGTCAAGTTAACAAACGCAGCGGAAGTGGATCCTAGTGCCATTTCCAGACTGGTACTAAGGTACTAGAGCAAGACTGACCACGAATTCAGATCTCAAAGCATTGCTACCAAATGTCAGGAACAAGCTGAGAAGTAAGGAGTGAATTCAAGATGTTCTGCTAAACATAAGCATTTGTTTCTTTATGTTGTGAAACTTGGACTAGGGAGCTGAGATACTTATATGACCTACGTGAATGACTTCACTCTAAGAGGGTCTTTTAAGGAGTTCCAGTATTTGTTTGTTTCTCTTGTAATACTTGATTTGGGAAACATGAGATATCTTTGTGAACTTGCGTTAATGACTTTATTCTCAGGTTTTCTTTTAAGATCTTCAAGCATTTGTTTCTTGATAGTCTGATGCTTAACTTAGGAGAATTGAGATATCTTTATATAATTAACATTTAGAATTTTTTTTAAATAAAAAAAAGTGCGATATGCAACAAAAAATTTGATATAGCACCCAAAGTTTAATCTTAGAAAACATTCTATATAATCCACAAAGTTTGATCTAAGTTGTTAAGTACTTGCATTCGATACGGGATTCAAAGTTCGATAAAGTATTCTCGAACTTCTCCTTAATAATCGAAAGATAACACTCGATAGAAGTCTCAACATTTAATAGATAGACTATCATTCATTTTAGCTTCAAGATGCTGTCGATAGGGTAAAAAGACTTGAATGTTTGCTTTATTCTACCTATTTCGGATAATATTATCAATGGATACAACTTAAAAATTACATATAACAACACCTCTCACTATTTCCCACCCTTGCTACACAAAAAAACACATATCCTTAATCCTGAACCTTCCAAATAATTCAGGACATCTGAGACATTTGAAAAAGTACGGCATGCAACAAAACTTATGAAAACACTTTTCACTGGGAGCTTTTCTCACTATTGACTTAAATACATATGTGTAGTCGTAGATATCGACCTTGATTACCATCCCACGCGCAATTATCGAATCTTGATTGCTAAGCCAGGAGGAATTGTCTCCCTCGTCCTATCTTCGTGAAAACGGGACTACACTCAAAGACGCAGTTTTATAATACAAGCTTCAATAAGCTTTCTTGACCTCCGGTAGATAGAGATCTACGAAGAAAAGAGGAAAAAGAGAAAGAAAATCGTTACGACGAGAGATAACATCGGTTTGGAATACGAGTTGGTGTCTCGTTGTTCGCAGACGATGTCGGAAAGCGTATGATGCCGAAGAATCACCATCAGAATCGAAATTTTGGAAGCTGGATGTGCCATTCTCTACTTGAAGATCGAGTATGATTGATGGAAGCTGTTTAGAGACCTTTATCATGTTATATCTCAGTCTTCCTTCTATGCAAAGTCTTCAATTGATCTCTTTTGATGATGGACAAGTGGAGTAGCTTCATTGAATCGAGTCAGTGGATGATCCAAATTGAACACCAGAAAAGAACAGAAGGAGTAATCTTACTCAGATAAAACTAGAAACAGAAGTATAATCTAGTATGACTACAGTGAACTGAGGTTAGAGCTGTAATCTATCTAAAAGAGAGAATGACACCAAACAAGGATTATTACTAAGAATAATAAGTAACTAGGAGAATCAATATAGTAACGGTATCTCCATTAAGTCTAAAATCTGTAAAATATTCAACAGTCTCCAAGCGTTCCAGCGCCTATGATATGAGGGTAACCAGGCATCCGTGGATCCATGGTATACAACTCACTAGACCTCTGACACAATAGTTCCTCACAAGCAGCTCTCCTATCAGCTTCAGTTTTAACTCAATTTTTTGAATCCAGGAGCCATCAAGTCTTTATGCAAGACTCCATACCTTGAACCCCGTGACTGTTTCAATGTTCTAGGAGGTAAGATGTGAGGGCACATACTCGTGTGTCAAGACAACCGCATTTCCCTCTGGGGAAGAAGAACGTGAAGGAGATGTGCCTGAGGTAGTAAGCGTGGTAGTCGTGTTCCTGCAGCATCGCGAAGCCGTCACTAATATAATATTTGGAAACCCTAGAAGTGATAAAGGGCGGACCAGAGTCCTCGCTCCTAGAAGCCACGAATCTGACAATTTGAATATTTCTCGTGAATTAACTGCCACCCAACCTACATCGAGATTAATTCCAGTTGGCGTGAATACCGGCGTTCGAGGACCATCAACGTGATGATGATCATGAACCAGAAATTTATAGAAACTCTGGAGTACAGCTCCCCAAGAAAATTCATTTTGTGCCAAACCTAGGCGGAGTATGTTAAATTGTAGGAAAATAACCTCGCGTGGCTGGTCCCCCTAACATTGACAATGATGCATTGCTATAGGATCCAGTCCAACTTGGCTTTTGTTTCTATTGGCTCATACGAAACAAAGATCCGATCAGGACCCCCGAGATGATATATTCCAACAATCGAAGAATTTCCCTCTTCACTGCGTAGAAATTGTAGCCGTTTCGACTGTAGAGTCCGATGTTTGAAGTGAAGTGAGTCCCAAAAAGCCAGTGAGATAAAACCAGGTCGGGCCGAATCTTAGCGTAGATTCATCCCATAAGTTGAGATTCGATCAAGACGTGCCCAAAAAGAACCCATCCTCAGATGACTGTAGAAGATCCCCAGAAAGCACAACCACTGATGGGAAGGAAAATAAATCAGAATAAGCGTGTAATCCGTAGAGAAGCAGTTGGTAAGAAAGTTTAAGCCGTATGGACGACCTTGGGCATCACGTAAAATGGAGGACCCGGGAGCAAACGAACGAATAAAGCAGACATCAACTTGATGCCTAACCCAAAAACAGCAGATGGAGAAGTTAGCTCAAAGCCCGTAAATATATTCTCTCTAAAAACAAAGGGGGTTTTTCCCTCCCCCGCCGAAATCCACCCGGACACCAGTGGAATACCTCAAGGCGTATGTATTCAAGCAAAACTCCAAAAAATGACAAGAGAGCTAGAGATCTACATCAAACATCCCAAACCCGCAGGGAACTCCAAAAAACCAATATCGAAACGCGGAGTCGAGGATGCTCGAGATTGATGCCCACAAAACCCTCTCAAAAGACTTAAACTTCGAGAAGGGACGTGATATCACCAAACCCACTTAACCCATTATGCCCATCCATTTCATCTGATTCCAAAAACTGCGCTTCAAGAATGTGTAGAAGGTACGGATAAGACCCCCTCAATTTCTCTTCAACACACCCCTCGGGCAATGGCCTCCATTCCATCCAAATTCAGAGCCCGCACATCATGGACGCAATTCAGAGACGAACGCGACAGCAAATTGGGCAGTCGGAATTGATATTGAGATGTTGATTTTCGATGTTGAGTGAAGAGAGAAGAGATGTTGTTGGAGTTCAACCCCTCCGTAAGCTGTTGAGCTAGCCTAAAAACCGGGATCGACCGATCTCCAGTGATGGGCACGCTAAAGCCCCTAAACCCACAGGCTCAAGAACCCCGCCCCCCCAGCGAAAAGCAAACCCAAAAATCTCAACAACACAGTTTTCATCATGAAAATAAAATTCTTTTTCTCGCAAAAAAAATGCCACGATATCTAACCCCCGACCAAACCCAGTCCAAGAACGCCATCCCATATGCCCCAACCGTAAAAATCCCATATATACAAATCGAAAATAAAAATCTACTTTGTTCAAAAGCCCCTCATCTATTCCTGCGACAACTTCGTACTCTTAAATTTCCTAGGATTAACCCCCATCTCAAAAAGGCGATCAATCTCCGCAAAAGTCCGTCCCTTAGTCTCAGGATAATACATCCAAACCCCAATACAACTAACCCCCAGAATCCCACCGTATATAAACGCCACCTTGCCTCCCATATTTCCCTGATCAGGGTTCACCATAAAAGGTAAAGAGATGCCGGAAACCGCACCGACTAGGCCTTGTGTTACGGTTGCGAGGGATTGTGTGTGTCCTCGCAGAGAGGACTTTGAGACTTCGGTGACGATGGGCCAGGCTACGGAACCGATGGTGGATTGGTAGGTGAAGGACCAGATTGCCATGAAGAATACTTGGGCCCAGATTGCTTTTTTGGAGGGGATCAATGCGGAGATCCCGATTAGGAAGAGGGCTGAGGAGAGGGTTATGCAGCCTGGGGGTTTGTTAGTTGAGAGATTTGGGGGGGGGAGGGGAGTTTACCATAGAGAGCAGTGTTACGACGACCGAAGCGTTCGACGAAGATCCAGCCTGCCATGTTCCCTACGAGCATGAGGAAAGAAAGTATTACAGTCGCATCGAAAGAAGAGGATTCGCTCAATCCACCCAGTTGGAGGAAATACGCCATATATCTACCCCTCGATTAGCATTTCCTCTCTTCTCCAGAAAATGGGAAGCATACCCGATAATCCAGCCAATCCCACAAATCGACTGAATGAAAAAGGTCGACATGGCAATCAAAGTACGTTTCGAATTCTTCCCCCTAAAACATTCCTTGAAAGAAGCCTCCCTCTCGGTCCTAGCCTGCGTCTCCAAATCCACTTGTATAGAAGCAATATACCCATCCACATCGAACGCCTTCCCATGCAATTTCCTCACATTCTTCCTCGCCTTCTCCATTCTGCCCTGCGACACGAGATGATACGGGGACTCAGGGAACCAAGGAAGTGCCAGCAATGCTGCGCCCGCAAACACCCATTGTATTCCGAAGAGGATGAGATATGCATTCGGACCGTTCGAGTATTGTGTTTGCCGCATAACCACGTATGCCAAACATTGGCCCAGGACTAAACTCCAATTCACAGCCGCCGTAACCGAACCTCGTAGTGCGAAGGGTGCGATTTCAGCGCAGTAGGTTGGGGCGATGGTGATGAAGACTCCGAGGGGAATACCAGAGAGGACTTTTCCGCCGAATAGCATTGGCATATCTCCTGGGGAGGAATACCATTGTAGGAATACACCTGCGATACTCAATGCTGATGTGGGATTAGAATAGACCGGGCAACTCCCCTCACTATGGAAAGAACTCACAGTATGAAACGAACATGCAGATTTGTCTCCCCCATCGTTTTGCGACGAATCCAGCGCCCATTCCCCCAAAGAGGAGGCCGAATAAACTCGCTGCTCCTAAACCAAGTTGCCATATCACTGGGATAATAAATTCGCCCTTTTTGAAATTGTCGTTTCCGTAGTCTATTCGGAATTGTTTGATCGCGAGGACGATCTGCCCATCCAAGATTAGAGAGGCCCCCATGTAGCTGCAAGAGGGAGGAGTGGGTGTGACATACCGAGCTAGCAAGCCCATCATACCCCCACATGATGCAACTGAACAGCGAAAAGAAGCCTAAACTCTCAACATCAGTCCTGGAACTCACCACCAAGATTCACTGCAATCCCCAGGAACAATACATACACCACCCCAAAGCTTTTGGATTCGCCTTTATCGCTTGCTTCCATGATTCCTGGTGTTGCGAAGCATTAAAGGCGCGCGCGAGATTAATCCGGATCTCCTCTTCCTCTGGTAACTTTTTGAATCCCTTGATGTCGGAATCCCGGTCGCCGCCCATTGATTGTAACTCCATATTTGCGTCTTCCCTTTCGAGTCCTGTTCTCCTCCCTGGGATAATTTGCGAAAGAATGCAATAAAAACGAGCGACAGTGAAAAGAACAACCCCACAAAAACCTCTCTCCCTCTCTCGAAATCTGGGGATCAGCGGGTATATATTTGTGCTCTGCTCTTTACGTCAGGAATTCTCTTGGCGTGTCTGCGACAGTCTCAACAATCGTGAAGTTTCGTGTTGGTTGGAATGGAGGTGAAGTGAAGCAAGAGAGGACATTATATGAAACTGTATGCCTTCCTTCAAGAGGCTTGGGCTGACGGTACTTCGGAACTTAGTTCGGGCGAGGACGCTCCCCCGGTGTTAAGCACCGTTCGTAAGGTCGGCCGAATAGGATGAATGGATTTAATGAGATGCTTTGTAACTAGCTGTGCTTCCTGTCCCAAAGAGGGCATTGCATAAATTGAAATGACGCACCATTGGGTGTGAGCCATCATGAGCAATCTTTACGTTGTTTTTTTGCTTGGGGCTTCTTGGTGCGGAAGGAGCCTAATTTGGCGTGGATGGGCTTTGGCCAGTCGCTGGAAGAGCTATCCGAAATATGAGGTAAGCTGGGAGATGAACCTGGGAGGATTGTACTGCATTTTACCGCGATTTACACCATAGGACAGCCTTTACGCGGGGTCGACTTTTGGTAATTATCTAGTCAGCTTTTGGCGGCTTGGGCGTGCGACTGTGTATTGCGGGTGACTTCAGAGGTGTAACTTATACGCGTATATGTGAGTCTTCACCAAGGGGAACTTTTGATCTCGAGTGGAGACTGATGTACGGGCGCGCTAACTCCATAATCCGTGGGTTCGGTCGAAGGAGAAAAGCGAACTTTATTTGAGGCACACGGACCGCATCACCAAATGCCATACGTTTGAATTGGGTTGAAGAAGGTTGGGGGGATTACGCCGTATCTGTACTTTTAAATTCGCTGTTTTTACTGTAGTCTGTTGCCATGTCTGGTCTATTCGACGTGGCATTCCACTGCTTGCTCAGTGTCAACGAAGGGAATAAGAGAGCGAATAAAATAGATAGTCTGCATAAGTTCGGAAAAAACAATACATCTGGTACTTGTACAAGTAGTTTAGAAAGATGGTCGCGGTGCATTCCCTCCCACTCCAATTCAAGTCAACACTTCCCAGAAACGGTCATTCGGCTTGTCAATGTCTCAAAACCCGAACCCCCTCCCTAATCCGTGATCTCAATACCGGTAGGTAATATTTACGTACCCCGTACCTCCCAAATTTCAGGAGGTACAAAATATGACAGGATGGTGGCGCAATCCGCTTGGCAACCCCCCTCTGATCTCATCCGCAGCATTTCCAGTTCTCGTCATCTTAAGACTGTACCGGTAATTGAGAGAGGAGAATCTTACCTCTCTCTTACTCTGAAATTTTATTACTGCTTTGTTGGTTGTACTAGTTCCAGCCATTTGTAAATTGTGGGTTTGCAAATTAACCGAGCTCAAAGGGAGTTTATAAATATTTACTCAGAGTGCTCTCTAAAAACCACCACGTGTATCAAGTTCTTGTAATTCCTTCAAAGCATTTAGATAGTATATTAGCGCAATTTCACCTGGTCGGAAGATTTATGAAGAAAAGCGATGGACATGGGTTTTGAGAGTCGGTAACTAACTCTCTTCTCTTACTTCCGTTTCTAGCTAAACTTGTAGAAGTCTAGGAATTCTACGAATCTCAAGTTACTACTCGTGCAGTTCCCTGGGCTAACACCCTTTCGCTCTTTCCTAGACCGCATTCAAATGGTTCTTGGCTGCTATGAGGCAGAGAATGAGCACCCGCCTACTGCATCACTTCCCACTTCTCGGCCACATACCATCTTTCCAAGTGTCTAGCCCTCGCTAATAGCGGTACCTTAAATATAAGTATGACCCTAGATAGATTGAGGGCAATCCAACCAACCAGACTACAACTCCGTGGCGTTTGAAGAAGAATATCAGTCTTCTGTAAGACTCTTTAGTTTTCTTTTGTTGATATTGTAATATTTGCTAGATCTTCAACTAAAGGTACTCAATAATCGATGTAAGGTTGCTGTCGTTACATATTCCTGGTGAATAGCACCTTGTACGACAGCCTAGTTGATCCACGTGCTTTAGCTCATGTGAGTGGCTTGTCGCTCACACACTTAAGCTCACAGGATCCTTCCCTTCTTCCCCTTTACTCTTCATGCAATAAAGATACAGGAATACAACCACTTGTTGCATCACATTTTATGACTACCAAGTCATACCAGCAGTTGCTGAGGGAAAATTTAAGTGAACGCTGCGAGATTGCATCCACAGCGACATTGGTTTTCATAAGAAGGATGGCGGGGATAGGTTTTTTCTTCTTCGTTTTCGCAAAACAACATTGCCCAGGTCAGCCAGTTGCTAGTGAATAGTTGTGGAAGGAGCGATCTTGGTCTGCCCTTGCTCAACTGCCTTTCGGCGACAAGGGTTGAGGAAGAATCAGCTCTCACAATCTAGGTTCATGCCTCCCACCAGAGCTGGTATACACCAAAAGAGGGGGACAGAGGGGGGCGGAGGGGGGCAAGGGCGGAGGTGGTACGGGAATCCTTCACTGTGGTCTTGAAGCACTTTTCCTTCTACAATCTTCTCAGCATAGAAAGGCTCATAGTACTACAACTAGAATTATCAGAAGAGCGGGAAAGCAAAGTATATGTGATCAACTGGTGGTTAGTTGCGAATTCCTGCATTTCCTTGGTGGATTGTCACTTGCAAGGTTCTTTTGCTGAGTAGAGTTCTAAGTGAACCCTGCGGGATTTCATTCGTGGCTGGTTCAGTTTTAGTGGTATCAGTGTTCACAGGCATTTTACCCAGTGTTCTTAAACCTTAAGGTCAGATGCCTTTTTAAGTGATGGGAACGCCTGGCCATTTACAAGGGCAGCTGAAGTTGTGTTGGGTGAGGCTTGACAGTCAAAGAAAAGGCCCCCAGGAGCAATTGTAAAACCAAATCAAAGTGAATACAGTTCAGAGAGATATTAAATTATAGCTTTGCTTGGGGAAGTCTCAAGTAGAGTAAAAGGTTATATAGTATTATGTTCTCTAAACTAGTACGAAAAACAAAGACAAAGCTGCATTGTTAAAAGAAATCCTTATTAAGACTATTTGCGACATCATTTGTTTTATTAGCGTAAGTATATTAGATAATTGATTTTATCTAAGTACTACTAAAGGTTAAAAACAAGTTTAACTTACTAAGAGTAGTCCTTATTAAATTCCTTCACCTTGTTATAGTTTTATTTGAGTAAGAATATTAAATTAATTACTTTATTTAAGAAATTTTGAAGAATAAAAACAAGGCTAAGTTGTTAGGAATTATCTTAAATATCTCACTTTACTATATTATACTTTTCTCTGTGTAAGTAAACTAGAATATTAACTTTCTCTTAGACTTGTTGAAAAACAAAGTAAGATTAAGTTTATTTAGAGAGATATTTATCTTGGTAGTTCTTTTTTAGACTTTTAGATGAACGTAAAATAGGTATAGAAACTCTCTTTTCTAAGAAAATCCAAGTAATTAGAATAACTTTAGTCAATTATACTCCTAGAACAAGTATTCCAAAGAAAAATTTATCTTGAAAAACGCTAAAATTTGCCTCTTTAACTCTTGAATCACTTTAACTTTATAAGTAGATGTTAAATATCTTATCTAGTAAACAATTTCTATGGAAGGAATTCATTAATAACTGTTAAATCTGGTGTAAATGTGTGCGAGTTAAGTGGCTTTGACAGCGTCACTTTGGTTAAAAAGAAGGCAAGAAAGATCTCTAACCTTTTACCACATAGACATAATATAGATAAGAATTACTTTAGGATAAAGTGTTTGGCAATCAATGTTCAAACTGCTAGAGCTGGGGTTGTGGCGTTTGGGTGTTGAGTGAAGTTGTAGAAAGAGGGCGGCTGGTTGTCAATGAGCAAATTTCTTTCTTTCTGGTCGCATCTAACTTCATTCCCAGTTTTCACACACCAGCAATCCACTCCTTTCACTACATACAAACAAAACATACCTGAATGCCACCTCGTTCTCCTGAGATTCAGACGTCAACGCGACATCCATAGCAGCTATAGGCTGACCCAAATTAGCGACCCCATTGGCTCAAATTCACCACTCATTCTTCCCCCAAGGGGTTTCAGACAATTGTTGTATTATATGCGCACCTTTTTGCCGCATCGTGCGTATGTATACTCCACGAGATTTTGAAATACCCCTTTGATGTTTTTACTGACCTAAATTGTATTGCACACTCAATTTGGATCCGCCCCCGCCACCGTCACCACTTTTATATGTATTTGTGGGTGATGTCGGAGGACCAGATGGAGACCTCGGATGAGGAGTTGGAGGAGCCCGAGAACTGAGTCGAAGGGAGGAAATTGGAATGGAGGTATGAAGGTTAGACTCTGTCTTATTAATTCCGCTATGTTGACAGAATCTGTAGGTCGTTTTCATAGAGTAGATTGGCCTAGGCCAGAATGTAAACTCTCTCCTCGATACTGTCTGCTAACTGGCCTATGGTTGATTGTGAGGTTTACCTATTGAAATTTGCTGGAATTAACACTGTTCTTTTGTTACAAGCCATCATCTCCCGAAGCCGGTCGTATTCCCAATATCAACGTTGCTGACTTTTTTGCAATGCCTACGCGAATATCGTCCTTTTAGCCCTCCTCCCCAACAACGATCCTCGACCAACAGCTACGCCAAAGCCCATTCTGAGTAGCAACGGCTCTATTTACCGTCCTCATAACCCTCTTTGGTACAGAACCTGTCTTTAAACTGTAAATAGTTTATAGTATTACGAAAATTCGTGGAACGGTGCTCAAGGCGTGCGATAGGGAGATCCCTTGGACAAGGATGTCATGGATAGCAGATTCTGATAGGTTGAAAGGGTAGATTGAAGAGTATTGGATTAGAGAATGGTAGACTAGGGAATATTGGTTTTGAATACAGCGGAATGGAGAATGGGGATTGTTTGCCGGTTGTTTGAATACCGCGAGCACGTTACCACGGTAATTAGCAAGCCTTTATGTTGGTAGAAATTGATCTGTAGCTTCTATTCTTTCCACCACTGTGTAAAAAGTCCTCAATGACCCTACCCATACCATCTACAAGCAAAAAGCACTGAATTTCTTTAATACAAAAATACAAAGTTCAATCATAATAATGATACAAATATTCTTCATCCTCCCTCTCTTCCCATTTCATTCGTCCCATTCAACATCACCCCTATCCCCAAGCATAATTCCCCCCCTCACTACCCCTCACCGGACTCCCAACTTTTTTCTTCCCCTCCCCACCTATAGGTGCCCACTGATTTCCGCTCATATCACCCCAAACGTTTGGAGCGGGAACCTCCTTCGGAGGAGCGGACTCTTTCCACTCTACTGAAATGGAGTTTTCCTGGCTGATCTTTTGCCCATTGTACCACAATTCAAAGGATATATCTGCTGGGCCTATGTTGACTTTGATAGGGGTTAGTTGGTGTCTATGGGATGAAGGAGGGGGGACGGGCCCAAGAAAGGATTGGAAAGGGGGAGAGGGAGAAAAATGGACGAGGGAGCGAACCTTTGATGACATATTCGATTCTATGATACTTCTCTTTCCCCATATTCCACCAATGTCGGTTTTTTAATTTGAAGGAATTCAGAGGGAGGGATGAAAGGTCGGAAGAGATTTCACAGAGGGTGCGACATGCTGAATTCTCGTTAGTCCTTCCTTCTCATGGAAAATCCCATATGTCGAGGTAAGCTAGCAAGCATGGAACTTGAGAAAGAGAGAAGGAAAAACTACTAACAAGAATCCATAACCAAGGGCAAGAAGTCCTTCTCCAAATCACAAGTCACAATCCCTGTTAGAAAAGCTCGATGGGGATCTGGGTTGAACTTCGTCGCTGGAGGAGATTTCCGAATGAAGTTCTTGACGATTGGATAATCAGTGGAAACAGGTTCGCCCTGTAACAAGTCAGTATTTCCGATTTCAAAACACTCTCCCAGGCCCAGTGTTGAAAGCAGCGATGACGGAATTCAAAATGGGAACACACACCTGTCTAATAAACCAATTAATAGCCCTCATAACATAAGTCTTCCCATCCAAACTATCTACCATAGTAGTAACCCCCTTATGTCTCGGATCCTTCTCATCATACAGCAGCTTACAAAGACTCCCATAGCTACTCCTCGAAACTCTCCATCCCAACATACTCCTTCCGCTTCTTAATTTCTGCATTCGATCTGCTACGATACCTTTGCAGACCACGAGTTGCGGTTCGGGTGCCACACGGATTTGGAGACGACGAGCGTTTGGAACGGGGGAAGTGGGGTTCGTGTACCGAACTCGTAGACATGTTTGGACGTATGCTGAGTTTCCTAGACCGCCTGAGAGGACGAGATGGGCCTGGAGAAAGAGGTTAAAACTTTGTTCGAGGTTAAGGGAAGGGGGGTTGTATCTTACAACTTGTTCTTGGGGGAATTTTGTTTGGAGGCGGGTTAGTTGTTTATCGATCAAGTCGAATAATTTGATAATCTTCAAAATTGAGTCAGCACTCTCCTCGCTCATAAAATTCAAACCTAGAAACTGACCTGGACATCGAAATAACTTCTTATCTCATCTCTATTTATAAATCAGCACTGATTTGCCCCCAAAACAACCTCAATTCCGTTAATAGTCACTCCAAAATAGCCCCCCCTAGACAGAAGTAAAAATAGTTGTGGTCAACTCACCGTCTAAACCTCATCTCCCCAAAATTAATCCCCTCGTTCTCATTAACATACCCCCTCGGTAATCTCGGAATCGCAACAGTGAAGAATTCCGTATCATCATCACTAGATCCATATTCACATTTCGCATTCTGATATTCCTTACTCTTTGCCATTTCCCATGCCATATCGTCTAATTCCTTCTCTTCGACTCCCATCGGAAGGGTATCGTTTGCTTTTTCTAATCTCGTGCGGGCTGCTGTTTCGAAGGCTGTGTCGAGTTGGACAGAACCGATTGTTGCACCTTGAGTGGGATGTGAGTATATGAAGGCAAAAGGCGGGGGGAGGGGGGTTGAGGGGCAAAGACCTTGTACGATATCCATTTGTTCGAGATTGAGAGCTTCTACCCCACCGGTTTCTGTAACTTGAAGAACACACAGATCTGTAGTTCCACCTCCAACATCACAAACAAGAAGCACATCTCTCTCCTGCAAATTTCCGTCAGAAATATTCCTAAACATAAAATCCCCAATACCTTCATACCTTAAATAACTTTGGAAACACCCTCGCAGTATGAACAGCAGCAGCCTCAGCCTCTGTCAGCCCAATGATCGCCTTATGATCTCGATGAGCCCCAAAGCCAGCCTTTTCTATTGTACCCCTAAACCGTTCAACAGTAGGAACCGGCTTCCAAGTCGTTGGTACACTGAAAATAAATTCTATATTCGCGTCTTCCCATCGATTGGCCAATTCGCCTTGTAATTTCTGCTGGATGGTGGAATAGAGAAACCGGAAGTAGTCACAGTATCTAATTAAGAATATAAGTAAGTATGGGTCAAAATATATAATTTTGGGAAGGGGCAGGGAAAACTTACAATCGCTCAACTTCCTCCATAGAAGAAGGACAAACAGCCGACCCCTGCGAAGCCCTCTGCGCAATCCTTAATCTATCATCATCGAGAAAAGTCTTAAACCACTCCTTACATTCCTTCTCCTCACTCATCTGTTCCGCCGGTTTCTCGGAAAGGTACCCCCACGAGGAAGGTGTAGTGGAATCTTTGGGATATACTAGAACAGTAGGGACCTACCGTAAACTTAGCATACGAAAAATTTAGACAAAAGTTCGAATGAAAGTACGGCAGACAAACCTTGTTCTCAACAGCATTCGATCTCCCCGGCCATTTCTGAAGCCATCGAACTGTCTCCTCTCCCGTGGATATGTTTGCGAAAGCTACACCAGTACATGTCATACCAAAATCAATGGCAATGACCAACTCTGGTCGAGGGGTTCCCGCCATATTGCGAGTAAAATAAACGAAGAATACAAGAATCAAACCAAAAAAATCCGGCGCAGAATTGAAAATAAATGTTTGACAACAAGTATAAAAGAAAATTATGACCGAGGTAGGAGAGAAGAGATACAGAATAGATGGGCCAACGTAGAGACGAACCAACACTCTAAAGCGGCCGGCTAGCATAACCAAATGATAGGTCCGTTTCAGCCTTAACTGGATGGGAGCGGTCGAGTGTTTGGTCAATTATTTTTGGTGAAAAAGAAAGGGGCGGGGGCGCAGGAACCACTTGCATATTCCTCCGCACCACTTACCACAGTCTTGCGAATGATACAACAGTTGTGTGTTGCACTTGACACTGTTGGTGGTCGGCACAGTAAATATGTACGTCAAGGATGGAACCAACGCTAAGAGTTGTATTTTTGTGGACGATGGTTGGTCCTATGTGATGCGACAAGGTTATTGATTGGGCTGCAGTGCTACGAGCGCAAGCAGAGATCGTTATTGTGAATTGATCCGATGCTAGCTTCCAGGGGGGCTTAGATTAGATGGGCGGCACGGTTTCTCATATATCGACAGACTGTTACCAATTCCTTCTTGCCAGCAGCTAAAACCTTTCAAGTCTTCGAGCAGCCATCATCGTTGATTTGTTTTTCGACAACCACAATGTCAACCCCCGGGGTCATCAATTGCAAACTAGAGAGTGGGAATAACACCTGCATCGAAAATCGAACAGCCATACTGCCTGACTGGAAAGAATGGACAAACTTGTGCTCTGATTCCATTGGAGCTATTGAATTATGTCCCGACCCTCCTGCCCCACGCACTGCTTTTGGCGTCCCCGCAGGAGTTGTCTGTATATGCGTTTTGCCAAAGCCTACTGGATCCACAACCATAAGCTCAACGCCGATAACTTCACCAACATTGTCCTCTTCCAACTCAATGTCTTCCCCGACACCAACAATGGGCAACTCCGTATCCCAGAGTCAGTCGACGATGTTGAATTCTACACAAACGGCCACTGCAGCTAGCAGCAGCACCACACCAGCATCAAATGCATCCTCAACTAGAACGAGCAGCTCGTTAGCTGCAACTTCCACTCCGCGTCCACAGAAAAATAAAATTTCCACAGGAGCTGCTGCCGGAATTGGAACTGGATGTGCATTCGCCGGAGCATTGATTGCGGGTGTATTGCTATTCTTTCTTTTCCGTCGAAAGAGGCAAGCAAAACATGCCTCGATACACCCCTATCCAGACGTAGGATACCTCCCAGAAGGAAAGATTCCCATGGGAGCAACGAGCTCATCCACACGAGGAGGAGCAGTCTCGAATATCGATCGGCTACTACCTCAACCGGCCGAGGACGACGCCATAATTGGTGCAATATCTCGAATTCGCGATGGAATCAAGAACCACGTCCAGAATTATTATCATCACGCGGCTGTTCGACCGGAACTTGTGGATGAGACCGAAGTGTTTGAGCTGGCTCAAGCTACTGGAATGGCGGCAGCAACAGTACGGAATTTGTTCTTGAATCCATCAACACGAATCGCGGCTATTCGACTCTACCTCGCGCAATTGATACTCTCAAGTTGCGAGGGCCAGTATGATTCCCATGCGTCCTTTCTACCACACGAGATTTCCGCACTTGCTGCGTCCCTCTCGACCACAGAAAACACGAAAATAGGTAAGACACGCGCTCATACAAGATATGTCAATAATCTAGAAGACATTCGCTAACAACTTTCAGCTCAACCAGCCCTCTATAGCAAATGGAAAACCATCACCGGGGCATTGCTTCAACGACAATACGGACAAGCATTAGGAGAACATGATACTCGAAATCAAAGCGTCAATCGGGTTATGGAAACAGCAGAATCAGTGCTTCGCCCATTCCAGGATCCGGGCGTAGACGTGCAGGCGCGAAGAAGGAATTTGGAAGGCACGATCAAGCGAGCGGCTCAACTTGCCTTCGTCTTGTTCTCTCAACCTGCCTCGTTCCACTTTGACTACAGCGGGACGGGGCAGACTGACAGATTGCTTGTGTTCCCGGCATTGCTGCAGATTGTGAGCGATGAGGCTGAAGTGCTTTCGCCCCCACGTGTGCTGGGTGAGCCGGAGGAGCTGGATGTGGGAGCGGGATTTTGAGTGTTTCCATTGATAGGATTGGAGTGGAGTTGAGGCGTTAATTGCAAGAGGCGTAGCTTACAACGTAGCTCTTGTGTTACCTGTCATATTTATCCTATTGGCACCGCCGAATTATTCGTGGAAGCTGATGTAAAAAACTAAAAGATAAAGTAAATTTAATTGGGGAACTGTGGTTGGTTGAGGCCGTGGCAAATGTAAGCAGACATGCAGCCTGCCATCTTTGAAGATGAGGACGAGAAGGTGAGCCCTACGAGTCTGTAGAAGTACCACTGTGCATTTTGTATGACGGGGTTGAGGTGCCGGTAGTCTGGTTACAAAGTGCAGTGATTGAGGGGAAGGGAAGTCGCGATGATTGAATGGGGAAGTGTTTTGATCCGGCTAGCTGTTACTGTTCGATTACCCGATTTGATCCACTCAATTGCACAAGGTCATTGGCTCCGACCTATTATGAGCCTCAGGAAGCGCCTTCCGGTTCTACTCCACGCACGTTGTACTTTAGACATCCGTGGGATTTCCAACAAGTTCGTCAACATCTTATCATATTCTCCACAGAGCCGCATCTCATCTTGTTCCCTCGTGAAC
This sequence comes from Hymenoscyphus fructigenus, assembly GCA_001414455.1. Taxonomy (NCBI): domain Eukaryota; kingdom Fungi; phylum Ascomycota; class Leotiomycetes; order Helotiales; family Helotiaceae; genus Hymenoscyphus; species Hymenoscyphus fructigenus. The sequence goes on along the minus strand of LKUV01000047.1, from coordinate 8,726 downwards.
ACATACCAAGTCTCGCGCGGAAGGCCTTCTGCAAACCCGCAGCTCAGCAGCGGCACAGCCTGCATTTGAATTGAATACTCACGTTACACCGCGTGCTGCTACCCTTTCATTGGACGTTTTTCTTATTTGTATTTCTGGTTTCCATCCTCCTTCTGTGCATGCATAGAAAGACCGTTAAATCCGTTTCTTGAGCTGCAATTCATCCGTAAAATTGGTTGGTTCGGAAAGTGGTCAACTTCCTCTACACTCTACTTGTAACCATCGGTTCTGCATTATGAGGTTGGCCTTCTGCAGCATTTCTTGATCTTCCCCTCGTCCAAAACGGGAGCGCTTCGCTAATTTTGCTGACAAGGCCGGATCATATCTAAAAGCAAATCTCATGGTGGAGGCTGAAATAAAGATTAGAGGCGGATTTGAGACCGTTTGTTTGCGGCCCGAAGGATTGAACCATCTCTCTTGATCCTTTGAAGAAAAGAATCCTCGTCCATATAGGCTAGCCCCGGAGCGATATTTGAGTCCCACCCCTTTGTACGGAGGGGTTATTTCAGGAGGGAACATCATGATGGGCCACACGTTGCAGATGTCCTGCAGTTGGTCTTTCGCCCCCAAAAGAAGCTTGATCTAAAGCAGCAACCACACCTTTGGGGTCGTGTCCGAACCCCTTAGTTGCCTGATCACACTGCCACATTCTGCTCTCAAACGTTCCTTTCACACAAATGATACCCTGGAAAAATAATTAGGTTACCTTGAGGTTACCTTGGTGTTCCTGGTGACGCAGCCCCGCTAGATTACCTTCGTCAAGTCGTAAATTCCAACATCAACTTCTCCATTCAACCTATCGGAGCCTAAAATGGGGGACTCCCTCCTCAAAGGTTCTGCCTTCAACTTCATCAACACCGCGTTCAAACTTTCGGAGTATGCTGGTCGTGTTTACGAGAGCGAATCGGATCATGGCTCATTTGTGCGAATGATTGAAAGCGTACGCCACGATCTAGCAGAGGTAGAGCGCCTTTTGGTACTTCAGAGTGTCAAGACGCGACTCATAAACACTCCAGGAAAGCTGCCATATATTAGAGGTGTCGTTATCAACGCAAAGACCGCGCTCAATGAAATTGGAAAATGGGTGGATAGGGTAAAGGCAGAGGAGGGAACTGAAACCGTGACATTCGAGAATCGGGTACAATGGATATTCAACGATCATGGAAAACTAGTCAATCAACAAATAGAATTGTCGACTTGTCAACAGGACCTATCCTCAGTGCTAGCTTTCCTCTCCCCGCTTGAACAAACACGCTTCATGTCGGCGCAAACTTCATCTACAAAAGAATTGAACACCCCCGAATCAGAGAGTGCGATATCTTCAGATGATATGATAAGTCCTTGGCAGAGAAGAAGAATGGCTCAGGAAGCTGGAAAGAGTTCAAATCCAAAGGAACCATCTCGTGGTATGGACTCTGACTTTTTCAAGGTTATGTTGTGGTAACGCTAATGAACCTTCTTTTAGAAGCACCTGGAGTCCCATCCGCAACCCCTCCCACCACGTCATCTCTGGTTCGTCGACCTATAGCGCGAAAGAGAGTTGGATCGGGGAATGGAGGTCAAATCTCAACGAAAGAACAAATGCCACCCGAGAAGCAAATCTCCACGCCGTTGGAGCCACCCAGGCTTGCTGAATCAGAACCTGAAGTCACTCAGACACCAACAAAGTCAACAAACTCTTTGTCAAATTTACAGGGCTTGGAGAATTCCAATCCTTCCAGACCGGTATCTTCAGATAAGACTGAAAACACCAATGTTCTAGTTCCTATTCCTGCATCTTCATCGGAAGTGTCTACTTTTGATAAAGCGAATTCGCTGCCACTAACGATACCAGCAAGGCATACAACACGAGAAAGCTTAGATGCCTTACCTCCACGCCCAGATACGTCGATATCTATGAAATTAGACTCGTCGACTCTCACCCGGACGCCCCCATTAAAAACGCCGAGAACAATTCAAACCTGGCCATCGACAACTATCAACCCAACTCTTTTTACGGCCCAAGAGGCACGGAGAGTACCACGCCCACGACCTTTCCATTTACCAGCCAAAACCTCTCCGCATCCACCAATCCTATCCATAGGTCACTCACCAGTTCCGTCTCCATCAAACTCGCCGGAGATGACCAACCACTCCGCTCGAAGCCCCAAGCCTCATGCCCGGAATCATTCAACCTCTTTGACAACCCTTCCTGTCCCATCTCATCCTTCACGTTTACGAAGTCTTAGTGCAACCAATCTTCTTGGTCCTATCAATCCATTTGAATATCCCCCAGATAGTGCACCCACAAGTCCAGAGCTTAATCTTAACAATCCCACGCCTCCAATTTCGCCAGCTCCAACCCAAAAAACTACACGTAGCGAATCCATGTCTCGTTCTCAAGAACTCAAAGATGTTGCAACAGAACTTCTAAGAGCCCAATCAAAAAAGCGTAACTCCCTCGACATACCAAAAAGACCCCTTAGAAAACCGAAATCTTTCAATCGTGCAATGGAACTGCCCACCGGATTTTTGTCATTCCAACCAGTAACGACATCTCCGCCAATAAAATACCCCGCATCACCACCAGCAAGAGAGATTGAACAACGAAGCTTGACGGAACCGGTCTCCGATAGAGCATATCAAACCATCGAATCATCCCATAACCCACCCCCTGAAGTAGTCGATACAGCATATCTATTCAAAAGCCCCAATCCACCAGCGCGACCAAACGTAGTCCAACAAGACCAGTTCAATAAACATGCGATGTCATGGCCAAGCATCCCAAAGAACGCACATGAGTTACCTTCCAACGAACGACCACCGTCAATGCTCTATACAAAGCAAATACCCTCTCAATCTCAATTGCACACCTTGGCAGTGTCCTCGCACACCCCTATGAATACTTCATTCTATGCACCATCTCCGAGGTTATATCATCCAACAAGTACAGTGTCTTTGCCTGGGCAAAAAGGATGGGATTTGAGAATTCCGAGTTTTGAGAAGGGGACAAGGACTAAGACGGTGGCGGAGGGACGGAGAAATAATAGGAGAGCTTTGATGGATTTGATGGAGAGGGGGAGTCATGGTTGATTCGTAGCCTCGTCGTTTGTTCAGATGAAGCTTTTGACTTGGATTTTGGCACTGGGAACTCATTTCAACTACTTTTGGATGTATTTTTACTTTCTCTCCGTCGCGGTGACTCGCCTTCCAGGAGATATCTTGGCGTCGGATGCGCAGACTTGGCAGGTACGATATCCGCTTCTCTAAAAGTAGTTACGACTGGACGAGTATATATGACGAAGAACTTCTTTATGATGAAGAAAATGCGTGGCCTATGAATGGGCAATCTCAGAAATCCTATTTGTTCTGTACTTTCAAGAACCTTCCGTGGATTCAAACCTGAACACTGTACGCCCATTTCCTCTTCAGGGTAAATAATTTCCATTCTTCAGCCGGGAACGGGTCTTCTACAATTACAAAATTCCATCTAGATAAACTATCAATTTATGCAGGGCAACACTATCGGTTGGGTGTACCGTGTAAATTTATCCCAAGGAACGGCACTCTCGGCACTCCAGATTTCTGCAACACTGTCTGTACCTTGTCACGTACGACGATAAAGTTTAAATAAATTGGCTTCGAGAAACATTTTCAAACTTTGTATCACCCCTTTTTACGAGAAAGGAGAGATTAGTGGTTACCAGGGCACCTTGGTATTTAAATGATCTTCACGCGATTCCAATGTTTTGTTTCTTGTTTCTTGGTTTGACGGTTTTTACTCGTTCGCTCACTCGTTGTCTCAGTCATTCCTTTTTTGGGAGACTTGCTTTTTTTCACTGTCCCAACTGCACGATCGTTTTTAAGGTTTTCTACCCCCACACTCGTTTTATACCCACCACAGGAGAATCATGAAATCCCTCCTCTTTCCCCTCGCGCTCCTCGCCGGAGTCATCACCGCATCCCCCTCCCACAACCACCTCCACAAAAACTACCACCTCACCCCCCGCACCTCCTCCCAACCCAACAAACCAGGCTTCAAAACCACATTCCTAGACACCTTCACTCCCTTAGCAGCATCCTCCCTCCCCTCCTCCTCAAACTGGCTCCTCGATCTCGGCTCAAATTACCCGGGAGGCTACGAAAGATGGGGAAACAACGAATTTCAAATCTACACCAATTCTACGGATAACATTCGGGTTACTAAAAATGGGACTTTGGTTATTACACCGCTTGGCTCGGGAACTGGGGTGGGTAATTGGACGAGTGCGAGGATTGAGAGTAGGAGGACTGATTTTAAAGCTGAGAAAGGGGGTAAGATGTGGGTTGAGGCGAGGGTGAAGTTGAGGGAACAGGAGGATGGGAGAAGTCAGGGAATTTGGCCTGCTTTTTGGACGCTAGGTATGTTTGATTTTCTCTCTCTCTCTATTCCGAGGTTTCTGTGTCATTTTGCCATATCTCATCCTCAAATTTCGCGAGGAGAGGAAGACTGACACCCCCATCTAGGTGAAAACTTTCGCATCAACAACACCTACTGGCCCATGTCCTCAGAATGGGACATAATGGAAGTCCTCAACGGCGAATCAACAATCTACTCAACCCTCCACTGTGGGACCGCTCCAGGAGGGCCATGCAACGAATACTCCGGTCTCTCGAATGTCCCCAATAGCGGAGAACCATTCAAAAGAGATGTTTGGCATGAAGTAGGATTCATGGTCGACCGAGATGTAAAGAACTCGACTTCGACTAATGGAACGAGTATTGCTGCATGGGAAAATGAGAGTTTGAGTTGGTGGCTTGATGGCAAGAAGAAGTTTGAGATTCTGGGCAAGGAGGTTGGGGATTTCGGGGCTTGGGAGGAGGTTGCTCATTTGGGACATTTTTTGTTGGTTAATGTTGCTGTTGGGGGAAATGTGAGTTCCTTCTCCTTTATCTCTTTTTCTTTCCTTATGATGTTAACGAGTTGTTTTAGTGGCCAGGTCCGCCAAACAACATGACTTTGGGAGGAGAAAAGAGTTCTTTTGAACTTGATTATATAGGAGTTTGGAACTCGGTGTAGCGTGAGTAACCAACTCGTAAGTTTGATATTATGGCAGCCAATATAAACCAAGTCATCTTCCGCCCAAGGATACTTTTGTTTGATAGCCATTCTCTAGCTTATACGTATCGCCAGAGTATCTTCGATTCTTCGATTCAACCCATTCATTCCTCGCCTCAGCGAAAAACTTCGTTCTTCGTTAGTCGTGCACCTCACTAACTATCAATTTATCCTCTTCTATAAAACATCAACCTCAGTGATTTGGACCCGAAGAGGACACTTTGAAGTCCATCTCTCGCCATTTTCTACATTCCAGCACCAACATGTTTCAACCAACGCCTCCCTTGAATATCAGACGGAAAATCATGTAGGAATCCCAGTCCGGCGTTTTCTTCCCAAATATCGAATCAGATTACACAGAGATAATAATTCTCTAAGGAAAGGGGGGGAAAGAGAACATGTTGGCTGGTGGTTACCGCGCAGGTAGCGATCTATTTGATTGAGGAGGTTGTCATAAAATCTTACAAGCTCCATTTGCCTTCTAAGCTCTTTGGTGTCAGAGTTTCCGTGAATACTTTTCATACAGACTCCACGCGTTTGCTCTCCAAGAAATTATTTTATCTAGGGGGTTTCCAAAGAACCAGGAACCTCATTTTTTTTGATTCTCCTAACCCTTCTCAAATCTCTAGTCATAACTAAGAATCATAGAATCATAGAATCAAATGTTATTCGAAAGTGAGAAGTACTTGGACTTAAAGTTCTGGTTTCCTTCCTCACTACTTCAAGGCCAGTCTAACCCTTGTCTTCTACGATCTTCCGGTTCTAAAAAAAAATTAAAAAAATAAAAAGTCAATACAAGCTTGTATCATATTTCAGTATAAACTCAACCCACTTCTATGAACACTGTTACCTTAAAAAGTTAGAACAACCGACTTATTCTAACGAAGTAACTTCTGGAATTAACAAAATTCGGAATATTAACATACAATAACGTCCTTGTAGCTCTCCCCTTTAACCTAATTAGTAATTACCTTAACCATTGCCCATAATCTTGCTCCTTAAACAATTATACGAGGAACGTACGACCAACAGTGAACAGCGTTCTTACTAAGCCAGTCTCTTCATCTCTTCATCTCGAAATACCCACAAGATTGAAATAATTACATTAACAAAGTAAGGTAACTTACAATATCCAAAAAAATCAGTTGCCTTGAGTCTTCTTACAACTCCAACACTAGAATCTAGTCACTCTAACCCCAATTGTAAAATTTTATTTATTATACAGATTTATGATGAAAGATGATTGGGGAATGTGAACTCGAAAAACTGGGCTCTCTGCCTCTTCATCTTGAAAGCCTTGGTCTTCGAGTTGGGAAGGAAATGGACATCAGAAAGGTCCTTAAGAATGGCTCGTCGCTACTTCTCTTCTTACTAGATGTACCATGGACGAAGCAATTTTTGCCGAGATGCAAGAAAAGGAAGGAACGGCCTACCCAAGTCTTGGGCTCCCGCTCTCCCCCTCCTATTTCCACCAACCATCCTTCTACCTCTTCAAAGACGATCAAGATGATTGGCCTTGTAATAATTGGGACCCCATCGCGATAGTGGATTTCAGATAGATGCTTTGCAACAGTGCATCGTGGAAAATCCCGGGACTTGTGATGTATTGCCATGAAGATAGCTCGCAGGTCCGCAGTGCTTGAGTCTGTGAAATTCTCTTCGTAGATCTTCAAGAGCCTCAGAGTAGGCTTGGTTCTTAATGACAACTAGCGCCTATATGTATGCGTCTGGATGAGGGTTTGAGATAAACTGCATGACCAGAACTTGAAGTCCTCGAACTGCTTCCTCAACCCAGGGTAATAGAGCAAATCGGGCCCGCAACTGACTAGAGCCTAAGTTTGTGATGGCCCTTCCTCAGGATCTCCCCTTCCCTAATTTTACCAGATTTACTAGACTCACCACCAACGAAACAACTCCTGCCGAAGCGCACAGCATCTTACCTATACAAGAAAAGAAGGAACGACCAGATTCGAGAGGCCGACTTGAACCCCTCTCGCTCATTCCTCTCTTTACAGAAACATAGCCAACAAAGCAACTGTTGCCGAAGCATGAATTCACATGAGCCCCAACTCAATTCAAATCTCCATTAACTCCCATCTTCTCCATTCTTTCCTTTCGCATGAATATCCTTTTAACCACCAGAAGTTCCAGGGCAAGCAGGTCCCCGGGGTACGTGAGAAATAAATAAAATTTTCATCGTACAATGACAATATGGGCTCTATTTTAACAAAAGTTGTGTCTGGGTGTTTGACAGGTGGAGGTACGAGTGGTTATCAACTAGAATTGGAGGCAGTCCTGTGTTGGTTTCCAGTTTCTTTTGAGAGGGTGTTTGTGACCAATGGCAGGTTGGTGCTGATTGGTTGTTGCGACCGTGCGGCACCAGTGACTTGTCGAGAAGAAGGAAGGAGCGACCTCGAGTTCCATCTTCAAAGTCAGAGGGGAAGGAACGACCCCAGGCTCAACTGTCTAGGTACCGCAAAATTGAAATAAGGTAAGAAGAACAATCCTCAACGCGGAGCAGGTAGCTGACCAAGAGTAAGTCAATTGAACTATCCCAAAATGCTAGAACGTCCAAGACCTTGATTCCTTCACCAAGAGTAAAAGAGAAAGTGCTTCAAGACTACAGTCACGAAGTCTTGCAGCCCTTCATATGTGAGTTTGCTCTTACGAGAAATTCTGGACTAATGAGGGTCTTGGAGGTGAGAGAATGCTACACCTTGGTTGTGAGAATGGAGGTGATGAATGTAGTTGAGTAAGAGCGACACTCAGATCGCCCCTTCCCCAAACCGAACGGAATCCGACACCGCCCTCATGAATGAGCATACCTCCCAGTTACCCTACCCTGCTCCTCTAGTTTTAGGCAGCCCAGATGACCCGGGCATGAGAACAAGAAAAACCCAGCCAAAAGAGATCTTACCGGGTATGATTCATAATTCCAGTGCAGATTGAGTCTACTAAAATCTTCCCTTGAATGAGGTCTCACTATAACTATTCCAGTAACCCCCCAACCCCAAAGGCATCAACCAAAAGCAACTTATTCCAAGTGGCGATTAACGTGCACATACAGGACCAGAGACTATACAGAGTAAACTTCGGCTGAGCTGACTTTCTATTTAGATTAGTTTGTTCTCTATCAAATTGATGAGAAGCTTAAGATCGCCTATGGTATACCAGGAAAGCAAATCCTCGAATTCTGTTTTGATTTTCTATCAACCACAGCAATCTCTCCTGATTGGGGGTGGGTATGGGAGAGGCCATTTAAGTCGTACTTTCCCTCCGCCGCACGGTGTAAGGGAAAGAGCAACCAATCTCCTATCGAGTTGAGTCGAGGTTAAACGGGGAGGGAATAACTTCGATTCAACTCACCAAGACCAAACCTTCCGTGATTCACTTGACACCCACCTACAGCTGACCTCCTCGAGTATTGTCCACGAAACAGCCTCAAGCAACGACGTCCTCGTATTTTTTCAAGAGCTCTATAGTGTCTTATTCGTCCGCCTCTTCCTTATCCTTGGCAGGCTCGAGTTTATCGTGATATGTCTAGGATCGTGAGATTACCCTAGTTATGCAATTGACCAGAACTTGAAGCCACTCAGGCTCTTTCTCAAAC